>JASVEL010012155.1:0-356992 GCA_032618575.1 Nicotiana noctiflora
TGTTGATATTTCTTTACTTCTCATTCTTCATTTATTGTTGGTGGTTGCAAACATTGACAAAATCCATTTAAGTCTTACTTTGCTTGGGAAAGTGAGTTAGATTTTGGAAGAAGTAAATAACAAAGACTCGAGGCCTTACCCCTCGTTAAATAGAATCCCTTAGGGATAAGTGGGTTTTATTTGGCATCTATTGATTTTTATAAATTGTGACTCTTAGACTTTCGGGAAAAAGCAAGAGAGTAAACACTATTCAAGTATTGGTAAATATTGGGTGGTTGCATAGACAACAATTGCATATCAATAACCAACCATTAGAAATATATCATATTAACACCGATAGCATTACACTACATTTATGGGAACACGACCTTGGTTTAATCAACATTATTAATTACTACATCAAGCATTTAAATTAGTTATTACTCTAAAATGACTTTCACTCATGCTCTACTACTCTTACAACATTTTCATGTTACTACTAACGGAATAGATTTAAGATTCTAGTCGGGTAACACACTAACTCCAGTAATCGTTTCACACCTATTCCCTATGTGATTCGACCCCAACCTCATTGGGTTGCTATATTTGACACTGACCACCTTAAACTAATTATCAAAGTGTAATTTGAGAGTATCAATTAAAGGAAGAAAACCCGACACCAGGTTTGTATGGCTAACTTTGATCCTTGTGAAATCGCCTTATGTGTACAATTCGTTTGGTATGTGATAATTTGAGAATTCTTGTGTAATTCGTTGATATTAGTTGTTGGGTATTCAATTGATTTGAGCTATGTGTTGTGTGATATGGGATGTGAATCGAAAGATGAAAAAGGAAGTCATATTTGGTAAGGAAATTGAGAACGATTGTAGTGATGGCATACTTGGCTTCTTGTGGGAAACTAATAAAACAACTCGAATTATGATAAATTGTTGAGCATAATGGTATGGGTACTCTTGGGTTTGGAAACATTGTAACTTTGTTGTGATACCAGCTTGAAAAGTAATTGAAAGCATGGACCAATTTGTGATTCGCTTATTGCCCTTGTTTGTAATCTTGTCTAGTGTTATTGTTTACTATTTGTGATTGTTGTGATTTGAAACAGTACGGTGGGATTGGGTCGCGTGCCGCAACACGAAGAAATAAGGTGTGGGTTGGGGTGATAAGGGTGGTTGAGGTAATAAGGGTGGCCGAGGTAATAAGGGTGGAAAGCGATTAAAATCGCCATTGAAATTGATAGTAAATCATTGATGTGAAATTGTAAAAGGAGATAGCAAGAGAGTTTGCAACCTGTGGGGCACTGATTGCCCCTTTGTTTGAATTGATTGTACTTTCCGTGTATGTTTGGTTGTTGCCTTCGTTATTGATCTTTATTTGTACTTGGGCTGAGGACTACTTGAAACGAAGTAAATATGGGAATGTGATTGGCTGGCTTTGCTATTTCGTGGTATAACCGTTTGTTGTTTTACTATCGTGATTAATTTTTTTAATGGCTTGAGTTTACTTGGGACAAAGCTTGTCCATACATACCAGTACAATTTCAGTGTACTGACGTCCCTTTTGTGAGGGACGCTACATTCGTGTTATGATTGTAGGTGGATCCGTAGCAGGTACTTCATCTCATCTGCAGTAGCATTCTTCATCTTCCTGTGGCCGTTTTGGTGAGCCCCTTTCCTCTCGAGGCCATGCGTGGCTCATGCCACATCTATTTTGGTTTTCTATTTGATTTTGAAAGGTATAGCCGGAGCCTTGTTACCGGCAAGTATTGTACCATCCTTTGTATCCTAGAGGCTCCGTAGATAGTAAACTGTGGGATTATGGTCTATGTATATATATGTCGGGCGTTGTAAAAATTATAAACCTGTTAAGAAGTAAAGTGTGTTGTTATGTTGTTAAAAGTATGATTTTTATTATAAATTGGTAGTCATTGATTTCTATGTAATGAACAACACAGGGGCAACGCGTGGGATAGAAAGGCACCGAGGTCCACTTGGCTGGGGCTACCCGATCATGCGCCGTTCATATCCCTCGATTTAGGGCACGACAGACGGGCACAATGATTATATAATGGTACTCGACTTTAGTTAATTCACGTAAAGTCCCATTTAACAGTAGAAATGAATCAAGAAGAGCAACAAATATCATGTAAGACACGTAGAGGTGAAACTAATAACAGGGGCTCAATCGTATCCATAATATCTTTCTACTCTGTAAATTTCACAAGTCTAGAAGCCTTAAAGAGACAATTAAATTCGAGCACGCACTCGTCACCTCGCGTACACAGACTACAATCAACAGAAAAGACTCAATTCTAAGGGGAAGTCCCCCACACAAGGTTAGGCACGATACTTACCTCAAAACTGGCTAAAATAAACTAGCAACCACGTTCTTGCCACGAGTACTTGACTCCAAATGGCCCAAATCAATTCAATAAAATCACACATTGTAATTAATATCTAAAGAAACTGATTCTATACTTAAATTCGAAGCTAAAGCATGAAATTAGGTAAAATGACCAAAATGCCCCTCATGCCAACGTCTCAGAACCGGATGAATTTAACATTTTCAGAACCCTTGCACTCTCACGAGTCTAACCATATAAAAATATCTCAAATAATAGGTCAAACACTCCCTCAAAACCCAATAATTCGGTCTATAAAGTTCTACCCATTTTTACATTCAAAACTGAAATTAAAGGGTGAAATTAAGAAGAGATTCATGGAAGTTGATCAAAATCGAGTGAGAAACACTTACCCAAGTTGTCCAGGTGAAAATCCTTTTGAAAATCACCAAGAACCGAGCTCTAGAAGTGAAAACGTGAATAAATGGTGAAACCCTCGAGTTTTGGAATTAAATCTGTCTGCCTAGTGATTTGTTCTATGCGCTCGCAAGAGGAGGAGTGCGATTACATAGAGTAAAACTGGAGGCCAAGAATTAAGTGCGGTCGTAGGATAGGCTATGCGATCGCATAAAAGGAATTTGGACCCTATGGAAAATACACTATGCGATCGCGAAGGGACAATGCGATCGCATTGAAGGAATTGAGACACTCTGAAAAAACTACGCTATGCGATCGCGAAGGACAATGCGGTCGCATAGAAGGAATTGAGGCCCTCAGAAAATACACTATGCGATCGCGGGGATGCCATGCGATCACATATAAGGAATTCATGCTGTCCAGACTTTGTTCTATGCGATCACGGATGAAGCAATGCGATCGCATAGAAGGAAATACCATATATCAGATCAGCTATTCAAAAAAGAGTAAAAAGGATTTGTAGGCCATCCGAAACACACCCGAGGCCCTCGGGACCCAGTTTAATCACACACACAAGTCATATAACCTAACACGGACTTGCTCAAAAAGTCAAATCACATAACACAACGTCGAAACGACGAATTGAATCAAAATCAAGCTTATGAACTTCCAAATCTTCAAATAACGAACTTCATGCTGAAACCTTATCAATTCAACTCGGAATGACGCCAAATTTTGCAGACAAGTCCAAAATGACATAATAGAGCTACAGAAACTTCCAGAATTAAATTCCAACCCTCAGATAAAAAAATCACTATCGAACTGGAACTTCCAAAAATTTGAACTTTGGCATTTCAAGCCTAAATAAGCTACGAACCCCCAAAATTCATTCTGAACATGCTTCCAACCCCAAAATCACCCAACAGAGCTAACGAAACCATCGAATTTCCATTCCGAGGTCGTTTTTACACTGTACCAAATACGGGCCATTTTTCAACTCTTTAGCTCCCATTTAGGGACTAAGTGTCACGAAACACTCCGAATCCGAACACCGAACATTCTGGCAAACCAAAATAGTTGAACTGAACTTATGGGAACCAGTTAATAGGGGATCAGGGCGTAAATTCTAATAACGACCGGTCGGGTCGTTACATCCTCCCACATGTAAACATCCGTTCGTCCTCGAACAAGCATATAGAACACACCTAAAGTCTTCAAATCACTGGATGCGCACTTCCAACTTACACCCGCGAGTAATCCCACATCACCCCAATCTACTCAAGCTGGATGACACCATCTCAACTGAAATTTAACCCTTCTAGCAATATCATTAAGCCTTCAAATTAGTTTTATGATCCTTTATCCATTCCCAAAAGACCCGATTCTAAGTCCATATCCGGTATCAGTCTCACCCAGCTAATTCAACATAAGCCAACACACACCCAACATGTCACACAAACATATAGTCCTGCAATAACATTTTTGATAGAAATAAAAAGCCTAAGATAAAATCTGTACCGGCCATAAGCCGCATATTCAATAGGAACTCCTTTCAGCCACCCATACCACGGGTGATGATACAACAACCACGAGAACCACATGGAAAAACACGCGATTAACCAAATCTCAACCCATACCAATGAGTACACACCACAAACTGAAACTCAAGAAAAATAGAACAAAAATGAATGAATATGAGAAACAGAACACATAAGAGAACTAAAAAAATTCAACTAGCACAAAATTCCTCTAAAACACAATTCAATAAGACATCTAACAAGAAGGAATAAAAATATATAATGGTCTCACAAAATCTTATACTTGTATAACTTTTACCACATCACATAGCCCGGTCTCAACATATCGAATCATATGAAATCACGAGGGTCTCACCCTCAACATTGGATCACAAGTAGGGTACACATCAACCCATCTAGAAACTCTCACTAGATCACTTCCATCTACGATTCACACAAAGACTAGCTTCCACACCGGTGGAGCATAGGAATCACAGCTCGTAGCCAAGAATGCTTAGAAATCACATCAAGCTTACAAGAATCAGACAACTGAAAAAATATCACTAGCCTCATAACTCTCAACAACGGCTAGAACTGATGATAGACATGGCTATCACTCATTAAATCTCCCAACGGGATAACCACATAGATAAAGTGCAAATCATGAAGCACTGCCATAAATGAAACAACAAACAAGGAACTTATCGTAATAAATAGAATTGTGATGAACTATAGATAGTGCCTTTCTATAACAACTGTGTTCGTACCTGGGTGACATTAGCTGGCACACCAGCCTCAAACCCACTATATGAAACACATCAACGAGCTGGGTCTCAAACTCTTGGTCGGCCTCTCCCGGTCTGAATACCTTCCTGCAACACATCAGTCTGAAGTCTGGGACAATCTCTTACCATGTGGCCAGTATCTCCACACTCAAAGCACCCTCTCTGCTGACGAGGTGGTGGAAACTATGCGGTACAGGTCCTCCGATACCCATGAATGCCTGAGTCACCATGCGAAGCCTAAAGCACGAACTGGACTGACTGACCCATAAAACCTCGACCATGACGTACCCTACCTCCATAATAAGGACCAATATATCTGACCGACCTACGAGGCCTCCTCGTCTCCTCCAACTCTCCCTCCTGATCTCGTCTGCTCTCACTCTCTCATAACTCTGCCTGCCCTCTCTCTCATGACTCTGCCTTCCATCTCTCTCTCTCTCTCTCTCTCGCATGCATACCCTCTATCCTCCTAGCAATGTTCACCACTTGCTGATATGGAATGTTCATTTCCAACTCACGAGCCATGCTGGACCTGATGCTAGAAATAAGCCCCTTGATGAATCGGCAAACCTTCTCACGAACAATGGAAACCAAGGCTGAGGCATGTCTAGCCAAACTGGTGTAACGGACAACATATTTCGAAATGGTCATGGCACCCTGGCGCAAATGCTCAAACTCCCATGCATCCCTGAGGCTCTGAGGGACAAACTCTCTCAGAAACATATCTAAAAACAGAGTCCAGGTTAATGAAGCTGCCTTGTCTGGGTTGTCTAACTCATAGGTACGCCACCAATCATAGGCGGCCACTCGAAGCTAGAAAGTAGTGAAAGAAACCCCGCTCGATCCTAAGATACCCATAGTACGGAGAATACGATAACACTCATCAAGGAACCCCAATGCATCATCTGATGCTAATCCATAGAATACCGGAGGGCCATACTTATTGAACCTCTCTATTCTCACCTACTCCTGCTCGAAAACCGCTTCCATGCCCTCGGGCTGAATTGGTGCCATAGGCAGGATAGGAATAATCTCGGGAACCTGCTAAACGTGCGCTCGCTGCTCAGGAGTGCGGGCGGCAGGAGTCTGTGCTCCTCCCCCGGCCTAGGGTATGGCTGCAGCAAGGGAAAGTAATCCAGCCAAAGCGCTGTACATACTCGTGAACTGTGTCAAAGTCTCCTAAATGGCTGGGGTAATAGTTATAGGTGTGTTAGGTGCCTAGACTCTGGTTGATCTGCTGGTGGTGTATCAGCGGTAGACCGTGTAGGTGCTCTCGCTGCGCCACGTGCGCGTCCTTGAACTCTACCTCGACCCCGACCTCCGGCGGTTGCAGCAGGGGCGCGGGTGCCTGATCACCTCGGATAGTACGTGTCCTCACCATCTGTGAGAGAGTGGAAGACAGGGGTTTAGGATTGTAGATGTCAAAATCACGCACGACAGAGAAATCAAATGAAGTGAAATTTTCCTAACAGTTACATAGCCTCTCGTAGATAAGTACAAACGTCTCTGTATCGATCCACTAGACTCTAATAAATCGGCTTGTGATCTGTGACTCCTAAGAACCTAGAGCTTTGATACCAGTTTGTCACGACCCTAGTTCACCCTCCATGAATATGTCGTGATGGCACCTAGTCCCTACGACTAGGTAATCCTAACAATGCGGAAGATAAACAAAATTTGCGGAAGAAAGTAAAATAAACTGATTTGGTAAAATAAAATGGGGCTTAATGTGCCGCTTGGCATGTACCATAAAAATCTCAAAACTGACAACTTTCCCAAAACCCGAAAACTTACAAATCACAAGCTAACAGGATACTTAATAGGCTTTAGCTCAAGAATATCTATACAAGAAAAAATACTAAAACAACTACACATTTTACAGAAAACTGGAAAGGGACTCTTCGGTCTGCTGACATAGTAGATATACCTTGAAGTCTCTACCGGTATGCCTCCTTCCAAGGCTGACAGAACTGAACGGGAGTACCTGTATCTGTACAACAAAAATGTGTAGAAGAGTAGTATGAGCACACCACGGCGGTGCCTAGTAAGTATCAAGACTAACCTGGATGGGGTAGTGACGAGGAACAGTAATGACACCTACCGGTCAATAAACAATATAATAGCAATGATAGAGATGCTGTGTGAATATGTAAGGACTGTCCGGACAAAAAAAACACTACAATTTACAACAAGGATAACGGAGAATAAGAAAAATCAAGATACAATAAATGATAATACAAAAATGACAGCAAAAAAATCACAACCCAAGTCCTAACATAACGAGACCAAACAAAATTGCTAGTCGTTATTCTGAAATGATGCTTACATAAAGTCTTTCCAACTCTTTCCAACTAGAGTCACTTTCACATATATAATGGATAAACGACGTCATATCTCTACCCTTAGTCAAATCAGAAGGGATTCATCTCAAATAGAAGGGTCCAGCTACGTGTATGCTTTTGCAAATGTATCTAATAGGAATCTTGCCAACTAGTAACCATAAGAAATGGGAACGACTAGCACCCGACTTATTCACCTAGGATAGAAACAATAAAACTATCAGCGTAACACATTGAGTTTAAGGGGAACTTCCGGGAATCAAAACAGTAGCCGAGCATACCAATAATAGAGGATCTCCCGGGAATTGAACCCTTAGTCCTTCATAATAACAACAGAGGAACTCCCGAGAATTGAACCCTTAGTCCTTCATAGTTACAACAGAGGAACTCCCTAAAATTGAACTCGTAGTCCATCATAATCAGCCCATGACATAGCAACACCGCCTTATTTTGACACACGTGCATCATAATATTCCCACCTTATTTTGCCACATGCGCAACACACATATAAGTATATAACATACTCCGCCTTATTACGCCGCATGTGCAAACATCAATAACAATAACAACACGGCAAATACCTCGTGTAAATCCCCAACAATAACTGCATGACTGTAATGATAGCATCCCAGCAAGGGAGAATCATCAACGAAAGTAACAGTGTCCCGGCAAGGGATTCAACAATTACAGATAAAGTCACGGAACACCAAGAAAAAACACAATAACCTCAAATAACAATTGAGACGTAACAAAACACATAGCAACAACACTGATACCTCAACAGTTGGACATATAGTATAATTACACAATATTACAGATAACCTACAATCAAGGAGTATTCAGTAGTAAGGAAGTTAACACGAGTCAAACAATTTCTACTTAAGAAATATCAATTTATTATGAGATATCTATCTTCCTTCTTATTAAGACCGATTAATTATATGTGAGATAACATTTATGATTTCCAATTGAAGGCGTGTAGTTAAGGCGGGCACAATTATTATAGAAGAGTACTCCGCTTTAGTTAATTCACATAAAGGACCATTTAATAGTAGAAATAAATCAAGAAGAGCAACAAATATCAAGCAAGACACATAGAGGTGAAACTAATAACAAGGGCTCAATCGTATCCATAATATCTTTCTACTCTGTAAATTTCACAAGTCTAGGAGCCTAAAAGAGAATTAAATTCGAGCACGCACTCGTCACCTCACGTACACGGACTACATTCAAGAGAAAAGAATCAGTTCTTAGGGGAAGTCCCCCACACAAGGTTAGGCAAGATATTTCTTTAAAACTGGCTAAAATCAACTAGCAACCATGTTCTTGCCACGAGTACTCGACTCCAAATGGCCCAAATCTATTCAATAAAATCACACATTGTAATAAATATCTAAAGTAACTAATTTGTTACTTAAATTCGAAGCTAAAGCGCAAAATTAGGTAAAATGACCAAAATGCCCCTCAGGCCAACATCTCATAACCAGATGAATTTAACATTTTCAGAACCCTTGCACTCTCACGAGTCTAACCATATAAAAATATCTCATATCAGAGGTCAAACACTCCCTCAAAACTCAACAATTCGGTTTATGAAGTTCTACCCATTTTCACATTCAAAATTGAAATTAAAGAGTGAACTTAAGAAGAGATTCATGGAAGTTGATCAAAATCGAGTGAGAAACACTTACCCAAGTTGTCCAGATGAAAATCCCTTCGAAAATTGCCATGAACCGAGATCTAGAAGTGAAAAATGTGAGTAAAGGTTAAACCCTCGAGTTTGGGAATTAAATATGCCTGCCTAGTGATTTGTTCTATGCGATCGCAAGAGGAGGAGTGTGATCACATAGAGTAAAATTGGAGGCCAACAATTAAGCCTATGGGGTCACAGGATAGGCTATGCGATCTCATAAAAGGAATTTGGACCCTCTGGAAAATACACTATACGATCGCGAAGGGACAATGCGATCACGTAGAAGGAATTGAGACCCTCTGAAAAATACACTATGCGATCACGAAGGGACAATGAGATCGCATAGAAGGAATTAAGGCCCTCTAAAAATACACTATGCGATCACGGGGATGCCATGCGATCGCATAGAAGAATTCATGTTGTCCAAACATTGTTCTATGCGATTGCGGAAGAAGCAATGCGATCGCATAGAAGGAAATACCAGATATCAGATCAACTGTTCAAAAAAGAGGAAAAAAGGATCCTTAGCACATCTGAAACACACCCGAGGCCCCCGGGACCCCGTCTAATCACACACACAAGTCATATAACCTAACACGGACTCGCTCGAAACTTCTAATCACATAACACAACATCAACATGGCGAATTAAATCAAAATCAAGCTTATGAACTTCCAAATCTTCAAATAACGAACTTCATGCCGAAACCTTATCAATTCAACTCGGAATAACGCCAAATTTTACAAACAAGTCCAAAATGGCATAACGGAGCTACAAAAACTTCGATAATTAAATTCCAACCCTCGGATAAAAAACTCACTATCGGACCGGAACTTTCAAAAATTCGAATTCGGCAGTTCAAGCCTAAATAAGCTACGAACCCCCAAAATTTATTCTGAACACGCTCCCAATCCCAAAATCACCCAACAGAGCTAACAGAACCATCAGATTTCCAATCTGATGTTGTTTTCACACTGTTCCAAAAACGGGCCATTTTTCAACTCTTAAGCTCCCATTAATGGACTAAGTGTCCCGAAACACTCAGAATCCTAACACCGAACATCCCGGCAACCAAAATAGCCGAACTGAACTTATGGGAATCAGTTAATAGGGGATCTTGGCATAAATTCTAAAAATGACCGGCCGGGTCGTTACAATTTTAAGAAAATGAAAAATCACAAAAAATATGTATTTTTTGGATTACATGCATTTAATATCCACATTGTGCGATTTTATTTTAATTGATGTTTAATTTTGTGTGATAATTATTATTAGGTGTTAATAAGTGTTTTGGAGATAATTTTGGTTTATAAGTTAATCTTAGCATTTTTATTTAATTCATAAAAAATAATTTTTTTAATAAGAGAAGACAAATTAGGGATTGGGCCTCTTCTTTAATTTTAAATCCAGGCCCAAATCTATTCTACCCAACTCAAAACCCCATAACCCGAACCCATGACCCATAACACAAACCCATGGCCCATAACCCAAACTCATAACCCATCTCCTATTCTCACCAGTCATATGACCGCTTTCCATGCTTGAATCAAACGACCCATATCGTCAACAACCAACCATTTTTCACCTTCCAGGCACGTTGTCCATCGACTGAAAGACCACCCAGTCACGTCGAAATTCCACCATTCTCATTTTCAAACCACCATCAGTTCGGTCGTCGTCTCCAGTCGTGACTTTAAGTGACGTTCGTTGTCATCCGTAGTCGGCTTCTTTAAGACATTCGTGGTTCGTCGTTGGTTAAGACATTCACTGCTCGTCGCTTCCACAAGCTCGCCGAAATTTCCCCGTAACTGGCCGAAAAGCATAGTCATGGCAGCGCCTCCATTTTCCGTTCAGCTGTTATATAGCCGGCCGTATATATATATATATATATATATTTGCTGATCCAAAGAAAATTTCTATATTCTCATTGAAAATGCTCCTATTAAGTCCTAGAAGGACAAAATCTGTAGCACGCTTAAAGCGTATAGACAGATCAGTTTTCAAATAAACTTCATGATAAAGAAGATGAGCAAATTATCAAAATGATCATAATAAATGAGGCAAGTGATCTAGAAGATCACATGATATAGCACTTCATAAAATATCATGAGAGATTCAGGTACCTGAATATATGAATGAAGAGATCTTTATGTTATGTGTTTATGAAAAATAAGAAGGTTGAAATAGATATAAAATGTTCGTTGACGACATCTATGTAGACTATATATATATATATATATATATATATATATATATATATATATATATATATATATATATATATATATATATATATATATATATATATATATATATTCGGATCTAATCTTTTTGTTTATCATGTTCTTGGTTATTTCTTCATTCTTATGCTTTAATCCTGTGTTTTGTTTAAGTTTTTAATATAGAAATATTATAGTTCAATCACTTGCATCCTTAATCTTTGTTGTGATATTGTTAGATTTAATTCGAGTTTTAGTTGATTATTGAGTTTAGTAAATTAAATTTGTTTCATTATTTCTGCTTAAGTCTAAATTCGGATTTGAATTACAGAATTGAACTAGTTTGTTTGATATGTTAAGTTTAATTGATTTGAAGTTACTTGTTTGTTATTGTTGTTAAATCTGAAAATTATGTGTTATTAATTCTTGGTCGTTCATGATGTTGTTTGAATTCTTGTTGAAATTATTTAAGAATTGGTTAAAATTGCTATATTTTGGTTGTTTGATTTAGATGAATTGGTTATAGCTAATAAGGGTAGAATAGTAAATTTCAGTAATTTTGGGGGTATTTTAGCCATTAAAATATAGTCAATTATTTTAATTAAAGTATTTTGTCTATTAGTTATTTAAATATTATCAAAATTAGAGTGAAAGATAAAATATAATATAGTGGCAGTTAAAGTATTAATAAAATAGGCATAGTGGGGAATAAAAGATAATGTAGTGGGATTAAAAGTTTGATTAAAATAAAATAGTGGATTTTGGAGTTTAAGAAAGTGGAGTCTTACTTTTATTTTTTAATTGATGGTGATTTGTTTTTTTAAATTAAAAGAAGAAGATGTCTTGCTTATATATAGAATAAAGAGAATCATATTGAAGGAGGAAAAAATATCGGAGAGAGATTTTGAGAGTTGAAATATCAGAAATAAGAATCAGAAGAAAAAGGATTAAAAGAATTATGAAGAATTTAAAAAAAAACGAAAAAAAATTTTCTTTTTAAGAGTGTTTAGATTCCAATTAGTAAAAGTATACTATCAAGTTCAGATCTCAGTTACTGGTTTTTAGTCAAAATTCTGACACAGGTTTGTTTTTTTTTTCACTGCTGTTCCTGTGTTGTTTCTAGTGTTGTGTTGGTCAATCCTATATTCTTCTATCTTTTCAATATCAGGTACATGACTGATTGTGTTTAAGTTTAAAAAATGAATACATGTGAAGAATGAAAGTTTTGAAATTTTAATTAGCTTTTTCCATGTTTTCATTTACTGATTGTGTTTAAATTATTTTCCGTATTAATATTCTGCCGATTTCAATCACTTTGAATAATTAGGATTTTGCAGTAATAATAATTCACTTCAATATGGTTATTAAATAGTATAGGTATAAACATGTTATTAATGTCAAAGTTGTTTAGTAATTAAAATAAGAATAAGTTACACTTTAATTAATCGGATTAATTAGAACTGGTTAGTAGCTATAATGTAACGACCCAACCAGTCATTTTTGAAATTTATGCCCCGATCCCCAATTTAACTATTTCCCTAAGTTCATTTATGCTATTGTGGTTTGCTGGAAGGGTTGGTTCTGGAATTTGGAGTGTTTTGGGACACTTAGTCCATAAATGAGAGCTTTGTAGTTGAAAAATGGCCCGTATTCGGAACAGTGTTAAGACAACCTCGAAACAGAGATCTGATGGTTCCATTAGCTCCGCTAGGTGATTTCGGAGTTGGGAGCGCGTTCGGAAGGTGTTTTGGAGGTCTGTAGCGCACTTAGGCTTGAACTGACGAAGTTGAAATTTTGGCAAAATCCGAACGGTAGGTGAGATTTTGATCCTGGGGTCGGAATGGAATTCCGACAAGTTTTGTAGCTTCGTTAGGTGATTTCGGGTATGTCTGCAAATATTCAGGTCATTCGGACATAGTTTGGTCGGGTTTTTTATTGAATGTTGATTTTAGAAGTTTAGATGAAAACTTAGGCTTGAATCCGCTATAATTCGATGTTTTCTTTGTTTAAGGATGTGTTTTTATGATTGAAACAAGTTCGTATCGTGTTTTGAATTAGGTTGGTGGTTTTCGTTGGGTCCCGAGGGCCTCGGGATGAATTCAAGGGTCCAAATGGACCATTTTGTGCCTAATGCACTACTGTTTCTGCTGCAATTATTGCAGAACATTTTTGTTATCTGCGATCGCGGAGGTCTCAATGCGATCGCGTAAGGTCTTATTGGTGTGCATCGCGATCGCGATGTCTGGTGTGTGATCGCATAGGTCTCAAAAATCAAGCAATGCGATAGGAAGGGTAAGCATACAATCGAGTAGTATTGTGGGCTAAAGCAGTGCGATCGCGTAGAGATGCACGCGATCGCGTAGGGTTAATTGGCTGAAGCAGTGCGATCACGTGGGCTATGTCACGATCACATAGAGTTATTTTGGAGCCGGCCGAGTTTGTTCTTCGCGATCGCGAGCCTGTGGCTGCGATCGCATAGGGTCGCCTGGCAGTCAGATACATTAAAATACCAGAGCAGTGTTTTCGCGAGCCCTTCACCCATAACCTTCATTTTTGAGTTCTAAAAGAAGGTATTGACGGGAAATCACTGGGAAATCATCGGGTAATCATCGGTGGTAAGTTTTTTGGCCTAATTTCATTATTTTATCATGAAATCCTTGAGTATTTCACTGTTAATGGAAGATTAATGGGGGGTTTTTAGCCCTAGGCATAAATTATGGTAAATCGTCGATTTGAATGGGCAAATGGAGTCCGATTTTGGTAAACATTATATGCAGGACTCATGTTGAGATAAGGAACCCGAATATATAACTTTCGTAATTTTTCGAGAAGCGTACCAAAAGTCGGGTTTTGGAAACTTGTGGTTTTTGGTGTATTTCGAATTGTTTCGATTGGGTAATGCCCAATTGGCCTATTTTGATGTATTTCTATCGATTTTGATCAGATACTACACCTGTGGAGGCCGATAATCGTGGCAAGAGAGTTGTCTCTTAGCGGTTTTGTACCGGAGTCGAGGTAAGTGGCTTGTCTAACCTCGTGTGGGGGAAACTTCACCCCTAGGTTATTATATGTTAATTTAATTGCCTTGTACGTGAGGTGACGGGCGTGTTCATGCGCAGATTGTTGGAACCCACCTTACTTGAATTGTCCAATTCGTGATATTTCTGTTCTTAGTTGATTAAATTGTGACATTTACCTGATATTCATTAGGAAAGAATGATTAGATAGGATTTATCTGTCTAATTTCTTAATTGTCTTACTTAAACTTCTTGATAATTGTTGGCACTGGTTTTGGTGAAATTGTAGTTAAGCATATTATATTTTCTTTGTGCGTTTCACTTATTGTTTGTGTTGGTGGACTACGGGTTCGATTCCTGGAGATCTTAGGGCTGTGGGTTTGATTCCCAGAGACCCGGAGTGTTATTGTTTGTGGACAGCGGGTCGATTCCCAGAGATCCAAGGGCTGCGAGTTTGATTCCCGGAGACCTAGAGTTTATTGATATATTTATTAAGATACGGACTACCGGTTTGATTCCCGGAGATCCTGAGATATTGAGACACGGGCTACGGGTTCGATTCCCGGAGACCCAGAGATACTAATATTGGGATTGCAGGTTAGATTCCCGTAGATCCTGAGTTGTTGGATATAGAGTCGGACTGTGGGTTCGATTCCCACAAGTCCTAGACTTGTTGATTTGAGTTTACGTTGTGTTGGTTACTTATTGTTAGCTTAGTTGTAGACGGTTGTAGTAATTACTTATTTGTTGCCATTTTCAGACTCATTCTTATTTAAATTGCTTATTATTGTTATTACCATTATGTTATTATCTCTCGGTAGGGCCTTGACCTTCCTCGTCACAACTCAATCGAGGTTAGGCTCGGCACTTACTGAGTGCCGCCGTGGTGTACTCATGCTATTCTTCTGCACACTTTGTTGTGCAGATCCAGGTACATCAGGGCAGGCTCATTTCAGGTGATTCAGCAGCACATCCGGAGACTCGAGGTATGATCTGCTACGTCCGCGGATCCGAAGAGCCTCCTTCTATTTCTCATAGTGATAGTAGTTATTTTTCTTCATTTCTTTGTTTAGACATTCTTGATGTATAGAGCCACAGTTTTACTCTTCTTTTTTAGTCCGTGCGACCCGTGGGATTTTGGGTCTTGGTGGTCTGCTATATGGTGAGGTTGATGTCACGACCCTAGTTCACCAATCGTGAACATGTCATGATGGCACCCAGTCCCCACGACTAGGTAAGCCTAACACGTTGCGGAATATGCAAGTTATAAACACTTAAATAAGAAACAACGGAAAAATAGCATAAAAAGATATGTAATCCGTGCCGCTTGGCACATACATCCGTCACACAATAAATAAAACCCTACCAAGATCCGGAACCCCACGGTAACATAGACTAAAAGAGAAACACAACTGTGGCTCTATGTGTAAAGAGTATCTAACAACGAATGAAGAAAAATGTCAACTAGTACTATTAGAATAGAAGGAAAGCCTCCGGATCTGCGGACGTAGCAGATCATACCTCGAGGTCTCCCAGAAAGCTGCGGAATCACCTAGCATGAGCCTGCTCTGATGTACCTGGATTTGCACAAAAAAAGTGTGCGGAAGAGTAGCATGAGTACACCACGACGGTACTTACTAAGTGCCAAGCCTAACCTCGATGGAGTAGTGACGAGGAAGGTCGGGGCCCTACTGAGAAACAATAATATAATGATGATAACAAAAATAAACAATTTAAATGATAATAATTTCCGAAATAACAACAATAAGATGATTACTGCAACTGTCTACAATTAAGCTAACAACAAATAACCAACTCAATAAAACAAATCCAGGACTCGTGGGAATTGAACCCACAGTCCCATTCTCAGTACCTCTGGGTCTCCGGGAATCGAACCCGCAGCCCATGTCTCAATAATATCTCAATAACTCAGGATCTCCGGGAATCGAACCCGCAGTCCCTACCAATAACTGTCTCCGGGAACCGCAGCCCATGTCTCAATAGTATCTCAATAGCTCAGGATCTCCGGGAATCGAACCCGCAGTCCTTACCAATAATCAATAAATCTCAGGATCTCGGGAATCGAACCCGTAGTCCACATTTCAATAAATCTCGGGATCTCGGGAATCGAACCCGTAGTCCACATTTCAATAAATCTCAGGATCTCGGGAATCGAACCCGTAGTCCACGTTTCAATAAATTTCAGGATCTCGGGAATCGAACCTATAGTCCACATTTCAACAAATCTCAGGATCTCGGGAATCGAACCCGTAGTCCACATTTCAATAAATCTCAGGATCTCGGGAATCGAACCCGTAGTCCACATTTCAATAAATCTCAGGATCTCCGGGAATCGAACCCGCAGTCCTTACCAATAATCAATAAATCTCAGGATCTCGGGAATCGAACCCGTAGTCCACATTTCAATAAATCTCGGGATCTCGGGAATCGAACCCGTAGTCCACATTTCAATAAATCTCAGGATCTCGGGAATCGAACCCGTAGTCCACATTTCAATAAATCTCAGGATCTCGGGAATCGAACCCGTAGTCCACAACAATACAAGTAAAGGAATACACAGAGAGAAGTATAATATGCTTAACTATAACTTCGCCGATAAACAGCGCCAGCGATTACCAAGAAAACTCAAGTAAGACAATTAGGCAACTAGACAGTTAAATACTACCTAATCATGCTTTTCTAACTACTACCGGGTAGGAATATCGAATTTAACAGCTAAAAACAGGAATATCACTCATCGAACATTTTAAGTAGAGTATGTGTTCAACAACCAGCACATGTACACGCCCGTCACCTCGCGTACAAGGCATTTAAAGTGTCACATAATATCCTAGGGGTGAAAGTCCCCCACACGAGGTTAGACAAGCCACTTACCTCAATTCCGGTACGAAACCGCTAAGAAATAACCTCTTGCCGCGAATGTCGGCCTCCACAAGTGTAGTATCTGATAAAAATCAATAGAATCACATCAAAATAGGCCAATTGGGCATTATCCAATCAAAATAACTCTAAATACACCAAAACCCACAAGTTGTCAAAACCCGACTTTCGGTACGCTTATCGAAAAATCACGAAAATTATATATTAGGGTTCCTTATCTCAATACGAGTCTAGGCATATAAAATTTACCAAAATCGGACTCCACTTGCCCACTCAAATCAGAGATTTTCAAACATTTAGGCCTATGGCTCAAACCCATCTTTAATCTTCCAATTTCAGTGAAACAATCACGGATTTCATGATAAAGCAACGAATTAAGGTCAAGAAACTTACCCCCGATGATTTCCCGATGATATCCCAGCGTTTCCCCTTCAAAATCCTCTCTTGGTGCTCAAAAATGGCGTTTTTGTGTATGGGGGTCGCGGGTGTTATGTTCTGAACTTAAGCTCACTGCCAGACCCCATTGCTCATCGCGTTCGCGATGGGCCTCACGCGTCCGCGATGGGCCTCACGCGTCCGCGATGACTCGCCCGGCTTCTTCTTCGCGAACGCGACGCCATCCCACGCGTTCGTGATATTCAGCTCCAGTTTACCCTTCGCGAACGCGACGCTCCACCACACGTTCGCAATGAACAATCTCCCAGCCGCCGGGTCCTTCCTCTACGCGAACGCGTACACTCCCACGCGAACGCGAAGCTCTCCCATTTTCTTCTACGCGATCGCGACTCCCAGTCTCACGAACGCGAAGCTTCACCTTACCTTGCCTATGCGAACGCGACACCCCTTCTCGCGAACGCGATGCTTTAATCTGCCTGACCTTCGCGAATGAGGCCCATGCCATGCGAACGCGAAGGCTTAATGCCTGGGCAGTAACCTGCAATTTACAGCAGGCCTTTTGCAAGTTCAAAATGCCAGATCGATGGTCCGAAATCCTCTCGAGGCCCCCGAGACCCCAACGAAAACCACCAACATACTCCAAAGCAAGATACGAAATCGTTCCAATCATAAAAACACCATCCTAAACATCAAAATCACCAATTACACACGGATTCAAGCCTAAGTTTCTTCAAAACTTTCAAAACTAACATTCAATCCAAAACCCAACCAAACGACGTCCAAATGACCTGAAAATTTGCGGACATATCCAAAATCACATAACGAAGCTACAGAAATTGTCGGAATTCCATTCCGACTCCCGGATCAAAATCTCACCTATCGTTCGGATTCGCCAAAATTTCAATCTTCGGCATTTCAAGCCTAATTGAGCTACGGACCTCCAAAATACATTCCGAACGCGCTCCCAACCCCGAAATTACCTAACGGAGCTAATGGAACCATCGGATTTCCGTTCCGAGATCATCTTAACACTGTTTTGGCTACAGACCATTTTCTAGCTTTAAAGCTCTCATTTAGGGACTAAGTGTCCCAAAATGCTCCAAATTTCAGAACCCGACTCTCCCGGCAAACCCCAATAGTAGAAATGAACTTAGGGAAACAGTTAAATTAGGGATTGAGGCGTAATTTTCTAAAACGACCGGTCGGGTTGTTACATCTTCCCACACTTAAAAGATTTGTTCGTCCTCGAACGAGCATAGAAAACATACCTAGAGTAGTGAAAAGATGAGGGTACTGGCTGCGCATATCCTGCTCGGTCTCCCAAGTCGCCTCCTCGACCGGCTGGCCCCGCCTGAACCTTTACCAAAGCGATGTTCTTTGACCTTAGCTTTCTGACCTGCCTGTCTAGAATGGCTACCGGCTCCTCAACATAAGACGGATCCTTGTCTAGCTGAACAGAAGTGAAATCCAACACGTGCGACGGGTCACCATGGTACCTCCGGAGCTTGGAGACATGAAATACGGGGTGAACTTCAGCTAGACTAGGAGGTAAGGCTAACTCATAGGCAACCTCCCCAATACGCCTCAAAATCTCAAAAGGACCAATAAATCCGGGACTCAGCTTCCCTTTCTTCCCAAACCTCATAACGCCCTTCATGGGCGAGACTCGAAGCAGAACCCGCTCACCAACCATAAAAGCCACATCGCGAACCTTTTTGTCCGCATAACTCTTTTGTCTAGACTGGGCTGCACGAAGTCTGTCCTGAATCACCTTGACCTTGTCCATAGCCTCCTGAACCATATCAGTACCTAGCAACCTGGCCTCGCCCCGCTCAAACCAACCCACGGGAGACCTGCACCTCCTACCATATAGGGCCCCGTACGGTGCCATCTGAATACTGGACTGGTAGCTATTGTTATAAGCAAACTCCGCCAGTGGCAGAAGTGATCCCATGAACCTCCAAACTCAATCACGCACGCACGGAGCATATCCTCCAAAAAACTGAATAGTGTGCTCGGACTGACCATCAGTCTGGGGGTGAAACATTGTGCTCAGCTCTACCCGAGTACCTAACTCCTGCTGTACGGCTCTCCAACCGTGAAGTGAACTGAGTGCCTCTATCTAAAATGATGGAAACTGGAATACCATGCAGCCGAACTACCTCCCTGATATAGATCTCCGCTAGTCGCTCCGATGAATATGTAGTGCTCACCGGTATAAAATGGGCGGACTTGGTCAGCCGATCCACAATGACCCAAATGGAATCAAACTTCCTAATCGTCCGTGGAAGTCCAGATACAAAGTCTATGGTAATGCGCCCCCATTTCCACTCGGGAATCTCAATCTGCTGCATCAATCCACCCGGACGCTGATGCTCATACTTCACCTGCTGGCAGTTGAGGCATCTAGAAACATAATCAACTATATTCATCTTCATCCGCTTCCACCAGTAATGCTGTTTCAAGTCCTGATACATCTTCGCGGCTCCCGGATAGATGGAATACCGTGAGCTATGGGCCACTGCTAGAATCAGCTCTCGAAGATCATCTACATTGGGCACACAGATGCGCCCATGCATCCTCATAACTCCATCATCTCCGATGGTAACATCTCGAGCATCACCACGCCGAACTCTATCTTGGAGGACAAGCAAATGAGGGTCGTCGAACTGACGCTCCCTGATGCGGTCAAATAGAGAAGACCGCGAAATCACACAAGCCAGAACCCTGCTGGGCTCCGAAAGATCCAGTCTAACAAACTGTCTGGCTAAAGCCTGAACATCCATTGCCATAGGCCTCTCCGAAGCTGGTAGATACGCCAAACTCCGCAAACTCTCTGCCCAACGACTCAAGGCATCAGCAACCACATTAGCCTTGCCCGGATGATAGAGAATAGTAACATCATAGTCCTTTAGTAGCTCCAACCATCTCCTCTGTCGCATATTCAGGTCCTTCTGCTTAAGCAAGTGCTGCAAGCTCTGGTGATCAGTGTAGATCTCACAAGGAACCCCATATAAATAATGACGCCAAATTTTCAAGGCGTGAACAATGGCGGCTAGCTCCAAATCATGAACAGGGTAATTCTTCTCATGCACCTTCAGCTGTCTCGACGCATAGGCAATCACCCTACCATCCTGCATCAATACCGCACCGAGTCCAACTCGTGAGGCATCACAATATACAGTATAGGACCCCGAACCTGTAGGCAACATCAATATAGGGGCCGAAGTCAAAGCTGTCTTGAGCTTCTGAAAGCTCGCCTCACACTCGTCTGTCCACTGAAAAGGGGCACCCTTTGGGTCAATCTAGTCATAGGTGCTGCAATCGAAGAGAACCCCTCTACGAAACGACGGTAGTAGCCCGCCAAACCAAGGAAACTGCGAATCTCAGTAGTGGAGGAGGGTCTGGGCCAACTCTGCACGGCCTCCACCTTCCTCGGATCTACTCGAATACCATCACTCGACACCACGTGGCCCAAAAATGCCACCGAACTCAACCAGAATTCACATTTAGAGAACTTGGCATAAAGCTGCTTCTCCCTCAGAATCTGAAGCACTATCCTCAAATGCTGCTCGTGCTCTTCCCGGCTCCGAGAATATAATAGAATATCATCAATGAAGACAATCACGAACGAGTCCAGAAAAGGCCTGAACACACTGTGCATCAAATGCATAAAGGCTGCTGGGGCATTAGTCAGCCCAAAAGACATCACGAGGAACTCATAGTGACCATATCAGGTCCTAAATGCAGTCTTCGGGATATCTGGCTCCCGAATTTTCAGCTGGTGATACCCAGAGCGCAAATCAATCTTAGAAAACACCTGTGCGCCCTGTAGCTGGTCAAATAAATCATCAATACGAGGCAAAGGATACCGGTTCTTCACTGTAACCTTGTTCAACTGACGATAGTCAATACACATACGCATAGAACCGTCCTTTTTCTTCACAAACAATATAGGAGCACCCCAAGGCGAAACACTGGGTCGAATAAAACCCTTGCCCAATAACTCCTGTAACTGATCCTTCAACTCCTTCAACTAAGGAGGAGCCATACGGTACGGTGGAATAGAAATGGACTGAGTGCCCGGCTACAAGTCAATAGCAAAGTCAATATCTCTGTCGGGCGGCATGCCCGGAAGATCAGCTGGAAATACATCAGCAAAGTCACGTACCACATGAACAGAATCAATAGAGGGAGTGTCAATACTGATGTCCCGCACATAGGCTAGATAAGAAGCACACCCCTTCTCAACCATACACTGAGCTCTGAGAAAAGAAATAACACGGTTAGGGGTGTGATCTAGAGTACTACTCCACTCAATACGTGGAATGCCTGGCATAGCCAGCGTCACAGTCTTGGCATGACAATCAAGAATAGCATAATGGGGCGACAACCAGTCCATGCCCAGAATAATATTAAAATCGACCATCCCGAGCAGCAATAGATCCGCTCTGGTCTCAAAAATCACAAATGGTAACCAAACACGACCGATATATGCGGTCCACGGCCAAAGAATCACCCACCGGAGTGGAAACATAAATAAGGGCACTCAAAGAATCCCGAGGCACACCTAGGTGAGAAGCAAAGTAAGAAGACACATATGAAAAAGTGGAACCAGGGTCGAATAGAACCGATGCCTCCCTGTGACTAACCGGAATAATACCTGTGATAACAGAATCAGATGCAACAGCCGTAGCGCGATCAGGAATAGCATAGAAACTGGCCTGTCCCCCCTCTCGAGGGCGGCCTCTGGAACCCTGACCCCCGCCCCTGGCTGGCTGGGCAGGTGGAGTGGCAGCTGGAGCTGGAATGATAGCCTGCTGGCCTTGAGAACCACGCGGATGCGGTGATGACTGATGAGGGGCTCCTCTCCTGCGCCTGGGGCACTCCCTAACCAGGTGGCGAGTATCCCCGCACTCAAAACAAGCTCTGGGAGGACGCGGTGGCTGTGACTGACCGGCCTCACCCCACTAGTCTGACCCCTGGACGGACCCCGCGCAGGAGGTGCACTGGAGTGAACCGGTCGACCGGAAAAGCCCCTGCCAAAACGACCGGCTGCTAAGTGCAGGCACGAGAGAAATGGCCCGACTCACGAGACCTCTTGGCCTCCCTCTCTCCCCGTTCTCTAGGGAGCATACTCTCGATCCTCCTGGCAAGCTCACTGCCTACTGATAAGATATATCCGTCTCCAACTCTCTGGCCATGCTGTACCAGGTCAGCGGAATCAGGCCGTCAACAAATCTCTGCACTCTCTCCCGGACCGTGGCTACCAAAGCCGGTGCATGCCTGGCTAGGCGGGTGAAACTAATAGCATACTCCGATACTGACATGGAGCCCTGTCGCAATCTCTCAAACTCCGAGCGCCAAGAATCCCTAAGGCTCTGGGGAACAAACTCCGTCAAAAACAGATTTGAAAACTGCGTCCAGGTCAACGAAGCGGACTCCTCCGGACTATCCAACTCATACGTGCGCCACCAATCATAAGCGGTCCCACGAAACTGAAAAGCAGTAAAGGAAACCCCGCTGGTCCCCACAATCCCCATAGTACGAAGGATACGATGACACTCCTCTAGAAAACCCAATGCATCATCTGAAGCCAAACCACTAAATACTGGAGGGTCATATTTCTTGAACCTCTCCAATCTACACTGCTCGTCCTCAGAGGCAGCTGGTCCACCTCCGGGTTGTGCTGGGGCAGCAGGAGGCATAACCAAAACATCTGGAACCTATCCCACTGGCACACGCTGCTCCGGTGTAACAGCTGCGGGAGTCTGGGCCCCTCCCCCGGCCTGAGATGTAGCTGCGACGAGAGGAAGCAGTCCTGCCTGAGCTAAAGTGGTATACATACTCATGAACTGGGCCAGGGTCTCCTGTAGTGCTGGAGTAGTAGCAGCTGTAGTCGGTGTACCAAGTGCCTGCGCTCCAACCTGGTCTACCTGTGGCACCTCAGCGGCAGCGCGCGCGGGTGCTGTGGCTGCACCTCGGGCGCGTCCTCGTCCTCTACCTCGGCCCCGACCTCTGACGGCAGCAACAGGGGGCGCGGGTACCTGATCATCGCGAGTAGATCGTGTCCTCACCATCTGTGAGAGAATAGAAAGCAGTAGTTTAGATTTTTGATGCCAAAAATGTCGCACGACAAGGAATCCAAAAGAAATGAAGAGTTTCCTAAACGGTTACATAGCCCCTCGTAGATAAATACAGACGTCTCCGTATCGATCAGCGAGACTCTAAGTAACCGGTCCTGTGTCCCGTGACTCCTATGAACCTAGAGCTCTGATACCAACTTGTCACGACCCTAGTTCACCAATCGTGAATATGTCGTGATGGCACCCAGTCCCCACGACTAGGTAAGCCTAATGCGTTGCGGAATATACAAGTTATAAACACTTAAATAAGAAACAGCGAAAAAATAGCATAAAAAGATATATAATCCGTGCCGCTTGGCACATACATCCGTCACACAATAAATAAAACACTACCAAGATCCGGAACCCCACGGTAACACAGACTAAAAGAGAAACACAACTGTGGCTCTATGTGTAAAGAGTATCTAACAACGAATGAAGAAAAATGTCAACTAGTACTATTAGAATAGAAGGAAAGCCTCCGGATCCGCGGACGTAGCGGATCATACCTCGAGGTCTCCCAAAAAGCTGCGAAATCACCTAGTACGAGCCTATCCTGATGTACCTGGATCTGCACAACAAAAGTGTGCAGAAGAGTAGCATGAGTACACCACAGCGGTACTCGGTAAGTGCCAAGCCTAACCTCGATGGAGTAGTGACGAGGAAGGTCAGGGCCCTACTGAGAAACAATAATATAATGATGATAACAAAAATAAACAATTTAAATGATAATAATTTCCGAAATAACAACAATAAGATGATTACTGCAAATGTCTACAATTAAGCTAACAACAAATAACCAACTCAAAAAAACAAATCCAGGACCTATGGGAATTGAACCCACAGTCCCATTCTCAGTACCTCTGGGTCTCCGGGAATCGAACCCGCAGCCCATGTCTCAATAATATCTCAATAACTCAGGATCTCCGGGAATCGAACCCGCAGTCCCTACCAATAACTCAGGATCTCGGGAATCGAACATGTAGTCCCTACCAATAACTCAAGATCTCGGGAATCGAACCCGTAGTGCCTACCAATAACTCAGGATCTCGGGAATCGAACCTGTAGTCCACATTTCAATAAATCTCAGGATCTCGGGAATCCAACCCGTAGTCCACATTTTAATAAATCTCAGGATCTCAGGAATCGAACCCGTAGTCCACATTTCAATAAATCTCAGGATCTCGGGAATCGAACCAGTAGTCCATATTTCAATAAATCCTAGGATCTCGGGAATCGAACCCGTAGTCCACATTTCAATAAATCTCAGGATCTCGGGAATCTAACCCGTACCAATAATCAATAAATCTCAGGATCTCGGGAATCGAACCCGTAGTCCACATTTCAATAAATCTCGGGATCTCGGGAATCGAACCCGTAGTCCACATTTCAATAAATCTCAGGATCTCGGGAATCGAACCCGTAGTCCACAACAATACAAGTAAAGGAATACCCAGAGAGAAATATAATATGCTTAACTATAACTTCGTCGATAAACAGCGCCAGCGATTACCAAGAAAACACAAATAAGACAATTAGGCAACTAGATAGTTAAACACTTCCAAATCATGCTTTTCTAACTGCTACGGGTAGAAATATCAAATTTAACAGCTAAAAACAGGAATATCACTCATCGAACATTTTAAGTAGAGTTTGTGTTCAACAACCAGCGCATCTACACGCCCGTCACCTCGCGTACAAGGCATTTAAAGTGTCACATAATATCCTAGGGGTGAAAGTCCCCCACACGAGGTTAGACAAGCCACTTACCTCAATTCTGGTACGAAACCGCTAAGAAATAACCCTCTTCCCGCGAATGTCGGCCTCCACAAGTGTAGTATCTGATAAAAATCAATAGAACCACATCAAAATAGGCCAATTGGGCATTACCCAATCAAAATAACTCAAAATACACCAAAACCCACAAGTTGTCAAAACCCGACTTTCGGTACGCTTATCGAAAAATCACGAAAATGATATATTCGGGTTCCTTATCTCAATACGAGTCTAGGCATATAAAATTTACCAAAATCGGATTCCATTTGCCCACTCAAATCAGAGATTTTCTAACATTTAGGCCTAGGGCTCAAACCCACCTTTAATCTTCCAATTTCAGTAAAAAAATCACGGATTTCATGATAAACCAACGAATTAAGGTCAAGAAACTTACCCCCGATGATTTCCCGATGATATCCCAGCGTTTCCCCATCAAAATTCTCTCTTGGAGCTCAAAAATGGCGTTTTTGTGTATGTGGGTCGCGGGTGTTATGTTCTGAACTTAAGCTCACTGCCAGACCCCATTGCTCATCGCGTTCGCGATGGGCCTCACGCGTCCGCGATGACTCGCCCAGCTTCTTCTTCGCGAACGCG
The DNA here is from genome assembly GCA_032618575.1 of Nicotiana noctiflora. Lineage (NCBI taxonomy): Eukaryota > Viridiplantae > Streptophyta > Magnoliopsida > Solanales > Solanaceae > Nicotiana > Nicotiana noctiflora. The sequence continues at coordinate 26,118 of JASVEL010012155.1, forward strand.
ATGCCATCCCACACGTTCGCGATACTCAGCTCCAGTTTGCCCTTCGCGAACGTGACGCTCCACCACGCGTTCGTGATGAACAATCTCCCAGCCGCCGGGTCCTTCCTCTACGCGAACGGGTACACTCCCACGCGAACGCGAAGCTCTCCCCTTTTCTTCTACGCGATGGCGACTCCCACTCACGCGAACGCGAAGCTTCACCTTACATTGCCTACGCGAACGCGACACCCCTTCTCGCGAACGCGATGCTTTAATCTGCCTGACCTTCGCGAACGCAGCCCATGCCACGCGAACGCGAAGGCTTAATGCCTGGGCAGTAACCTGCAATTTACAGCAGGCCTTTTCCAAGTTCAAAATGCCCGATCGATGGTCCGAAATCCTCCCGAGGCCCCCGGGACCCCAACGAAAACCACTAACATACTCCAAAACATGATACGAACTTGTTCCAATCATAAAAACACCATCCTAAACATGAAAATCACCAATTACACACGGATTCAAGCCTAAGTTTCTTCAAAACTTTCAAAACTAACATTCAATCCAAAACCCGACCAAACGACGTCCAAATGACCTGAAAATTTGCGGACATATCCAAAATAACATAACGAAGCTACAGAAATTGTCGAAATTCCATTCCGACTCCCGGATCAAAATCTCACCTATCGTTCGGATTCGCCAAAATTTCAATCTTCGGCATTTCAAGCCTAATTGAGCTACGGACCTCCAAAATACATTCCGAACGTGCTCCCAACCCCGAAATCACCTAACGGAGCTAATGGAACCATCGGATTTCCGTTCCGAGATCGTCTTAACACTCTGTTCCAGCTACGGACCATTTTCTAGCTTTAAAGCTCTCATTTAGGGACTAAGTGTCCCAAAATGCTCCAAATTTGAGAACCGACTCTCCCGGCAAACCACAATAGCAGAAATGAACTTAGGGAAACAGTTAAATTGGGGATTGGGGCGAAATTTTCTAAAACGACCGGTCGGGTCGTTACAGTTGATGAGTGTATGTGCCAAGCGACACTTGTTACATTCCTTTTATATCGTTTTTCTGCTATTTCTTATTTAATGTTCATAAACTTGTATATTCCACATCGTTTTAGGCTTACCTAGTCGCGGAGACTGGGTGCCGCCATGACAAGTTCACGATTGGTGAACTCGGGTCGTGACAAGTTGGTATCAGAGCTCTAGGTTCATAGGAGTCACGGGACACAGACCGGTTACTTAGAGTCTTAATGATCGATATGGAGACCTCTGTATTTATCTATGAGAGGCTATGTAACTGTTTAGGAAACTCTTCATTTCTCTTGGATTCCTTGTCGTGTGACATTTTTGGCACCAAATCTAAACTTCTGCTTTCTATTCTCTCACAGATGGCGAGGACACATGCTACTCACGAGGATCAGACACACGCGCCCCCTGTTGTCGCCGCCAGAGGCCTGGGCTGTGGTAAAGGATGAGGACACGCCCGAGATGCATCCACAGCACCCGCGCGCGCTGCCGCTGAGGTGCCACCGGTGGATCAGGTTGGAGCGCAGGCGTTGTGAGCACATGATTTTTGCACTAGGTAAATAAATTCCAAAATTCAAAATAAAATAATATTTTTGAGTGTAATTGCATGTCTTGTTTGAAATTAGCTACACTTTGTGTGTTTGAATAATTAGAAATTAGAAAACAAAAAAAATTAGGCTAAATACTTGCATTATTTGCATTAATTAGTTAGAAAGAAAAATTAACAAAAATAGCTTTGATTAGCGAAAATTATGGAAATAGAGTAGAAAATAATAAAAATATCAGAAAAATTGGGAAAAAATAAGAAACTAAAATAGTTTGAGTAATTGGAAAAAGTGTATAAAAATAGGAAATAAATTACTATAAGAAAATACATGAAAAATAATTAAAATACTAGAAACATACAAATTACATGGGTGTAATAAGAATTGGGCCAAGAAGGCACCTGAAATCAAAGGCCCAAGCACATTGGCCCAAAGAGCCGATCCATCTCAATAGATGCCAGTGATCTCAGCCGTTCATCAGGCCAAATCCAACGGCTGAGATAACTAACGGAATTAATTAATCAATTGAAATGCAAGATCAAATCTCACTCGGCCGCTTAAGTTAATCTAATGGTTGAGAGAGTTGGTCTCGTTTATAATGGAACGGTGCCGTTTATGTTACACAAGTTATGACCGTTGATCTTCATCAAATAAACGGCCTAGATCACATTAGTCGCCTCAACTATAAAAGGCTTTGGTCTGTGGAAGACCAGCCATTTGCAAAATAGCCAAACCCTAGCCGCCTAGGTTCTCCCTCTCATTCACCGTCTTCTTCATCTCTCCTCTTCTGAAACCACGATGGCCATGGAGGCCACCACCTCCCACGGTGGTCTCCGGCCATCTCTTTGCCTCTTCTCTTCTCTTCTCATTTCCCTCACCTCAAACACCACCCAAAACCCCGAGAACCCTTGAAACCCTACCCTATTATTGATTGTCCGGTCATCGGAATCTACCTCCAATGACCACAATCTATGAGAAACTACTCCAAACCAACACCAAAATAATCACCATGGTCCGATCTATCCCTCTATAAACTTGGCTTCCCTCGAATATACCCCGAGCTTCTCGAATATCCAAAAAGAAGTCACCGGAACCCTAACTCCGGCGACTCAAACCTATACCCTTGCCAAGATCTAACCTTTACCCTCCCCTGAATACCCTCTCCAAATCCTCAAAGCCTTCATCTTGAAGTCTAAAAAGAAAAGAAAACCAGAAAATGAAATAAAAGAAAAAGAAAGAAGAAGTCTGAAAAAAAAAAGTGAAGAGAGTGAGAGGAAGCTCAGGGGACCGGCCTTGCAAGCTAAGTCCCCTCCCCCTCTATTTGCTTTACTTGCTTACTTTTTAATTTTTATTTTTATGCTTTCTTCTGTGTTATTCTCCTGTTCTGATTGTTTTTGTTTCTCTGGCTTGAAAGATCTATTTAGTACTAGGGTTTTCTTTTCATCTTGTTTATCTTCATGTTGTTCTTCTGTTTTGTTTGTTTCAATCATGTTCTGTTTCTCTGAGTTAAAAGATCTACCTTGATTCACCCTTTCTTCTTCATCTTTTGTGTATATTGTGGTTCTTGATCTGTTGGCTTTCTATAGTTTGACTGTCTTCTCTTCTATTGTTCTGCATGTTTAGTTCTAATACTAGTTTGACTCTTATTCTTTCTCATCTTTATATTGAGTTGTTTTTGTTAAGTTTTGTAATCTCTAGACTGTTCTTCTCTTCTGTCTCTTGGCATGTTTAATTTTAGTGTTAGGTTTAGCCGTTTGATTCCCCATTCCCCTTTTTTTTGAGCAAATCCACTAGGCATGTGCCTAGGGTTAGTTTTATTAATAATAAAATAAAAATGAATCACATAGGAAGAGTACATGTAAGGGGGGCATATACCTTACCTTATTGATCCTACCGAGGCAAAGAAAAGTCTCATCTACTAGCAAGCATGTAAAAAATAGGAACTTGAAAGATCTAAATATTCTATGATCGCCATAGAGTTTATAACACACCCTACGAGGCTATTACAAATGATAATGCTTTGGAAATGATAAAATAAAACCATTTAGAAATTATAATCTTGCCCCTCAATTATCACACTTGTGAATTCTTCAATTTGATCTTCCTTAGAATCCTCTCTACCTGTCTTCAAGTAATCTTCAAAATTCTTCATTTCGTCTCGGATTTGTTGGACCGTATAGATGTGGAGGATTCAATTCCTTTTTTCTTTGCAGCTCTCATTGGTAGTTGCCTGAGTGTTATTTCTTGAGCCACCTTTGTTTCCTCACTATTCTTCGGAGATAAATCTCCGGTTGTAGTCGCCTCTTCCGGAAAAGATTCAATCAATTCATCTTCCTTTGCTTCATAGGAGCTGGGAATACGTATGTTGGTCTCAATTGTTTTATTAATTTCATCTTGTAAAAACATCCACAATGGTTCAGCCCTTTTCAATCTCCTTGCACTTTGTGGTTCCTTCCTCTTTGCCATTGAAACTTTCTGCTTTATTGCAGTTGTTTTCGAGCTACTTGAGCATCTATGAGGTTTTGGAGTGGCCAAAACATCTAAAAGAACCCGTGATTCATCCTCTTGAGCATCTTGTAAATCAGCTGAAATAAAAGCCATGTTTGAAATCGCGACTGAAGTACTTGCATTGGGACAATTCTGTTGTACTAGACTGCTTGTATCTGTATCATGACAAACAAGAGCTTGGAGGGTATTGGTAGGTGTCAAATTATATTTTGCAGCCATTTCATTTGAACTTCCAGTTATTGCATGCTGCTGTCCATATTTTGCAACCTTGTTGTCACTAGTCAAACTAACACCCTCCAATTCTACTGCAATTTGCTGCTGCTTGGATGGTATAAAAGCAGTAGCATTTGTACTCAGACTTCTCCTACTTGACAACACATTAGAGGACTTAGGGGACTGCTCATCGTGCACCTTCACTGCTTCAGCATGTTGCACCTGCTGCAACTTTCCTGTTGATGCCTTTAACCTTTGTGTATTGACTTTAAAAGTAGTAGCATTTGTACTATAGACCTCATCAACATTAGCTACAGCAGCAACAATTTGCCCCGTATTGACAGTCTTGAAATAATCTATTTGTGCACAATTAGAAGGCTGACCAGTTATAGGTTCTTGAGGATGTGTATAATTTTTTGGCACTACCTCACCATCTGTGGTTTGTGAGACTGAATCCACAGTCTTGAAATATCGTGCAATAGCTGGACAAGAAGGATCATTAGCAGCCTCCAAATCGTGAGACAAATGAGCTGCTACTTCACCAGATTGCCATCATTGTAACAAACATCTCCAGTATTTTTAGGTAAGCCTCCAGCTTTTGCATTTTGCACAGATGCCTTCACTGCACCAGTAGCCTGAGTAGTGCTAAAAACACCAGCAGTAGATCGATACTCAGTTGATTTCAATGCAACATTGGTCTTCAAATGTGAACCTGCAACTGGTCGTTTTTCGCTATCAACTGCAAGAATCTCGAAGGAGTTTCTGCTGTTCGCAATGTTAACGTCATTTGGTCGAACATATCGCGTCTGTGTTTTTGGTGACAGCCCCTGCTTCGTGGGAGATTTTCTAGAGTTTTTACGTCCCAATCTGCTTCCTTTTTGTTTCGATTACCTCCCTTATCATCCCACTATAGCGTCTGATTTTTATTTTCCAGTTCTACACCCGTTTTTATTGCTTTCTCAATACAAGAAGTTTGGACAATAGTTAATTTATCAGAGATGTTACCTGTAGCAGACTTCTCAACCGTATGAGTTCCTTCCACTATGATCACGTCTCCTGTAATACAATGCCTCTTAGTTTCATCACCTACTATGACCTTCTCTACATTACATCGTTGTGGAGCAATCTTACCATTTTGATTGACTGCTTGTGAAGCAATTACAGTAGCCTCACGATTCCCAGTAGGAATGGCAAACGGGGCGGGGCGGGTGCGGGGCGGGGCGGTTTTCAGCTTATGCGGGGCGGGGCGGTTTTCAGTTTATGCGGGGCGGGGCGGGGCGGGGCGGGTTCAAGAATTATTTTTTAAATTTAATTGCGGTTGCGGGGCGGTTGCGGGTTACGCATTTGTGTAATACTTGCATCGCATATTTGCTGCTTTTCGTCAAAGAAGATTAAATCTATTCATGCATTTTGCAATCTTTTTTCTTAATTAGAATCTGTTTTATAAACTTTCCCTTGCTTATCTTTATATCTTTATTTTAATTTTAAATTTTGTATTCATTAATCTCCTCTTTTCTTGCTCTTTTAAGCTTAGATGTGTGGGTAATATCATATACCTTAGTTATACATTATCAACATATTAGGATATTATCAATTTTTGGAGCATTAAAATATTGGTTCGCCTATCCGGTAGAAATATTGCATACTAGTTTTAAGAAGATATATTTAAAATTGATTATTATAATTAACTTACTAATCAAATTACTATGCTAAAAAATATTTTCTAACAGGATTAATAGAAGACATACCGTAATTGATGTTTAATAATTAATTACAATTTGAATAAACATAATCCAAAGATTTCTTATGTCTTTTTAACGGTTTAATATGAAAATGAACATATAAGTATATAACTTAAAAAATATTTGTAATCGTAGATCTTCCCTAACCATCTCAATCTGCGTATGACGTATGTGTATATCACCTTGTAAAAGATGAATTATTTTAAGGATTGATTCATATTTCTCAATAATTTGATTTTTTCTTGTATATACTAATAATTAACTTAAATATATCATACATGATACATGTACCATACTGATCATTATTGATAATGTTAATAGATCCATAAAATAATACAATTGAAATTTTATAAAATATTAAAAAAATTCAATTGAAATTTCATAAAATATTGAAAACATTATGGACATAGGTGAAACTACCTAGAAAAGAAGGTAATAGGTTATCATTAATTTTTTTAGGTTTTTTTTATTAAAAGAGAAACTACTTGTAAAAAATGAAAAATGAATTTTTTTTACTTTGCGGTGCGGGGCGGGGCGGGTTTATGCGGGGCGGGGCGGGGTGGTTTGAAAACATAAAATATTCCTATGCGGGGCGGGGCGGGGCGGGTTAAACATTATGCGGGTTAAGGATAAACCCGCCCCGCAACCGCCCCGCACCGCCCCATTGCCATCTCTGATTCCCAGGTTCTACAAAACCCTTTGAATCTCCACCTGACAAAGCAACCAGGCCAGGACCTTTTTTAGTTGCATCACCTCGAACATCATTTTTTGAAGCATGACCTGTTGACATAATTTTTACAGCACTAGCCAATTTATCATATGCTTCGACTATTGGATTGACAACATTAGAGATTGTTGCCAAGGCTCTTTTAGAAGGAAAATCAGTTTTTGAAATCATAGCATCGGAGTTATGTACTACTTCTCTATTTTCACTGTTTTGATTAGCAACTTGTTTTGCTCCAGCGTTTGAAACATCAGCAACTATTTTGTCCACAACACCATTGGGAATACCAGATTGATTGGCTCCTCCAACTTGTGGCCCATTTTGCTTGATTAAATTATCTTTTACTACTTGAACCTCCAGCTGCCCAGCTCTTTTTGAATTCAAGTAGTCCCTAGCATCACCTTTCAATTTTTCCAATCTTTGTATCCCTTCACATTCATCCGTAAAATCTGCAACTTCATTACTTTCCTCGTTTTTCCATCGACATGATATTTCGTCATGTCCTTGATGACTACAACATGTACAATACTTAGGAAGATTGTCATATACAATCTTCTGATAATGCTCAACAATTCTTCCTGTGTTTTTATCCATTATTTGAATCCTAACTCTTTTAGGATGATTATCCAGTAGGTCCAGCAAAACCTTTACCCTAGCAGTGTTTGGACGTGTTCGCTCTTGCGTGGCTTTATCCACTGCTAATGGCTTACCTACTGCTGAGGCTATAGATATTAAAGACTTCTTTGCAAACAAATTAGCAGGCAGTTCTGGCATGGAAATCCAAACTACTGCTTTTGAGGTTTCTTCACGTGGATTGAAGCCTATAGTCCATAAAAAAGTTCGAAAAAAGAAATCGTCGCCTTTCGATTTCACGTAACCTGTTGATCTTGATATATCTTGAACAAAGTCTTCAAATAATTCTAGCCTAACCAGAACATGTCGATACTCAAGCAGTCCAATGTTACAATATCCTTTAATGTCAAATTGCTTTGGTATAAGCTGTCGTAAATCTTGAATATCTGGTTTTCCATATGAAAACTTTAGAATCACTGCTTGATGCAATCCCTCTTTGATTGTAAAAGAGTTAACCTCTTCAACAGTGAATTGTAACGTTGGTTCTCCATGTATCACATGAACAGGAATTAAATCCAGTTTTGGTGAGGCTGCCGCACATTTGGTTTGTTGTATTAGTTCTGCATATGACTGCTTTTGCTTCACGTTTAGATCAGTTTCTTGAGTGTTTTTAACGGCCTCTCCCACAGCCAAAGGCTGGGGAGAGGGCGCAGCAGCCATGGCTGCCCTAAACGAGGAAATCGAAGCTAGAGAGAGAAAGTAGAGAGAAGGCAGAGCGCGATCAATCGGGTTTTTTTCCCCATTCCCCTTCATCTTCTATATTAGGGTTATTTTGTTTTGTCTTTGTTCCTCTAGGTCTCCCTGTTCTTCTTCATTTCATGTTTTATATTAAGGTTTTGCCTTAAAGATTGGTTTATATCACCCCTTCTCATCTTTTTAAAATAAGTATGTTAATCTGATTCTGCTTCTCTTTCTGTTACTTGGCATGATAGATTTTAGGATTTTTCTTCACTGTTTCTCCATGATTCTTCTATTCTTTATCTTCATCTTATCTATCTCATATATATATATCAAAGCTAGGGTTAGTACTTGAAAATAGATTCTGGTTACCATGCTTATATTATTCTATTGTCCTTATGTCTAAAAATGAGCCATGTTTCATCTCTTACTGACTCTTTTGTGAGGTTTAGCTTCTATGTGTGTCTATGCCCATGAACTTTAAAGGTTTTGGGGTTTTTCAATGTATCATCTGACATGAATTGGTTGTAACTAAGTCTGATTGATATTAATTAACACTTTGCTACATGAAATTGGGTTATGTGAATTGATTGATTAAGATTAAACACTATCAAATTTCCTTTCTGGGTTTTAATTAATTGATGCACAATGTTTGGTCTGATGTGGCTATGTGTGCAATTGTATGTTGAGATGGCTGAGTTTGCAATAGTTTTTGCTAGTATGAGCAGTGATTAACACTCGTTAACTTTAGGGGAATTGGTTATAGTTGTACTAGCACTAAGTTTCATAAAATGGCTAGTTTTGAAATAGGTTAAAACTGAAAATCAAATAACATTAGGTTATAAGATAAATAAGTGACCAAAGAGTGGCCAATTTTGCAAATTGACAAACTCTACAATGTCCAGCACACTGGCCCACCCTAAAGGGGCTAGTTGCGTAACAAGTGGTTGAAGTCTGCAAGTTCGGACTTACCAAGGCTCAATTTGAGCCATGAATCACAGGTGACTAGGTCTGCAAAGGCCTTAGCCCATCCTGTGTTCAGTTAAATAGGTTAGTTGTGTGAATGATTGGTTAAGTCTGAGAGTTAAGACTTGCCAAGGGTCATTGGAGCCCTGAATCATAGGTGGCTAAGTCTGCAAAGGCTTTGGACCAGCCTGTGTTCAGCAAATGGGTTTCAATCACCCAAGCCAAGTCTCAACTTGAGACTGGCTAAATCTTAAATAGGTTAAGTATAACAATAAAACGGGCTAGTCTTGAAAATTAGCTTTAAAATGAAATAAAAGGTCTTAATTAACAAAAAAATGAAACAAAAAAAGGGTTAAAATTGTAATAGTTCTTTAAGATAGAACTGGCCAGTCCTTGAATACCAATGCAAGGACTGTCCATTAGTTAAATAAGCCCAAAATGCTTAAAATCTGACCTAGGTAGGTCGGGTAATTCAGTAGTGTCCTTAAGGGCATAAAAGGAACCCATATTAGTAAAATGGTGAATTACATAGAACACACAGGGTCATGGAAGTCATTTGTACTCCTGATTTCTGCAATATTGCAGAGATTGAGGGGTATAATGGTCTCCCTAAAAAGGGAAAATCAGTAGAAATCCCTATTCAATAAGGATACTTGGGTAAAATCTTAGGAATAGAATAAAAAAGAACCTTCTAGCACATGCTGGAAGGGAATCTGATAACAGAAAATAGGGTGTAAGTGTAGATTTAGCAATATTATAGGGGGAGAAGTGGATTTAACTCCTATTGCTTTTCCCCCCAAGAAATATGCCATTTCAACCTATAAATACTCCCTAAAAGAGTGAAATAGGGGCTGGTTTTTCAATAGAGAAATTCAGAACAAAAATAGTTAATAGCAAATAAGTTTTCCTGCATTTTTTCGAGTGAGAATATCTGGTTTAGCTGCCTGTCTCTATGGTTTTCCTGCTTGAGTTCTGCCTGGGATTTATTATATGCATTGTTTCAGAGGTTTATTGCTCGTTTGGGATTCCTCTCCACTGTTGCATTGCTGTTTGAGTCTGTTGCTGATTACTTGCTCTTAATCCCCCTAGAACTTATCGGCTTCATTTTGTTGATCCAGGTACCATTTCTGTTCAAATGAAGCTGTAATGATGAATTGATGAATGAAATGAAGTTCCGCTTTGATTCATCTGTTATTATGTATTTTTTAGTTTAATATTTTCATTAGCTGTTTAGTATTAGTGTAGATCTGTAGTTTTAATTGTAGTATAGTATGTGATAGCAGAAAAACAAAAACAAAACAGTGTAATACCTAGTATTGTAGTGGTAGTATAGTCATAGTAGTAGATCACTTAGCTAAATAGGTAGAAAATTTATAACATGGTCAGATATCTCTAACATGAATCGATAATAGTAAGTTCGTACAACTCACGTAGATATCTGATCTAGAAATCGATAGCTAGATTAGTGTAAGTTAAAAGAGAAACAACTAAAATGAAGTGACAATTCAATAAAGGTCGGATTTGTGGTATCAACACAAGTTTAGTTCTTGGTAAGATCAGTAGTTAATCACATCTGTGAATCAGAGTGTAGATACAAATGAAAGCAAAAGAAAAGGAAGAACAGTTGAAAGAAATAGTGAGTAATTCACAACTGGGTTTGAGACGAAGAATGTGTACAAATCATAATAATCCGGTAATTTTATCGTGTATATACACCATTGAACCATTAACCGTAGATACTCGAGTCTTCATTAAGTAAGTAGTCGAATTGTTTAAATCATGCTTTCATATAGTTAAACCATCTGCTCTCAATTTCTTAGTTAAATAACTTTCAATTTTAGTGTATATCAGCCCTTAAGAAAAGTAGAAGTGTAGAGGTCGTCGGATTTCATATACATCGAGTTATTTAGTTTAAGGTTAACATGAATCGTATTGTACAGTGATTTTCATCTTCTGATAAATAAATAAAAGTGATTCGATTTCATTCTTTATTTTGAGTATCTCTTTTGCTATGAATTCAGCATCTTTATCTTTTGTTATTGTTCTAATTTGATTTGGGCCCAGTATATAGTATGGGCCTGAATTATCATAAGAAGTTGAATAAACACCTGAAGATAGCCTGGGTTTCTAATACTCGGGCAGACCCGACACTTATTTAAATAAGGGTGCAGAGGCCTAGTAAAGGCAATAGCAATGGCCTGGGCCCCAATTCTATAATAATAAGCTAGAATATAACTAAGGGAAAAACAGTATAGAAAATAGAGTTAAACAATAGGGTTGAACTATTAAAATCAAAATCGGGATAAGCCTCACATGACACTAAACAGTGGGGCCCCCTCTAGTAATAAATTTAAAAATACAAATAGAATTGGGAGAGCTATTAGTAAATTTCATAGCTTCTCCCAAAAGAATTAAAAGCCGATAAACTCTATTAGGCACGATTTAATACACCTTCCTTATGAACGAGTGTGCACTTGGTGCGACTTAAATCCAAAATCTCAGCAAAGCCTAAATGTACTAAAGGTCACAGGCGTACTGGTTGCGGTGTGACTCGAGGTGCATTTTCGCGATGTCGCAATTCTTTAAAAAATATCAAAAGTAAAAGCACATACATATTGTTAAAATCAATAAAAAGTCAAATAAGATTCGAGAACGATGATTGAGTGACCGTGCTAAAACCACGGATTTCGGGAATGCCTAACACCTTCTCCCAGGTTAACAGAGTTCCTTATCCATGTCTTTGTTTCGCGGACTGTAATAACAGAGTCAACTTCGTCGGATTCGGGATTAACCGGTGACTTGGGACACCATTATCTTCCCAAGTGGCGACTCTGATAATTAAATAAAAATCCCGAACCGATTGTCCTTTATGTGGAAAAACTCCTTCTTCTTTGTTATTATATCCGTCTCGGGTATTTGAACACTGAGGTTATCTTTCCAAACAGATCGATACAAAAGCCCCTTTCAGGTGTGTGTGTGGGGTAGTAAAAAGGGAGGTGTGACAGCTCTGGTGACTCTGCTGGGGAATCCAACCCAGAACTTCGGTTTCAGGGTTTATGAACTCAAGCTCCTTAGAATCGCCATTTTTGATATTATTTGACTTTGTTATACGATTTGAACAACATGCTATGTGTTTTATCGCTTTTATACTAAGTGGATTGTATATAAAACTGTGCCGAAAACCCTTCTCTTCTTCACCACCCGGGGATGTGCTTACTGGTTGAGACTCCCCTTTTGTTAAGTTACACCTGAACTAAGAAACAGAGGCGGGATAAGTTACCAAGCCGATTGACACCGCGAGTCACTGGTACGTAGCCCCCTCCTCGATTCGAGTTGTCCGTTTCAGTACACGATCTAGCACTCTATGAAACTTTAAGATGTTGAACATAGGTCTAGGACGATTATTTGCATCATATCTGACTTAGGGGACTAAACATAGGGGTTGGGTCTGTCTAGGATAGGTGACCCGGTAACTAAAAGACCGAGCATATTATGTGTTGCATTTTTATTGTCCTTGATTGTTATGTGGACCGGCAAAATTCCCGAGTATAGAAAAGTGTTAAAAAAGAAAGAAAAGAGAGAGAGAAATAAGAACTAGTGAAAAGTGCAATCAGAAAATCTGAAAATTTGAAAAAAATGGCTTTAATGTTGAAATAATTGGTGAACTAATCTGACCGAACTACGCAGGTTTGATTCTCGCCATTAGGCGGGATACGTAGGAAACCCTTGGATGGGTCCAACCACCTTTATTAAAAAAAAGACCAAAAAATATTTTCGTTTCAAATAATCGGAGTGATTGTTATTTTTGGAAATGGCAGAATGTTCCGAAAGGACGCCGGAAGGCTGTTTTGGCAAAAATGGCCACTTCGAGAGTCATGTTTCTTTCAAAAATGAAAATTTGCATTGAAAAAGATTTTTTTCTTTTCTATATAAAATTGCCTTAATAAATGTGCAGGATGAGCACCATACAGAATGAACATTTCACCTTAATGAATAAAATCCCTTTGGAAATAAGACTATGGTGGAACGACATGGGAATAGAAGGTCAAAATTGGATCAAAGGCTACTTAAAGGATCTTACGGGCTTATTAGACATAATTCCCCGAGGCGACATAATCAGAGCACTGGTCACATATTGGGATCCTCCACACAATGTACTACATCTTCTGGATTTTGAGCTCACTCCCACTTTGGAGGAAATTGCTTTCAACATAGGGAAGAATGAGGTCCCCTTAAAAGAAAAATACCCGGTAGCCCCGAGAGCAGTATCGGTGCAACGCTTTTTGGACTACTTGAAAATTGCTAGAAACGTCCACAATGAGGATTTAGCCAACGAATTTTGCTCCCTGAACTTCATTTATAGCAGATATGGACATGTTGGGGGCTTTAACGACTCCACGAACAAGCTTTGTAGCAAGTCCAATTGGGCAAAATGGGAGGAGCATCAACGGTTTGCTTTCTTAGTGGCGTTTCTCAGGGTTATCATATTTTCGAGAAAAGATGGGCACATCGATATAAAGGTTGATGGGGTAGCAAGCACTTTGGTTGTACAAAATAATTGTACTCTGGCTCCAATGATTTTAGCAAACATCTACCGTGCCTTGACTACATGTAAAGCACAAGCCAACTTCTTTGAGGGATGTAACTTGATCTTGCAAATCTGGCTGATAGAACATCTATGCCATCATCCTTCTTTCTCAAGCTATGGGCCGACTGAAAGAATGTGCCTCGAAGAATTTTACACGAGAACAAAAGAAGTTAAGTTGCCAGAGGGAGTAAAAGATTGGATTTCACATCTACGATCATTAACCGACGGCCAGATCGATTGGGCATATGATTGGTTGCCCCTCGATGAGGTGATTTATATGCCGACAGAAGGGTCGTACTTTTTGATCATGGGTTTGAAAAGTATCCAGCCTTATGCTCCTTACAGGGCGCTGCGACAGCTTGGTAGATGTCAAGTTATACGAAAGGATGTGGAGCTCAGTTCGCAAGTGATAGAGATCAGTCCGGACAGGAAATTCCCGGAAGCAAAAGTCTGACAGATTTGGAATGAATGTCAGAACTTGAAGGTAGAGACTTGTGTGCAGAACAGAGCTCGAGGTGAAGTGTCGTCAGGTATTTCGTATGGTATCGACGGGGTATTGAGCATGACAGGCCATCGAAAAGACCTCACTTACAAGATCTGGTGGAGCAATCTAAGGAAAACAGGAATTGGGCGGCCAAAGAAAGTGAATATAAGGCCAAGATCAACTTGCTAGAAGAACAATTGAGAAATCTCCAGTTTGAGAGTGATTTGCCGGCAGCATCCGACGAATGTGAGAAAAAGCAGCTGAAGAAAGAAAATAAAATGCTGAAGGCTCAAATTGCTAAAATGAAAATTGCATCTGAGACCCCTGTTTGCCTAGACCGAGACGAGAAATTGATTGAAATTCTTCGGCGCAAGCTGAATGACTACAGCTTCGACTTAGACAAAGCAGAAAAGCAGTTAGTCAGGGCTCGGAAGCAACTGGCCAAAGATGCCGAGGAAAGAGCCAAGTTGGTTCAGCAGCTACAGGATAAACATGAGTTTGACGTAGCTCAACTGAGAAAGAATATTGTTACAGCCACAAAACAGATTAGCCGCACTTTAGATGCTCGCACCAAACAGATTAGCCAATTGCTTCAAGAGAAAGGGGTCATTCGAGAGAAATTTATTCATATTGCTCAGTACATTACCCGAAAGAGCCAGCTATGTGAAGAAATGTCACGGGCAACATTTGTGTTAGTAGTGAAATTCTTTATGCAACAAGTCATGTCCGACCTAAATAGGCTCCAAAAGGGATTAGCATATAGGCCCGCTGCAAGACCGAATGATGTCTCGCGGGCACTAGGAGCATTAATGTACTCATAAGGCATGTATTTTGTATTTACGTTTCTCTGCATTAGTAGCACAACACCCTCTTGTAAACCGATGTTTTGAACTATCAATGAGAAATCAAGAGTTGTTGTCAACTCTTTTGCTTTATATCAATTCTTTAATTACGATAGGCAAATAAATAGGAACGCAAATCAATAAAGAAGTAAAAAAAAGCAAAAGGAAAGAAAGAAAGAAAAAAAGAAAAAAATATTTAAAAAAAAGAAGAAAAGAAAAAAAAAGAAAAAGAAAGAAGAAAAAAGAATGAAAAAGAGAGAATGATGAGATTGGTTCAAAATAAAACAAAGGCCGGGATGATGCATGACGATCGAAGGCAAATGTGATTATTCCAAATCGTTGCATCTTATCTATTTATGTGCTAACTACTAACGGGTGTTGATGTTTATGAGATCCAGATTCTAGCTGGCAACTGGCATTATGGCTACTCATCCCTACAACACAAGATCTAAGACAATGACAAATGCGGTATCTCAAGAAATTGAACCAACAATCATGGACCTCGTCCAAGAGGAGGAAGTTGTGGACGTGACGGGAATGAAAGAAGAAATGTACAAGCTTAAACAGCAGATGGCTGAGATGTACCAGGCTTGGTCGAGGGGTCAACCCTTACCTACTTATCCCGCTAACCCAGCATACAACCCTCCAACCAATCCCAACCCCGAGCTACCCACTATGAACTCATCCTATGCATATACAGACTATCATCACTATTATGCCTCCACCTCTTAGGTACCACCGCCACTGTCAAAACAAGTGCCACCCCAGCCACCCCAGGTTGCCCCGGTATATGTAGCACCTCCACCTGCCGCCTTGCATAAGTCATCCAGTGAGCCGTTGTTCCATGTACAAGACACCCACTACTACCCACCTGTACCAACCTTTCGGCAGCATGAATCTCACACTCCGTTGATGGAGGTGATCGAAGAAAAACCTGTCAGGAACTTTGAACAGGAGGAGATGGCCAGAAAAAAGAGGAGTTTGGAGCAGTCCTTTCGTAACATACAAGGGCTAGGGGGACAAGTAAGTGTGGCGTACAAAGACCTATGTCTATTATTAGAAGTGCAACATCCTATCGGATTCAAGATACCAAAATTTGATATGTACAGTAGACACGGAGATCCGGTGGCCCACCTTAGAGGATACTGCAGTAAGATGCGAGGCGCAGGAGGAAGAGATGAGCTTCTGATGGCATACTTTATCCAAAGTTTGAGTGGTTCTGCATTGGAATGGTACATGCGCCAAGATCACACCAGATGGTTCATCTAGGATGATATCGCACAAGCATTTGCTAACCATTTTCAGTATAATTTGGAAATCATACCAGATAGGTTGTCACTCACTAAGATGGAAAAGAAACCTGGTGAAAGCTTTCGGGAGTACGGTTTTATGTGGAGAGAACAGGCGGAAAGGGTTGATCCGCCGATGAAAGAAAGTGAAATGGTAGACTGTTTCTTACAAGCCTTGGAGCCTACCTACTATGGACATCTAGTGTCAGCCATTGGAAAGAATTTTAGTAAAGTCATAAAAATGGGAAGTTTTGTGGAAGAAGGATTGAAAACTAACAGGATTATGAGCTTTTCTGCAATTAAGGCCACAAATCAGGCCATCCAGACAGAGATTGGAGAAGCCATTGGGAAGAAAAAGAAAGAAGAAGTGTCTGTTGTGGAGAGCAAACCCTAGAATCGTAGCCAATACCATCAAGCGCCTCGACCATATCAGTCGTACCCACCAACACCATATAACCCGCCTCTACCATACTACCCACCTACTACCCCACACTACCATAATCCACAACCCCAAACTTATCCACCACCACCACAGGTGTGGCGAGCCCAGGCTCCGTAGAATGTTTATCACACACAAAATACCTACCCCTCTTCTAGAACTTAGAGAAAGCCGAACAAACCCAACTTCAGGCCCGACCCGGAGATGAGAAACAGAAACCAGGCAAAGAAAACATTCATCCCGTTGGGGAATCATATACTAGCCTCTATCACTGATTAAAGGAATTGGGAATGTTGAGCCCAATCGAATCTAAGCTTCCGAACCCACCTCCAAGGAATATCGATCAGTCGGTCAGGTGCGAGTATTGCTCTGGGGCACCGGGACACGACACTGAGAAATGTTGGCTTTTGAAGACTGCTATTCAAGAGCTCATTAATAGTCAGATGATTGAGGTACATGCTCCAGAGGCTCCGAACATTACTCAAAATCCACTTCCGGCTCATCATGAAACACATATGATAGAGTTGGCGCAAGAGGAAAACGATAGGAAGCCATCCCAGTCGATCTTGATGATAAAGGCCAGTAGCAAAGCAGTAAAGAAATGGAGAAAGGAAAAGTGATAACTGAAGAACCAGTGAAAAAGCAACCAGCGATGGAGATTTTGAAAGTTGTGGTTCCAGGTGTGAAACCAGTGTTGATAGTGAAAGGTGCGTACATGGAACCGGTAATTATAAAGCCAGTGGTAGAGATGCCGGTGGTAGATACCAAGACTGTACCTTGGAACTACAACAAGGTGGCAGTAGTGTACAAAGGAAAATAAGTGACTGAAGAGATCAACGAGACACACGGTCTAACTCGTTACGGGAGGTGTTTTGCCCCGGAAGAGTTAAGAAAAATGAAGGCGGTGAAAGAGAGTCATATGAAAAAGCCTGTGTCCGAAGAAGAAGCAGAAGAATTCCTCAAGAAGATAAAATCTCAAGACTACATAATAGTAGAACAGTTGAGGAAGACACCCGCACAAATCTCTTTGCTCTCATTGTTGATCCATCTGGAGGAACACATAAAAGCATTGATGAAGATATTGAATGAGGCGCATGTCCCTGAAAAGATCTCGGTCTGTCATCTCGAGAAGATTACCAACAAGATCTTTGAATCCAACATGATTACGTTCTCAGACAGTGAATTGCCCGTTGAGGGGACTGAACGTAACAAGGTGCTCTACCTTACTGTGAAAAGCGAAGAATTAGTGGTCCCTTGGGTGTTGATAGATAATGGCTCAAGTGCAAACACTTGTCTGCTTTCGACTCTTGGAAAGCTGAATATCAATCTTGACAAAATTCGGAGGAATAGTGTAAATGTGAGAGGGTTTGACAGAGGAAGTAATAACACTTTGGGGGATATCATTTTGGAGGTCACCATTGGGCTAGTAGACTTTACGATGGAGTTTCAGGTCTTACACATTGCTGTGTCCTACAATCTATTGTTGGGTCGACCATGGATCCATGCAGCTAAAGCCGTGCCATCGTCCTTGCACCTAATGGTCAAGTTTGAATGGGAGCAGCAAGAAATCACAGTGCATGGAGAAAGAGACACCTGCAATGCCATAATGCCATTCGAGGATGTGGATGGAGACAAAGGTCCGTGGGTGTACCAGGTGACGGACACTGTAGCAGTGAACAAGTTCACTGAAGGAGAGAATTTGCCAATACCTATGGTGGCACCTACCGCTGTGATGGTAGCCAGGGAGATGATTAAAAATGGATTTACACCAGGGAAAGGGCTAGGAATAGCCTTGCAAGGAATAACTCAACCATTCCATCTGCCTGTGAACAATGACACGTTCGGCTTGGGATTCAAACCCACCCACGCCGACATCTAGAAAGCCAAGAGAACCAAAAAGAAAAACTTGACCCTTCCTAAAACTATACCAAAACTGTCCGACACTTTTGCCAAGCCTGGTACAAAATATCAGACATCTGCTGCGTCTAGGTATACTGAGACTAGACCTGATGAGGAGCTCTTGATGATGTTTGAAATGTTATTTGGGGACGTGAACATGGTAGAAATGGGAGAGGGTACCGGCAAAATAGATGTTCAGTTTGTGGGATCTGGTGTTGCGCTCAACAACTGGGAAGCCACTCCTTTCGCAATCAAGAAGGAGTTTTGGTAGTTAGCTTTTGAAATTCATCATCATTTCCCCAAAAAGGAATTTTACTTTCTGTAGTCCCCCACCCCCCATGGAAATCAAAATGTACCCAAAAACTTTGTTCATCTTTGAAATATCAATGAAATGCAGTTTCTTTCTCTTTATTCATTTTTGCCTTATTTTTATTTTTATTTTTCCTTTTTGTACAGTGCCATATGTGATGATTCTGATGATATGTCATCCATGAAGAATTTCTGGCCCAATTCTGACAATCGAATTATTATACAAGAAATTGAGAATGATAGTGAGGTAGAATATGAGGATGAGGAAACCCTGGAGGAAATAAGTAAGGACCTGAATCAATATGAGGAAAAACCCAAACCAAACTTGAGTGAAACAAAATCTATCAATTTGGGGAGCGAAGATAATGTCCGGGAGACCAAAATTAGTGTACATTTAGAAACCTCCCTCAGGGAAGAGATAATAAAGTTGCTGCATGAATTCAAGGACATCTTTGCTTGGTCCTATGATGACATGCCCGGACTTAGTACTGATTTGGTGGTGCACAAGTTACCTGTTTATCCTGCATGCCGGCCAGTAAAGCAAAAGTTGAGAAAGTTCAAAACTGACATCAGCGTGAAGATAAAAGAAGAGGTGAATAAGCAGTTTGAGGCAAAGGTCATACGAGTTACTAAGTACCCCACCTGGTTAGCAAATGTTGCGCCCGTTCTAAAGAAAGATGGAAAAATGAGGGTCTGTGTGGATTACAGAGACCTCAACAAAGCCAGTCTAAAGGATGACTTCCCATTGCCAAATATAAACATAATAATCGACAATTGCGCCAAGCATGAGATGAGTTCTTTTGTAGATTGCTATGCGGGTTATCACTAGATCCTAATGGACGAAGAAGATGCGGAGAAAACTGCTTTCATCACACCTTGGGGAACATATTGCTATAGAGTGATGCCGTTTGAGTTAAAGAATGCCGGAGCTACTTACATGAGGGAAATGACCACAATGTTCCATGACATGATGCATCGAGAAATCGATGTTTATGTGGACGACGTCATCATAAAGTCCAAGAAGCAACATGATCATGTGAGGGATTTGAGGAAGTCTTTCCAAAGACTCCGGAGGTACAATCTTAAACTCAATCCTGCACAATGCGCGTTAGGAGTGCCTTCAGGGAAGTTGTTGGGGTTTATAGTGAGTCGGCGGGGTATTGAACTAGATCCATCAAAGATCAAAGCCATTCAGAGTTTACCTCCACCGAAGAACAAGAAGAAAGTAATGAGCTTGGTAGGATGGCTGAATTATATTAGCCGGTTCATCGCTCAGTTGACATCAACATGTGAGCCAATCTTCAAGTTGATGCAGCGGTTAAATGGACCAATGAATGTCAGGAAGCTTTCGACAAAATCAAGGAATATTAAGCAAATCCTTCAGTGCTAGTTCCTCCGGAGCTGGGAAGACCTTTGATCTTATATCTGACGGTGCTTGACAATTCCTTTGGTTGTGTGCTAGGGCAGCACGATGAGATGGGCAAGAAAGAGCAGGCTATATATTACCTGAGTAAGAAATTCACACCTTACGAGGTAAAGTATACTCAGCTAGAGAGAACATGTTGTGCATTGACTTGGGTGGCTCAGAAGCTGAAGCACTATCTGTTAGCATACACCACGTACTTGATATCATAGTTGGATCCTCCGAAGTATATATTCCAAAAGCCCATGCCTACAGGAAGACTTGCTAAATAGCAGATTCTACTCACAGAATTTGACACTCATTTATGTAACTCGTACGACGATGAAGGCACAAGCAGTTGTAGATCACTTGGTAGAGAATCTAGTGGATGATGAGTATGAGCCACTAAAGACATATTTTCCGGATGAGGAGGCAATGAATGTCAATGAAATAGAATAGAGTGAAAATCCAGGATGGAATATGTATTTCTACGGAGCTGTCAAAAGTAAGGGAGTTGGTATCGGAGCTGTGCTTATTTCAGAAACGTGTCAACACTACCCCGTTACCGCTCAGCTTCGATTTTTCTATACCAATAATATGGCCGAATATGTGGCGTGTATCCTGAGATTGAGGATGGCAATAGATATGGGTGTTCAAGAGATTTTGGTTATGGGTGACTCGGATCTTTTGATACACCAAATTCAGGGAGAATGGGAAACAAGGGATCTTAAATTGATACCTTATCGGCATTGTTTGCATGAGTTGTCCCAAAGGTTCCAGTCCATAGAGTTCAAACACATCCCAAGAATGCACAACGAAGTTGCAGATGTTCTGGCCACACTATCCTCTATGTTACATCATCCGGACAAAGCCTATATAGATCCACTTCAGATCCAGGTGCGTGATCAGAATGCTTACTATTTTGCTGTGGAAGGGGAATTGGATGGAGAACCATAGTATAATGACATCAAGGAATACCTGAAGGTAGGTAAGTACCCAGAGCAAGCCACCGATGAGCAGAAGAGAGCTGTAAGACGCTTGGCGAATGGATTTTTCCTTAGTGGAGGAATCATATATAAAAGGACACCATACCTGGGATTGTTGAGGTGTGTGGATGCGTAACAAGCTAATAAGATTATGACTGAGGTACATGCTAGAGCCTGCGGACCCCATATGAGCGGGTATATCCTAGCAAAGAAGATTCTGAGAGCCGTGTATTATTGGCTCACTATGGAGCGAGACTGTATCAGATATGTGAGGAAATGCCACCAATGTCAAGTACATGGAGATCTAATCCACTCCCCGCCTTATGAATTGCATACGATGTCTGCACCCTGGCCGTTTGTTGCTTGGGGCATGGATGTTATCGGACCAATAAAGCCTGCAGCGTCCAATGAGCATAGATTCTTTTTGGTTGCGATTGATTACTTCACCAAGTGGGTTGAGGCCAAGACGTTCAAGGCGGTGACGAAGAAAGCTGTGGTGGACTTTGTGCACGAAAATATTATATGCCGGTTTGGAATTCCCAAGGTAATCATTTCGGATAACTGGGCCAATCTGAACAGTCACCTCATGGCAAAAGCTTGCCAGAGGTTTAAGATCACACATCGCAACTCTACACCGTACAGGCCAAAGGTGAATGGGGCAGTGGAAGCTGCAAACAAGAATATAAAGAAGATCCTTAGGAAAATGGTGGAAGACTCCAGACAATGGCACGAGAAATTACCTTTTTCTCTCATAGGTTATCGCACGACAGTGCGCACTTCTATCGGCACCACACCCTATTTACTGATGTATGGGACAGAGGCTGTTATACCAGAAAAATTAGAGATACCGTCTTTGCGAATCATAGCTGAAGCTGGAATAGATGACGAAGAATGGGTAAAAGCCCGGTTGGAACAATTAAGTCTGATTGACGAGAAGAGGTTGGCAGCAGTTTGCCACGAGCAATTGTATCAACAGAGAATGGCTAGAGCATATAATAAGAAGGTGCGTCCTCGGAAGTTTGAAGTTGGAAAACGCGTATTGAGGTGCATCTTACCATATTGGGCCTAAGCAAAGGGCAAATTTTCGCCAAACTGGCAAGGACCATTTATGGTATCACGGGTGTTGTCTAATGGAGCATTATATTTGACAGACATTGAAGGAAAGTGCGTAGAGACTGCAATCAGTTCAGATGCGGTCAAAAGATACTATGTGTGATTCCTTTTCAATTGTATGATTGTATTTTGTTGTAATTTTGGAATTGAAATGATGAAGGCATTTTATTCTCCATCCAAACACTTTATCCATTGATACCCCTTTGAGCCATGTTCGATATATTCTTTCATAACTCTCTCTCAAAATTGCTTATGGCACAATACAGAAAAATGAAAAAAATGAAAAATGAAAAAAAGAGAAAAATGAGAAAAAAAAAAAGAGAAAAGAAAAAAATAAGAAAAAGACAAAAGAAATCGGGAAAAAGTCAAAAGAAATTCATAAATTGATGGCGTAGTAATGAACTACGTCTGACTTGATCCCGAAAGGGTACATAGGCAGCCTCACTAAGGTTCAGTCACAATAAAGGAAAAATCCAAAAATCCCCCACATATTGAAGCTGGGGCAGAAGTTATGTTTTATAATTCCGGGAGTTGTAAATATTTTTGAACCCTCGTCAATTTTGAGCCTTTATACCCTTCTTTCTCGACCCATCCAAAAGCCACGTTACTGTCCAAAGAAAGACCTTCTGATCAATTTCAAGAGAATAACTAATGCAATGAAATAAAGGAAGAACAAAACACTGGACAACATCAGTGGTACAAAAAAAAAACAAAAGACAAAGGAAAAATGGAAAATGGAAAAAAATGAGAGAGTCTCATTGGTGAAAACCTTAACCTGCATCGTGAGGCGACCGTGAGGCTGAGAGAAATAAAATGAGAGAGTCTCATCGGTGAAAACCTTAATCGGCACCGTGAGGCGACTGTGAGTCTGAAAGAGAATAAATGAGAGAGTCTTACTGGTGAATACCTTTCGAGGCACCCTACGGCGATCGTAAGGATTACTATAGAAAAGAGAAAAGGCAACAAAAAATAGGATCGGTTTGGGGTCGAGAATAATTTGGAGTCAGAATAATGGGTTGAACGAACTGGGTCGGAGTTTAAATACATGGCATGGTCAACGGAATCAGTCGACATACCCAGATAAGTTCTACCACCTCTTCGAAACACCCTTACCCCTTTTGGGAATTTTTTTTTTTGCTTTTCATTGTTTGCCTTTTAAAAGCTAACTACCAGCTCCAATGATAAAAGCTGAAATAATACTGGATCAGAAAAGAAAAGAAAAGAGGTGGGAAAGAAATAAGGGAGTTTGGCAAACAGAGCCAAAAGAAAAGAAAACAAAAAGTGAAAAGGCGAGAAAATACAAAAAAGTGTTTGCAAGAGATAGTCAGCTGAAAGACCACATAGTGGGAGAAAAAGCAAAAAGAGGAGAGCAATAAGAGGCAGGGATGGCAGATGCCAGTTGCCAGCAGCTTATATCTATAAATTTTGTTTTGTGATTTAGACAGGAACAAATCGTCACTAATCACTTTAAAGTGAATGTGACCAATGTGGAAAGATAGAAAACACCAAAAAGAAAGTTCGGCAATAAGTGAAGCAATTCATGGTTGAAAAGTCATTCAATCAAAGAAAACAAAAGGAATGTATCATCATTAAAATCCACTCCCCAGTTATCAAACTGAGGGAATACTTTTCTGTAATTTTAATTTCATGCATCAGGCACCCACCTGGATAATAAGGGAATACTTTTCTGCAATTTTAATTTCATGTATCAGGCGCCCACCTGGATAACAAGGGAATACATTTACGCAATTTTAAATTTCATGCATCAGGCGCCCACCTGGATAACAAGGGAATACTTTTCCGCAATTTTAATTTCACGCATCAGGCGCCCACCTGGATAATAAGGGAATACTTTTTTGCAATTTTAATTTCATGCATCAGGCGTCCACCTGGATAACAAGGGAATATATTTACGCAATTTTAAATTTCATGCATCAGGCGCCCACCTGGATAACAAGGGAATACATTTCTACAATTTTAATTTCATGCATCAAGCGCCCACCTGGATAACAAGGGAATACATTTCTGAAAATTTTAATTTCATGCATCAGGCGCCCACCTGGATAACAAGGGAATATTTTTCTGCAATTTTTAATTTTATGCATCAGGCGCCCACCTGGATAATAAGGGAATACTTTTCTGCAATTTTAATTTCATGCATCAGGCGCCCACCTAGATAACAAGGGAATACATTTACGCAATTTTAAATTTCATGCATCAGGTGCCCACGTGGATAACAAAGGAATTCATTTTTGCAATTTTAATTTCATGCATCAGGCGCCCACCTGGATAACAAGGGAATACACTTATGCAAATTTTAATTTCATACATCAGGCGCCCACCTGGATAACAAGCGAATACTTTTCTGTAATTTTTAATTTCATGCATCAGGCGCCCACCTGGATAACAAGGGAATACATTTCTGCAATTTTAATTTCATGCATCAGGCGCCCACCTGGATAACAAGGGAATACTTTTCTGCAATTTTAATTTCATGCATCAGGCGCCCGCCTCGATAACAAGGGAATACTTTTCTGCATATTTTAATTTTATGCATCAGGCACCGACATGGATAACAAGGGAATACTTTTCTGCAATTTTTAAATTTCATGCATCAGGTGCCTACCTGGATAACAAGGGAATACTTTTCTGCAATTTTAATTCCATGCAACTTTGGTTTGTGTTAGCTAACATGAGTAACACCGTAACAATGAAAAGCCCATACTAGGGCAGAAGAAAACGTTTGTTGTTTTGTTTTGTTTTGAGCAGGCATCAGTTCGAAGGAAAGAAGTATCATAACAAAATCAAAAAAGAAGGTGGAAGCAAGAAAAAAAAAAACCAACAAAAAGAAAGGCAGCATCACAGAAAGTCAAGGAAAAAGAGACAAGGAAGAGTAAAAGACAAGAAGATAGGAATAATTGTATTTCGTAGAATCATAGCTTAGAATAGCTTCTTCATTTTACATTTTATCCCCCGGTGTAATAAGGAGTAAGTCAGCAGGACTCAACAATGTCAATGCAATAGTGAGTCTGGCAGTTTTTAACTGCTAGACCTTTCTGAACTACGCTGACCTAATTCCTGTTTAGCCCAGGATATGTGGGCAACCTCTAAAGCAGGGTCTGGTCAAAAGGTTTTCAAAATGCTTTCACGGAATAAGCCAATGTGCAAAAATCTCTCATTACTGCTCACTTGTCTTTGCACTGAAACTCTTCGTGTTCCCGAGCAAAGAGGCGCAGCTGTGAGCACATCATTTTTGCACTAGGTAAACAAATTCCAAAATTCAAAATAAAATAATATTTTTGAGTGTAATTGCGTGTCTTGTTTGAAATTAGCTACACTTTGTATGTTTGAATAATTAGATATTAGAAAACAAAAAAATAGGCTAAATATTTGCACTATTTGCATTAATTATTTAAAAATAAAAATTAACAAAAATAGCTTTAATTAGCGAAAATTATGGAAATAGAGTAGAAAATAATAAAAAATATCAGAATAATTGGGAAAAAATAGGAAACTAAAAGAGTTTGAGTAATTGGAAAAAGAGTATAAAAATAGGAAATAAATTACAATAAGAAAATACATGAAAAATAATTAAAATACTAGAAAAATACAAAATACATGGGTGTAAGAAGAATTGGGCCAAGAAGGCACCTGAAATCAAAGGCCCAAGCACATTGGCCCAAAGAGCCGGTCCAGCTCAATAGATGCCAGTGATCTCAGCCGTTCATCAGGCCAAATCCAACGACTGAGATAATTAACAGAATTAATTAACCAATTGAAATGCAAGATTAAATATCAATCGTCCGCTTAAGTTGATCTAATGGTTGAGAGAGTTGGTCTCGTTTATAATGGAACTGTGCCGTTTGTGTAACACAAGTAATGACCGTTGATCTTCATCAAATCAACGACCCAGATCAACTTAGTCTCCTCAACTATAAAAGGCTTAGGTCTGTGGAAGACCATCCATTTGCAAAATAGACAAACCCTAGCCACCTAGGTTCTCCCTCTCCTTCATCATCTTCTTCATCTCCCCTCTTCTGAAACCACGCCGGTCATGGAGGCCACCACCTCCCACGGTGGTCTCAGGCCATCTCTTTGCCTCTCCTCTTCTCTTCTAATATGCCTCACCTCAAACACCACCCAAAACCCCGAGAAACCTGGAAACCCTACCCTGTTCTTGATTGTCCGGTCATCGGAATCTACCTCCGGTGACCACAATCTATGAGAAACTACTCCAAACCAACACCAAAAGATTCACCATGGTTCGATCTATCCCCCTATAACCTTGGCTTCCCTCGAATATACCCCGAGCTTCTCGAATATCCAAAACGAAGTCGCCGGAACCCTAACTCCGACGACTCAAACCTAAACCCTTGCCAAGATCTAACCTTTGCACTCCCCTGAATACCCCCTCCAAACCAAAAAACCTCAAAGTCTTCATCTTGAAGTCTAATAAAAAGATAACCAGAAAAAGAAATAAAAGAAAAAGAAAGAAGAAGTCTGAAAAAAAAAAGTGAGTGAAGAGAGTGAGAGGAAGCTCAGGGGATCGGCCCTGCAAGCTAAGTCCCCTCCCTCTCTATTTGCTTTACTTGCTTCCTTTTTTGTTTTTATTTTTATGTTTTCTTCTGTGTTATTCTCCTGTTTTGATTGTTTTTGTTTCTCTGGCTTGAAAGATCTATTTAGTACTAGGGTTTTCTTTTCATCTTGTTCATCTTCATGTTGTTCTTCCGTTTTGTTTGTTTCAATCATGTTCTATTTTCTCTGAGTTAAAAGATCTACCTTGATTCACCCTTTCTTCTTCATCTTTTATGTATATTGTGGTTTTTGATCTGTTGGCTTTCTATAGTTTGACTGTCTTCTCTTCTATTGTTCTGCATGTTTAGTTCTAATACTAGTTTGACTCTTATTCTTTCTCATCTTTATATTGAGTTGTTTTTGTTAAGTTTTGTAATCTCTAGACTATTCTTCTCTTCTGTCTCTTGGCATGTTTAATTTTAGTGTTAGGTTTAGCCATTTGATTCCCCATTCCCCTTCATATCCTATATTAGAGTTATTTTTTTTTTGTCTTTGTTTGTTCCTCTAGGTCTCCCTATTCTTCTTCATTTCATGTTTTATACTAAGGTTTTGCCTTAAAGATTGGTTTATATCACCCCTTCTCATCTGCTAAAATAAGCATGTTAATCTGATTCTGCTTCTCTTTCTGTTACTTGGCATGATAGATTTTAGGATTTTTCTTCACTATTTATCCATGATTCTTCTATTTTTTTTCTTCATCTTATCTATCTCATATATATATCAAAGCTAGGGTTAGTTCTTGAAAATAGATTCTGGTTACCATGCTTATGTTATTCTGTTGTCCCTGTGTCTTAAAATGAGCCATATTTCATCTCTTACAGACTGTTTTGTGAGGTTTAGCTTCTATGTGTGTCTATGCCCATGAACTTTAAAGGTTTTGGGGTCTTTCAATGTATCATCTGACATGAATTGGTTGTAACTTAAGTTTGATTGATATTAATTGACACTTTGCTACATGAAATTGGGTTATCTGAATTGATTGGTTAAGATTCAACACTATCAAATTTCCTTTCTGAGTTTTAATTGATTGATGCACAATGTTTGGTCTCATGTGGCTATGTGTGCAATTGTATGTTGAGATGGCTGAGTTTGCAATAGTTCTTGCTAGTATGAGCGGTAATTAACACTCATTAACTTTAGGGGAATTGGTTATATCTGTAATAGCACTAAGTTTCATAAAATGGCTAGTTTTGAAATAGGTTAAAACTAAAAATCAAATAACAATAGGTTATAAGATAAATAAGTGACCAAAGAGTGGCCAATTTCGCAAATTGACCAACTCTACAAGGTCCAGCACATTGGCCCACCCTAAAGGGGCTAGTTGTGTAACAAGTGGTTCAAGTCTGCAAGTTCAGACTTACCAAGGCTCAATTTGAGCCCTGAATCACAGGTGGCTAGGTCTGCAAAGGCCTTAGCCCAGCCTGTGTTCAGTTAAATAGGTTAGTTGTGTGAATGATTGGTTAAGTCTGCAAGTTCAGACTTGCCAAGACTCATTGGAGCCCTGAATCAGAGGTGGCTAAGTCTGCAAAGGCTTTGGCCCAGCCTGTGTTCAGCAAATGGGTTTGAATAACCCAAGCCAAGTCTCAACTTGAGACTCGCTAAATCTTAAATAGGTTAAGTATAATAATAAAACAGGCTAGTCCTGCAATTAGTTTTAAAATGAAATAAAAGGTCTTAATTAACAGAAAATGAAACAAAAAGGGGTTAAAATTGAAATATTTCTTTAAGCTAGAACTGGCCAGTCCTTAAATACCAATGCAAGGACTGGCCATTAGTTAAATATGTCCAAAATGCTGAAAACCTGACCTAGGTAGGTCGGGTAATTCAGTAGTGTCTTTAAGGGCATAAAAGGAACCCAAATTGGTAAAATGGTAAATTACATAGAACACACAGGGTCATGGGAGTCATTTATACTCCTAATTTCTGCAATATTGCAGAGATTGAGGGGTATAATGGTCTCCCTAAAAAGGAAAATCAGTAAAAATCCCTAACCAATAAGGATACTTTGGTAAAATCTTAGGAATAGAATCAAAAAGAACCTTTGAGCACATGCTGGAAGGGAATCTGATAACAGAAAATAGGGTGTAAGTGTAGATTTAGCAATTTTAAAGGGGGAGAAGTGGATTTAACTCCTATTTCTCCCCCCCGAAAAATAAAATCTGCAATTCAACCTATGAATACCCCCTAAAAGAGTGAAATAGGGGCTGGTTTTTCAATAGAGAAATTCGGAACAAAAATAGTTAATAGCAAATAAGTTTTTCTGCATTTTTTCGAGTGAGAATATCTGGTTTAGCTGCCTGTCTCTGTGGTTTTCCTGCTCGAGTTCTGCATGGGATCTATTATTTGCATTGTTACTGTGGTTTACTGCTCGTTTGGGATTCCTCTCCACTGTTGCATTGCTGTTTGAGTCTGTTGCTGATTACTTGCTCTTAATCCCCCTAGAACTCATCGACTTCATTTTGTTGATCCAGGTACCATTTCTGTTCAAACGAAGCTGTAATCATGAATTGATGAATGAAATGAAGTTCCAGTTTGATTAATATGTTATTATGTATTTTGTAGTTTATTATTTTCATTAGCTGTTTAGTATTAGTGTAGATCTATAGATAATCTGATATTGAAATCGATAGCTAGATTAGTGTAAGTTAAAAGAGAAACAACTAAAACGAAGTGACAATTCAATTAAGGTCGGATTTGTGGTATTAACACAAGTTTAGTTCATGGTAAGATCAGTAGTTAATCAAATCTGTGAATCAAAGTGTGATACAAATAAAAGCAAAAGAAAAGGAAGAACAGTTGAAAGAAATAGTGAGTAATTCGCAGCTGGGTTTGAGACGAAGAATGAGTACAAATCATAAGAATCCGACAATGTTATGGTGTATATACACCATTGAACCATTAACCTTAGATACTCAAGTCCTCTTTAAGTAAGTAGTCGAATTGTTTAAATCATGCTTTCATATAGTTAAACCATCTGCTCTCAATTGCTTAGTTAAATAACTTTCAATTTTAGTGTATATCAGCCCTCAAGAAAAGTAGAAGTGTAGAGGTAGTCGGATTTCGTATACATCGAGTTATTTAGTTTAGGGTTAACATGAATCGTATTGTACAGTGATTTTCATCTTCTGATAAATAAATAAAAGTTATTCGATTTCATTCTTTATTTTGAGTATCTCTTTTGCTATGAATTAAGCATCTTTATCTTTTGTTATTGTCCAATTTGATTTGGGCCCAGTATATAGTATGGGCCTGAATTATCATAAGAAGTTGAACAAACACCTGAAGATAGCATGGGTTTCTACAACTCGGGCTGACCCGGCACTTGTTTAAATAAGGGTGCAGAGGCCAAGGCCCAGTAAAGGCAATGGCAATGGCCTGGACCCCAATTCTAAAATAATAAGCTGGAATATAACTAAGGGAAAAATAGTATAGAAAATATAGTTAAACAGTAGGGTTGAACTATTAAAATCAAAATCGGGATAAGCCTCACATGAAACTAAACAATGGGGCCCCTTCTAGTAATAAAGTTAAAAATATAAATAGAATTGGGAGAGCTATTAGTAAATTTCATAGCTTCTCCCAAAAGAATTAAAAGCCGATAAACTCCATTAGGCACGATTTAATACACCTTCCTTATGAACGAGTATGCACTTGGTGCGACTCAAATACAAAATCTCGGAAAAGCCTAAATGTACTAAAGGTCACAGGCGTACCGGTTGCGGTGTGACTCGACGTGCATTTTTGCGATGTCGCAATTCTTTAAAAAACATCAAAAGTAAAAACACATACGTATTGTTAAAATCTATAACAAGTCAAATAAGATTCGAGAACGATGATTGAGCGACCATGCTAAAACCACAGAATCCGGGAATGCCTAACACCTTCTCCCAGGTTAACAGAGTTCCTTATCCAGGTCTTTATTTTACGGACTGTAATAACAGAGTCAACTTCGTCGGATATGGGACTAACCGGTGACTTGGGATACCATTATCTTCCCAAGTGGTGACTCTGATAATTAAATAAAAATCCTGAACCGATTGTCCTTTATGTGGAAAATTTCCTTCTTCTTTGTTATTATATCCATCTCGGGTATTTTAACACTGAGGTATACCCCACGTATATTTCCAAACGGATCGGTACAAAAGCCATTTTCAGGTGTGTGTGTGTGTGGGGTAGTAAAAAGGGAGGTGTGACATGCGCCTGGCACAACGACTACAGCTGCTACTACTCCAGCACTCCAGGAGACCCTGGCCCAAATCATGAGTATGGATACCACTTTAGCTCAGGCAGGGTTGCTTCCTCTAACTGCAGCTACATCTCAGACCTGGGGAGGGGCCCAAACTCCTGCAGTCGCTACACCTGAGCGGCGAGTGCTAGTGGGACAGGTTCCAGAGATTATTGTTATGCTTCCCGCCGCCCCAGCACAGCCTGGAGGTTGGCCAGCTGCCTCCGAGGATGAGCAGCGTAGATTAGAGAGGTTCAATAAATATGATCCTCCAATGTTCAGTGGGTTGGCTACAAATGATACATTAGGTTTTATAGAGGAGTGTCATTGTATTCTTCGTACCATGGGGATAGTGGAGACCAACGGGGTTTCCTTCACTGTTTTTCAGCTTCGTGGGGCCGCTTATGATTAGTGGCGTACGTATGAGTTGGATAGTCCAGATGAGTCTGCTTCATTGACCTGGACGCAGTTTTTTGATCTGTTTTTGAGGGAGTTTTTTCCCTAGAGCCTTAGGGATTCTTGGCGATCGAAGTTTGAGCGGTTGCGATAGGGCTCCATGTCAGTATCGAAGTATGCTATTAGTTTCACCCGTCTAGACAGGCATGCACCGGCTTTGGTAGCCACGGTCCGAGAGAGAGTGCAGAGATTTATTAAGGGCCTTATCCCACCGATCCGGTCCAGCATGGCCAGGGAGTTGGAGACGGATATACCTTATTAGCAGGTGGTGAGCATTGCCAGGAGGATCGAGAGTATGCTCCCTAGAGAGCGGGGAGAGAGGGAGTCCAAGAGGTCTAGTGAGTCGGGCCATTTCTCCGGTGCCCGCACTTCAGCAGCCGGTCGTTTTGGTAGCGGTTTTTCTGGTCGTCCACTTCAGCAGCCGGTCGTTTTGGTAGGGGTTTTTCTGGTCGTCCAGTTCATTCAGCATTACTAGCAGCCGGTAGTACTCCAGCTCTTCCAGCACCTCAGGAGACTTATTATGCTCCCCCAGTTTCTAGTGCGCCTCCTACGCGGGGTACCTCCAGGGCTTAGACTAGTGGGGGTGAGACCGGTCAGTCACAGCCACCGCATCCTCCCAGAGCTTTTTTTGAGTGCAGGGATACTCTTCATCTGGTCAGGAGTGCCCCAGGCGTAGGAGAGGAGCACCTCCTTAGTCTTTGTAGGCTCAGCATGGTTCACAAGGTCAGCAGGCCATCATTCCAGCCCCAGCTGCCACTCTACCTGCCCAGCCAGCCAGGGGCGGGGATCATGGGGCCAGAGGCCGCCATCAAGAGAGGGGTCAGGCTAGATTTTATGTTATTCCTGATCGTGCTGCAGCTGATGCATCTAACTGTATTATCATATGTATTATTTTGGTTAGTTACAGAGAGGCATCGGTTATATTCGATCCTGGTTCCACTTTTTCATATGTGTCCTCTTATTTTGCTTCCCATCTGGGCGTGCCTCGAGATTCTTTGAGTGCTCCCATTTATGTTTCCACTCTGGTGGGAGATTCTTTGGCTGTGGACCGTGTGTATCGGTCGTGCTTGGTTACTATCTGTGATTTTAAGACCAGAGCGGATCTATTGTTGCTCGGGATGGTCGATTTTGATATTATTCTAGGCATGGACTGGTTGTCGCCCCATTATGCTATTCTTAATTGTCACGCCAAGACCGTGACGCTGGCTATGGCAGACATTCCACGTATTAAGTGGAGTGGTACTCTAGATCACACCCCCAGCCATGTTATTTCCTTTCTCAAGGCTCAGCGTATGGTTGAGAATGGGTGTGCTGCTTATCTAGCTTTTGTGCTGGATGTTAGTGTTGACACTCCTTATATTGATTCCGTTCCAGTGGTACGTGATTTTGCTGATGTATTTCCAGCTAAGATCTAGGGCATGTTGCCAGACAGAGATATTGATTTTGCTATTGATTTGTTGTCGGGCACTCAACCCATTTCTATTCCACCGTACCGTATGGCTCTTCCCGAGTTGAATGAGTTGAAGGATCAGTTACAGGAGTTGTTGGGTAAGGGTTTCATTCGACCCAGTGTTTCGCCTTGGGGTGCTCCTGTGTTGTTTGTGAAGAATAAGGACGGTTCTATGCGTATGTGTATTGACTATCTCCAGTTGAGCAAAGTTACAGTGAAGAACCGGTATCCTTTGCCATGTATTGATAATTTGTTTGACCAGCTACAGGGCGCACAAGTGTTCTCTAAGATTTATTAGCGCTCTGGTTATCATCAGCTGAAGATTCGGGAGCCGGATATCCCGAAGATTGCCTTCAGAACTCGGTATGGTCACTACGAGTTCCTCATGATGTCTTTCGGGCTGACTAATGCCCCAACAGCCTTTATGCATTTGATGCACAATATGTTCAGGCCATATATGGACTCGTTCATGATTGTTTTAATTGATGATATTCTAGTATATTCCCAGAGTCGGGAAGAGCACGAGCAACATCTGAGGATAGTGCTTCAAACTCTGAGGGAGAAGCAGTTATATGCCAAGTTCTCTAAATGTGAATTCTGGCTAAGTTCAGTGGCATTTCTAGGCCACGTGCTGTCGAGTGATGGTATTCGAGTGGATCCGAGGAAGGTGTAGGCAGTGCACAGTTGGCCTAGACCCTCTTCAGCTGCTGAGATTTGCATTTTCCTTGGTTTGGCTGGTTATATCGTCGTTTCGTAGAGGGGTTGTCTTCGATCACAGCACCTATGACCAGGTTGAACCAAAAGGGTGCCCCTTTCTAGTGGACAGAGGAGTGTAAGGCGAGCTTTCAGAAGCTCAAAACAGCTTTGACTTCGGCCCCTATCTTGATGTTGCCTACAGGTTCGGGGTCTTATACAGTATATTGTGATGCTTCATGAGTTGGACTCGGTGCAGTGTTGATGCAGGAAGGTAGGGTGATTTCCTATGCGTCCAGACAGTTGAAGGTACATGAAAAGAACTACCATGTTCATGATCTGGAACTAGATGCCATTGTTCACACCTTGAAGATTTGGCGTCATTACTTATATGGGGTTCCTTGTGAGATCTACTCTAATCACCGAAGCTTGCAGCACTTGCTTAAGCAGAAGGACCAGAACATGCATCAGAGGAGATGGTTGGAGCTTCTGAAGGACTATGATATTACTATTCTCTATCATCCGGGAAAGGCTGAT
Source organism: Nicotiana noctiflora (assembly GCA_032618575.1). Taxonomy (NCBI): domain Eukaryota; kingdom Viridiplantae; phylum Streptophyta; class Magnoliopsida; order Solanales; family Solanaceae; genus Nicotiana; species Nicotiana noctiflora. The sequence goes on from JASVEL010012155.1 coordinate 60,428, forward strand.
GTAGTTGCCGATGCCTTGAGTCGCCGGGTAGAGAGTTTGGGGAGTTTGGCATATCTACCAGCTTCGGAGAGGCCTATAGCGATGGATGTTCAGGCTTTATCCAGACAGTTTGTTAGACTGGATCTCTTGGAGCCCAGCCGGGTTCTGGCCTGTATGGTTTCTCGGTTTTCTCTATTCAACCGCATCAAGGAGCGTCACTTCGACGACCGTCATTTGCTTTTCCTCCAGGATAGAGTTCGGCGTGGTGATGCTCGAGATGTTACCATTGGGGATGATGGATTTATGAGGATGCAAGGGCGTATTTGTGTGCCCAATGTAGATGATCTTCGAGAGATGATTCTAGCAGAAGCCCATAGCTCGCGGTATTCCATCCATCCAGGCGCCGCAGAGATGTATCGGGACTTGAGATGGAATTAGTGGTGGAGGCGGATGAAGAGGGATATAGTTGATTATGTTTCTAGGTGCCTCAACTGCCAGCAGGTGAAGTATGAGCATCAGCGTCTAGGTGGGTTAATGCAGCAGATTGAGATTCCAGAGTAGAAATGGGGGCGCATCACCATGGACTTTGTATCTGGGCTTCCACGGACTATTAGGAAGTTTGATTCCATTTGGGTTATTGTGGATCAACTGACTATGTCCGCCCATTTCATGCATGTGAGCACTACTTATTCATTAGAGCGACTGGCGGAGATCTACATCAGGGAGATAGTTCGGCTGTATGGTATTCCAATTTCCATCATTTCAGATAGAGGCACACAGTTCACATCATAGTTCTGGAGAGCCATACAGCAGGAGTTAGGCACTCGGGTGGAGCTGAGCACAGCGTTTCACCCCCAGACTGATGGCCAGTCTGAGCGTATTATTCAAATCTTGTAGGATATACTCCGTGCCTGCGAGATTGAGTTTGGAGGTTCATGGAATCATTTCTTGCCACTGGCTACCACTCCAGTATTCAGATGACACCGTATGAGGCTCTATATGGTAGGAGGTGCAGGTCTCCCGTGTGTTGGTTCGAGCTGGACGAGGCTAGACTGCTAGGTACTGATATGGTCTAGGATGCAATGGACAAAGTCAAGGTGATCTAGGACAGACTTCATGCAGCCCAGTCCAGACAGAAGAGTTATGCAGACAAGAAGGTCCGTGATGTGGCTTTTATGGTTTGCGAGCGGGTTCTGCTTCGAGTCTCACCCATGGAGGGCGTCATGAGGTTTGGAAAGAAGGGGAAGCCGAGTCCTAGATTTATTGGCCCTTTTGAGATCTTGAGGCGTGTTGGGGAGGTTGCTTATGAGTTGGCCTTACCTCCCAGCCTAGCCGGAGTGCGTCCTATATTTCATGTCTCTATGCTCCGGAGATACCATGGTGACTCGTTGCATGTGTTGGATTTTACTTCTGTTCAGCTAGACGAGGATCTGTCTTATGTTGACGAGCCAGTGGCCATTCTAGACAGGAAAATCAGGAAGCTAAGGTCAAAGAACATCACTTCAGTAAAGGTCCAGTGTGGGGTCAGCCGGCCGAGGAGGCGACTTGGGAGACCGAGCAAGATATGTACAACCAGTACCCTCATCTCTTCACCACTTCAGATATGTTTTTCTATGCTCGTTACCCGGCCGGTCATTTTTGAAATTTACGCCCCGATCTCTAATTTAACTATTTCCCTAAGTTTATTTCTGCTATTGTGGTTTGCCGGGAGGGTTGGTTCATGAATTTGGAGTGTTTTGGGACATTAAGTCCCTAAATGAGAGCTTTGTAGTTGAAAAGTGGCTCGTATTCGGAACAGTGTTAAGACAACCTCGGAACGGAGATCCGATGGTTCCATTAGCTCCGTTAGGTGATTTCGGGGTTTGGAGCGCATTCAGAATGTGTTATGGAGGTCTGTAGCTCAATTAGGCTTGAAATGCCGATGTTGAAATTTTGGCGAAATCCGAACAGTAGGTGAAATATTGATCCGTTGGTCAGAATGGAATTCTGATAATTTCTATAGCTTCGTTAGGTGATTTTGGACATGTCTGCAAATTTTCAGATCGTTTGGACGTCGTTTGGTCGGGTTTTTGATTGAATGTTGATTTCGGAAGTTTAGATGAAAACTTAGGCTTGAATCCGCTATAATTCGATGTTTTATGTGTTTAAGGACGTGTTTTTATGATTGGAACAACTTCGTATCGTGTTTTGGAGAAGGTTGGTGGTTTTCGTTGGGGTCCCGGGGGCCTCTAGATGAATTCGGGGGTCCGAACGGACATTTTATGCCTAATGCACTGTTGTTTTCTGCTGCAATTATTGCAGAATATTTTTTTCTCCGCGATCGCGGAGGTCTCCATGCGATCGCGTAAGTTCTCGTTGGGGTGCATCGCGATCGCGATGTCTGGTGTGCGATCGTGTAGGTCTGAAAAATGAAGCAATGCGATCGCGGGGGTAAGCATGCGATCGCGTAGTATTGTGGGCTAAAGCAGTGCGATAGCGTAGAGATGCACGCGATCGCGTAGGGTTAATTGGTTGAAGAAATGAGATCGAGTGGGCTATGTCGCGATCGCGTAGAGTTATTTTGGACCCGGCCGAGTTTGTTCTTCGCGATCGCGAGCCTGTGGCTGCGATCGCATAGGGTCGCTTGGCAGTCAGATATATTAAAATACCAGAGCAGTGTTTTCGCGAGCCCTTCATCCATAACCTCCATTTTTGAGTTCTAAGAGAAGGTATTGACGTGAAATTGCTGGGAAATCATCGGGTAATCATCGGGGGTAAGTTTCTTAGCCTAATTTCGTTATTTTATCATGAAATCCTTAGTATTTCACTATTAATGGAAGATTAAAGGGGGGTTTGCCCTAGGCCTAAATTATGATAAATCGTCGATTTGAATGGTCAAACGGAGTCCGATTTTGGTAAACGTTATATGCATGGACTCGTGTTGGGATAATGAACCTGAATATATAACTTTCGTAATTTTTTGAGAAGCGTACCGAAAGTCCGGTTTTGGCAACTTGTGGTTTTTCGTGTATTTCGAATTGTTTTGATTGGGTATTGCCCAATTGGGCTATTTTGATGTAATTCTATTGATTTTGATCAGATAGTTCACCTGTGGAGGCCGATATTCGTGGCAAGAGAGTTGTCTCTTAGCGGTTTTGTACCGGAGTTGAGATAAGTGGCTTGTCTAACCTCGTGTGGGAGAAACTTCACCCCTAGGCTATTATATGTTAATTTAATTGCCTTGTACGCGAGGTGACGGCCGTGTACATGCGCAGATTGTTGGAACCCACCTTACTTGAATTGTCCAATTTGTGATATTTCTGTTCTTAGTGGATTAAATTGTGACATTTACCTGATATTCGTTAGGAAAGCATGATTAGATAGGATTTATCTGTCTAATTGCCTAATTGTCTTACTTGAACTTCTTGATAATTGTTGGCACTGGTTTTGGTGAAGTTGTAGTTAAGCATATTATATTTTCTTTGTGCGTTTCTCTTATTATTTGTGTTGGTGGACTGCGAGTTCGATTCCCGGAGATCCCAGGGCTGTGGGATCGATTCCCAGAGACCCGGAGTGTTATTATTTGTGGACTAAGGGTTCGATTCCCAAAGATCCAAGGGCTACGAGTTTGATTCCCGGAGACCCGAAGTTTATTGATATATTTATTAAGATACAGACTGCGGGTTCAATTTTCGGAGATCCTAAGATATTGAGAAACGGGCTGCGGGTTCAATTCCCGGAGACCCAGAGATACTGATATTGGGACTGCGGATTAGATTCCCGTAGATCCTGAGTTGTTGCATATAGAGGGGGGGACTGTGGGTTCAATTCCCACAGGTCCTAGACTTGTTGATTTGAGTTTACGTTGTGTTGGTTATTTGTTGTTAGCTTAGTTGTAGACGGTTGTAGTAATTACATATTTGTTGTCATTTCAGACCCATTCTTATTTAAATTGCTTATTATTATTATTACCATTATGTTATTATCTCTCGGTAGGGCCCTGACCTTCCTTGTCACTATTCCATCGAGGTTAGGCTTGGCACTTACTGAGTACCGCCGTGGTGTACTCATGCTACTCTTATGCACACTTTGTTGTGCAGATCTAGGTACATCAGGGCAGACTCATTTCAGGTGATTCAGTAGCACATCCGGAGACTCGAGGTATGATTTGCTACGTCCGTGGATCCGGAGAGCCTCCTTCTATTTCTCATAGTGATAGTAGTTACTTTCCTTCATTTTGTTGTTTAGACATTCTTTATGTATTAAGCCACAGTTGTACTCTTTATTTTTAGTCTGTGTTACCCTTGGGATTCCGGGTCTTGGTGGTATGCTATATGGTGTGGTTGATGAGTGTATGTGCCAAGCGGCACTTGTTACATTCCTTTTATATCATTTTCCGCTATTTTCTTATTTAATGTTCATAAACTTGTATATTCCGCATCGTGTTAGGCTTACCTAGTCACAGAGACTAGGTGCCATCATGACAGGTTCACGATTGGTGAACTAGGGTCGTGACATATAAATTTTTTAATATTGTCTTTAATAGGCTAAATTGCAAATATGTAGCTAAACTGTGGCGACCCGATCCGTTGTCTCGTGAGTTACTACCCCGATCTTCCCATTTTCTGCCTCCTTATGTTTCATTACCGGTATTGGGTGTGTTAGAATTTATTTGGAGTGACATTGATAAGAAATGAGACACGTTGTCTCTTTTAAGAAGACTTAAGTTGGAAAAGTCAACCATATGATGACTTGTGAGTTAGAGAGCTCGAAATTGAATTCCGATGATTCGTTTAGCTCCAGGTGATTATTTAAGGGTTAAGAGCGTGATTGGAAGTAATTTTGGAGGTCTGGTGAAGAAGTTATCCTATTTTGGCGAAGTTTGAATTTTGGCGGATTACGGTTGATAGGTGATATTTTGATCCTGATAGTCGGAATGGAATTTTGATAGTTGTAGTAACTTCGTTAGGTGATTTTGGACTTGTCTTCAAAATTTCAGGTCATTCAAAAGTCGTTAGGTTTTGGATCGAATGTGAGTATCGGAAGAATTTGATAAATTTATGCTTGAATTCGTGGTAATTTAATGATTTTAGTATTGTTGAATGTGTTTTGATGATTGAAAAAAGTTTGAATAACATTATAAGATGTATTGGTATTTTTGGTAGAGGTCCCGAGGGCCTCGGGAAGATTTCAGATGGCTAACGGGAATTTTTTAGTTGAAAAATGTAGCAGAAAAATTGCAGAGAATTTTGTTCTGTGCAATTGCAATGCTCTAATGCGATCGCAAAGTGTTAGCTACAGTACCCAGGATTTTGTTCTATGCAATCGCATAGACTTGGCTATAGTGCCCGGAAAATTTGATCTATGTGATCGAAGTGCTCTAATACGATCACATAGTGTTAGCCACAGTACCCAGGATTTTGCTCTATGCAATCGCATAGACTTAGCTATAGTGCTCGAAAATTTTGATCTATGCAATCGCATAGTGTTAGCTACAGTACCCGGACAGAATGTTAAAAATATTTCAGTCGCGAAAACAACCCATTTTTCCGTAATTTTTGGTCATTCTTGAGAGCTTTTAGAAGGGAATTGAAGGGATTTCGACGGGGAATCATTGGATGTAAGTTTTATGAGTTAAATACATGTTTTTATACAAGAATCATCCATAGAATTCATGATTTAATTGCTAAAAATCAAGAAATTAGGGCATGGAGCAAAAACTTTAAATTTGGGATTTGAGCGGCCATTTGTGGTCCGATTTGAGAGTTCTTAGTATGTACGGACTCGTGGCGAGACGATGATTACAAAAATGTGAATTTCGAAATTTTTTGAGACGTGGGCCCGGGGCTCGGGTTTTGCCAATTTCGTGATTTTTGGTATTATTCAAGTTCTTTCGATTGGGTTATGTTCCATTAGCCTATTATGAAACATTTGTACTGATTTTGGCTAGATTCGATGCGCGTGGAGGACGGTTTGAGGAGCAAAGGCATTGCGGGCTTGAGTTTTCGCCGGTTCGAGGTGAGTTATACTTCGGAATGATATCCCGAGGGTTTGAAACCCCGAATTTGCATATCTTAGTGCTGTATCGAGGTGACTTGCACGCTAGAACTGAGCATAGGGTAGAGCACCGTTGGGGATCATGACTTGGTCCATCCCGATTGTTGGTTTTTACCGCGTATTTGCAAACAATTTGTTGTTATCATTATGATTTGAGCTCATTGCCATACTTGAGGCTTATTGCCGACTGTCTGAACTCTTTATGAACATGAAATGTCATCACTGTTTCCCTCACTATTTGAAATATGATTTGAACTCAGTCCGTGTGATTTACACTGTTTTGAACTCAACTATATTTTTCTCAAACTTGGAGTTTTAAACGATATTTGAACTATCATTTGAGCTGAGTATTACTGTTTTTACTGATGCCCGAGGGGCTTTTTTATTATTCTTGGACTGATTGGGGCCGTGGGCCATATGTAAGGGCAAGAGGAGTGATTTGAAGAGGCTTTCAGGCCTCGAATGTTATGTGTGCATATGCATAGATAGGACTATACGCCGCAGTAGCATATTGCATGGATCAGACTGCACGCCGTAGTAGTATATTGTATGGATCGGATTGCACACCACAGTAATATGTATGTGGATTGGACTCCACACCGCAATATTTTTTCGCTTGGGCTGTAGGAGCCCCTCCGGAGTCTGAACCCCCACAGTGAGTGCGGGTACCCAAATGGATCGGGTTGCACGCCGCAACGGTCATATGCATTGCAATGCAGTCACTCCTTTTTGTACTATGTGGCATAACATTAGCACTCATATATCATTGGCAGACATACTGTTATTTGCCTTATTGACCAGATACCCTGGTGTTACATGTTGAGGAGTGCTGTGCCCAAGGGGCCAACTTATGATCCAATTGTGCTATTTGATATAGTATTCATATGCTTGCTGTTGAAAAAGAAAAAGGGATATCTGTAAAAGAGATTTTCAAAGTGATATTTTTAACTGATCTTGAGATTTTCCAAAAGAATTTTACCATATTACGATTTTCTCAAAGGGATTGTAGTGTCTTGTATAGCATTTTGGTGTGCCCATACGTGTTTTCTTATCGCTCAGATATTATTATCTTTTATTACCATTGAATTGGAAGTACTCACTTTACTCCTTGCACCTTGCGTGCAGTTGTAGGTATTGTTTACTCGATAGCGGGTAATTAGCAGGGAAAAAGACTTTATGGTGGTAGTTGAGCCAGGTGACCGCTAACGTTCGCGGCACCGTACTTTATTTTGTATTCCAGTTTTTATCTTGTATTTATCTATACTTTGTTGGCTAGTATGTGACGACCCGGCCCGTCGTCAAGGGAATTACCCCCCTATTACCTTGCATTTATGTGTTTTATGCTTTTATATCAGTGTTAGAGTCTAACGGGTGAGTTAGGAGTGATTTGGATTGAAAATGAGACATATAGCCTTTTTAAAAGAAGCTTGAATATGGAAAGTCAACCTGGAGTTGACTATTTAGTTAGGGTGCTCGGAATTGGATTCTGATGATTTGGTTAGTTCTGGGAGGTGATTTGTGACTTAGGGGAGCAATCAGAATTGAATTTGGAGGCCCGATATAGAAATAGGCTTGAATTGGCTAAGGTTGAATTTTGGCGAAATCCGATCGGTAGGTGAGATTTTGATCCGGGGGTCGGAATGGAATTCTGACAATATCTGTAGCTTCGTCATGTTATTGTGGATATGTCTGCAAATTTTCGGGTCTTTTGGACGTCGTTTGGTCGAGTTTTTTATCGAATGTGTAATTCGAAATGTTTTAAGGAATTTAGGCTTGCATTCGATGTAAATTCTGGGTTTTGGTGTTGTTAGACATGTTTTGAGGGTTGGAGCAAGTTCGAATAAGGTATTAGGATGTGTTGGTGTGATTGGATGAGGTCCCGGGGGCCTCGGGGTGTTTTCGGGTGGTCAAACGGGAGAGAAACATGGAAATTGCAGGTTGAAACAATTCTGGTTCTGTTGTTTTCGCCCCTGCGAAAATAGGGGCACAGAGGCGAGTCCGTAGGAGCGACTGTGGGGCGCAGAAACACTTGGTCGCGCAGAAGCGGAACTCTTTCCGCTGAGGCGGCATCGCTGGTGCGAGGGAGAGACCGCAAAAGCGGTCAAGAGGTGAAATAGGGGAGTCCGCAGAAGCAGATGGTCGATCGCCTAGGCGAATCCATAGAAGCGGACTCTGGTGCGCAAAAGCAGGGGATTCCGCAGGAGCAGTTGTATATTCGCGGAAGCGAACGCGGAGAAGCAATCCTATGCTCGCAGAAGAGGAATTGGACGACTAGGCCTGGAAACGCAGAAGCGACCAGTTGGTCGCGGATACAGGATCGTATGAGCGAGATTTTGTCTACAGAAGCGGAAATCGCAGAAGGATTAATAATATCAGAAGTTAGAAATTTTAGAACATTCTAAAACATTTAGTGGTCGGACTTAAGAGGTGACTTGGGGGATTTTGAAGGGAAATTCACGGGGATTCTTCAGGTAATCAACTATGGACTCAAATTATGGTTTTGTATTGATAAATTATGCAATTAACACATGACATTTGAGGAATTAAGGGTATATTATGGAGGTTTTCACCCTAGGCTTGAGTTATAGAAAAAGAATGATCTGAATGGGCAAATGGAGTCCGATTTTGGTAAATTTTATATGTCTAGACTCGTGTTGAGACGAGGGTTCCGAATATGTGACTTTCGTAATTTTTTGAGATGCGTACTGAAACTCGGGTTTTGGCAACTTGTTAGTTTTTGGTGTAAATTGAATTGTTTTGACTGGGTATCATCCCATTGTCCTAATTTAATGTATTTCCGCTATATTTGATCAGATTCTATGCTTGCGGAGCTCGATTCTAGTGGCAAGGGCATCGTGTATTAGTCGTCGGGCGAATAGAGGTGAGTAATGGATGTGGGTGATGACCAGCTGGTTCGAAACTCCGATATACAACTTTGTGACGCTGTATAGCGGCGAGACACGTACTCTCTTGTAAGTGCGGGGTCGATTGTGATTGGGGACTATGGCTTAGTCCGACTTGTTGATATTATATTGTGATATTGGCTATTCTTGAGCCGATGAACCTCCTTCTCGGATGGTTGTGTACATTTATGTGCTGTGAGCCCGTTATTGGGATCTTGCGAGGATCGTTATCATTGTTGTGTGATATTGACATACTAGTTTTACTACCAGTCCGTAGCTATTACTGTTATCATGATTTTCCAATCTCTGGAACTTGGACATACTGTTTTCAACTAGAAAAAAAATTATAAAAGAGTTTACAAAACTACTTTTGAGCCTGCGAGGCTGCATTTGCATATTAGCTGACTGGTAGTGGATCGGGCTGCGCTTCACAGCATATATTCATGATATTGTGCTTGGACTGTAGGAGCCCCTCCGGAGTCTAAACCCCCACAGTGAGCACGTGTACCCAAATTGGATTGGGCTACACGCCGTAGCGGTCATTTCATGCATTGCATTGTATTTAGCTACACCTGATAGCTGTTATACTATTTTGTTAATACTTGATGGTACAGTTCCTGTTGATATTGAGACTGTTATAGGGTATTTGATTACAACTTTACATAACGCTATATTGTGATTACTTATCTTCGTTGCCTTACCCCTATTTATTACCACTGAGTCTGGCAGTACTTATTTTACTCCCTGCACTTTGTGTGCAGATCCAGGTACCTCTCAGCAGTCCTGATCTAGTAGCTGTTCAGAGGCGTTTCTGCGGGATTAGTCGAGGTAGCTGCAGAGTCCGCATGACCTGACATCCCTTCCTGCTGTCTTTTGATTTCATGTTGCTATTTCTTTCTGCACTGAGTATCTTGTAAACACTATTGCAATTATGTTATCATTAAAGGCTCTTAAATCTTGACCCCTCGGTCTATGGGGAGTTGTACTGTTTGGGACTTGAGCCCTGTGTTGGTATTCTATCAATTTAACTTATTTCTGTTATGCTTAAATTGGATAAAGTGAGCTTATAGCTCCGTGAATGTTGTTAATTGGTCGGGCTGGCCTAGAAGTGTGCTGGGCGCCATCATGACCGGGTTTGGGGTCGTGACAAGTTGGTATCAGAGCCTAGGTTTACTAGGCCTCATGAGTCTTGAGCCGGTTAGTAGAGTCTTGTGCATCGGTACGGAGACGCCTGTACTTATCTTCAGGAGGCTATGAACCTTTAGGAAACACTTGACATTTCTTGAACTCTATCGTGCGATCTTGTTGTTCAAAGAACTGAACTTATATATTCTGTTTTCTCGCAGATGGCGAGAATTCGAGCATCAGGACGAGGTGGATGACCTCCATTGCCACCTGCTAGAGGCCGTGGGCGCGGTCGTGGTAAAGGTAGAGGTGGGGCAGCTGAGGCAGTGCCAGCTGACCCGCCCGTTGTACCTATTCAGGAGCAGCCCCCAGTGGTTGATGCTCCATCAGCCCCAGTTCAAGCCCACACTGTATCTATTGCTATTCCTGGTCTTCAGGAGACTCTAGCCCAGATATTATCGGTGTGTTCCGGATTGGCTCAGGTGGTATCAGCTACCGCTACAACAACGACATCTTAAACAAGGGGTAGTTAGCAGAACCCTGCAGCTCGCACACCTGAGCAGGTGGTTCAGGGACTTCAGACGCCGGAGGCGGTCCCCGCTCAGGTGGTTGCACCAGTTATTCCTCCAGCTGCACCATCTCCAGAGCATATGGTTCAGGTTATGCCCGACGACGAGCAGCGTCGTCTAAAGAGGTTTGGTAGACTCCAGCTACCCTATTTTAGTGGCGCTGAGGGCGAGGATGCCCAAGGTTTCTTAGATAAGTACTAGAGAATGCTACATACAGCTGGTATTCTTGAGTCCAACGGAGTTTCATTCACTACTTTTCAGTTTACTGGTCCCGAATTTGATTGGTGGGAGGATTTTGAGAGGCGTAGGCCTGCGGGAGCAGCACCTCTCACCTGGCAGCAGTTTTATACTCTCTTCCTAGAGAAGTATGTACCTTAGTCCCATCGTGAGGAGCTTCATCGCCAGTTTGAGTGGTTGGTTCTGGGCGACATGTCAGTGACCCAGTATGAGCTGAGATTCACACAGTTGGCTAGGCATGCCCCATGGATGATCCCTACTGATAAGGAGAGGATTAGGAGGTTCATTAATGGCCTCAACTACTCCATCCGCATTCTTATGACCAGAGATAGAGTTCTATCATCATCTTTAGAGAAGGTTGTGGATATGGCACGATCCATTGAGGGGGATCGTCACCGAGAGATGGAGGAGCGGGAGGCCAAGAAGCCTCGTGGTTCCGGTAGCTTCAGTGGTGCTCCATCTAGAGGGCATTTCCAGTAGGGCAGAGGTCGCTCATCTAGACCTTCTCCTTCAGGCCGCCCAGAGCGGAGCTTCTTCTGGTCGTGGTCGATAAGGATTCCTGCAGGGCCAGTCTTCACTTAGTGCCCTCCCAGCCCAATGTGCAGCACCTACTTCTTCAGCCTAGGGTTGTTCTACGACGAGGGGTTCCCTTCCGTCCCCTTCTCTAGAACCAGGTAGCTGTTTTGAGTATGGTGAGTTTGGCCACATGAGGAGGCAGTGCCCTCGACTTCGTAGGGACAAGGCTCAGTAGATGGATCAGCCCTCCTCTTCACCACCATCTCAGGCCAGTAGAGGTAGAGGTCAGTCTTCTCGTCATCGCCCCAGGGGCGAGGAGCAATCCAGTGGAGGCCAGACATGATTCTATGCACTCCCTGACAGGCATGATGTAGTTTCCTCCGATGGAGTGATTACAGGTATCATTTCTGTCTGTCACAGAGATGCCTCTGTTCTATTTGATCCAGGGTACACATAATCATATGTGTCCTCTTATTTGGCACACTATTTGGGTGTGACTCGTGGTAGTCTTGACTTACCTGTTCATGTATCCACCCCCGTGGGTGATACGATTGTTGTGGATCATGTCTACAGATCTTGTGTTATTTCTATTGGGGGTCTAGAGAACTAGGCGGATCTGTTATTGTTAGGAATGGTGGACTTTGATGTGATATTGGGTATGGACTGGTTCTCTATACCATGCTATATTGGTTTGTCATGCTAAGAGAGTTACGTTGGCTATTTCTGGTATTTCTTGGATTGAGTGGCGGGGTTCGACTGATTTCGTCCCTAGACGTGTTATTTCGTTCCTAAAGGCTCAGAGAATGGTTGAAAAGGGGTGTTTGTCGTACTTAGCATTTGTGAGAGATATGGGAGCTGAGTCTCCTAGCATTGATTTTGTACCTGTCGTGAAGGACTTTCCAGATGTATTCCCCTCAGACCTACCGGGCATGCCACTAGATAGGGATATTGATTTTGGCATTGACTTGGTGCCGGGCACTCAGCCCATTTCCATTCCTCCTCATCGGATGGCACCAGCTGAGTTGAATAAATTGAAAGAACAACTTCAGGAGCTTCGGGATAAGGGATTCATTCGCCCTTGTGTGTCCCCGTGGGGTGCACCGGTGTTATTTGTTAAGAAGAAAGATGGATCCATATGGATATGTATTGATTTTAGATAGTTGAACAAGGTAAAAGTGAAGAACAAGTACCCTCTACCACGCATTGATGATTTGTTTGATCAGTTACAGGGTGCGAGAGTGTTTTCTAAGATTTATCTTCGTTCACGCTATCATCAGCTTAAGATCAGGGACTCTGATATTATGAAGACTGCATTCAGGACCAGATATGGCAACTACGAGTTCCTTGTTTTGTCTTTTGGGCTAACCAACGCCCCAGCAGTGTTCATGCACCTGATGAACAGTGTGTTCAGGCCTTATTTAGATTCATTTGTGATCATATTCATTGATGACATTCTAGTCTACTCCCCTAGTCATGAGGAGCATGCTCATCATTTGAGTATTGTGTCGCAGAGATTGAGGGAGGAGAAGCTGTATGCAAAATTCTCCAAGTGCGAGTTTTGGCTCGAGTTAGTAGCATTTGTGGGTCATGTAGTGTCTCGTGATGGTATTCAGGTTGATCCAAAGAAGATAGAGGCAGTGCAGAGTTAGCCTAGACCGTCTTCAACTACATAGATCAGGAGATTTCGTGGCTTGGCGGGATATTATCGCCGGTTTGTTCAGGGATTTTCATCCATTGCTTCTTCTTTGACTAAATTGACTCAAAAGGGTTCACCATTCATGTGGTCTGATGAGTGTGAGGAGAGCTTTCAGAAGCTCAAGACAGCTTTGACCACAGCTCCAGTGTTGGTATTGCCATCAACTTCAGGTTCATGTACTATTTATTGTGATACCTCGAGAGTGGGGATAGGTTGTGTATTGATGCAGAAAGGTAAGGTGATTGCTTATACTTCTCGGCAGTTTAAGCCACATGAGAACAATTATCCCGTTCATGATTTGGAGCTAGCTGCTATTGTTCATTCCTTGAAGATTTGGAGGCACTATTTGTACGACGTGTCTTGTAAGGTGTATACCGATCATTGTAGTCTCCAGCACTTGTTCAAACAGAAGGATCTTAATTTGAGACAGTGGAGATGGATTGAGTTACTGAAGGATTATAACATTACCATTCTATATCATCCGGGGAAGGCCAATGTGGTAGCCGATGCTTTGAGCCGAAAGGCAGTAAGTATGGGGAGTTTGGCATATATTACATCCGAGGAGAGATCATTTGCTTATGATGTTTAGGCGCTAGCCAATCGGCTATTGAGGTTAGACACTTCAGAGCCCAGCATGGTTTTGGCTTGTGTTGTATCTCGGTCTTCTCTTTATGATTGTATTCGTGAGCACCAGTATGATGATCCACACTTGGCTGTCCTTAGGGACAGAGTCCAGCATGATGATGCTAGGGACGTCACCATTGATAGTGACGACGTATTGAGGATGCAGGGCTGGATATGTGTGCCCAATGTTGATGGCCTTCGTGAGTTGATTTTGGATGAGGCCCATAGCTCGCAGTATTCTATCCATCCAAGAGCCGCGAAGATGTACCAAGACATGAAACAACACTATTGGTAGAGAAAGATGAAGATGGACGTTGTCAGACATGTAGCACGGTGCCTCAAATGTCAGCAGGCTAAGTACGAGCATCAGAGGCCCGGTGGTGTATTTCATCGCATTGATATTCCTTAGTGGAAGTGGGAAAGAATCACTATGGACTTTGTTACTGGATTCCCCCGGACATCGAAGATGTTTGATTCTGTTTGGGTCATTGTGGATAGGCTAACCAAGTAAGCTCACTTCATTACTGTGTATAATACGTACTCCTCAGAGTGGTTAGCTGAGATATTCATTCAGGAGATTGTTAGATTGCGTGGAGTCCCATTTTCTATCATATCAGATAGAGGTACACAGTTTACTTCACAGTTCTGGAGGACATTTTAGCGGGAGTTGGGCTCCCAGGTTGAGTTGAGTACTGCATTCCATCCTCAGATGGACGGACAGTCCGAGCGTACTATTCAGATCTTGGAGGATATGTTGAGAGCTTGTGTTATTGGCTTCGGTGGTACATGGATTGATTATTTGCCTATCGCAGAGTTTGCCTATAACAACAGCTACCAATCCAATATTCAGATGGCGCCGTATGAGGCTTTATATGGGAGACGACGTAGATCTCCAGTTGGTTGGTTTGAGCCCAGTGAGGCAAGGTTGTTGGGGATAGAGTTAGTCTAGGATGCTTTGGATAGGGTAAAGGTTATTCAGGAGAGATTTCGCACAGCTCAGTCGCACCAGAAGAGTTATGCAGATCGGAAGGCTCGGGATATGTCTTATTCTGCGGGTGAGAAAGTCTTACTGAAGGTTTCGCCGATGAAAGGGGTCATGAGATTTAGGAAGAAAGGAAAGCTCAGTCCGAGATTTATTGGCCCTTTTTAGATCCTCAGGAGGATTGGAGAGGTGGAGTATATGCTTGCTTTGCCACCCAGTCTATCGGGAGTTCATCCAGTAATTCACGTGTCCATGCTCCGGAAGTATGTTGGCGATCCATCGCATGTGTTGGACTTTAGCACTATTCAGCTTGATGATAACTTGACCTATGATGTGGAGCCTATAGCTTTATTGGGTCGTCGAGTGAGAAGATTGAGATCCAAGGACATTCCATCAATTAAGGTTCAGTGGAGAGGTCGACCCGTGGAGGAGGCCACTTGAGAGATCGAGCGGGAGATGCGGATCCGATATCCGCACTTGTTTGAGTCTTCAGATATGTTTCTTGACCCGCTCAAGGACGAGTGTTTTCTTAAGTGGGGAAGAATGTGATGGCATGGCCCGTCGTCATGGTAATTACCACCCTGTTACCTTGCATTTATGTGTTTTATGCTTTTATATCAGTGTTAGAGTCTATCGGGTGAGTTAGGATTGATTTGGATTGAAAATGAGGCATATAGCCTTTTTAAAGGAAGCTTGAATATGAAAAGTCAACATGGAGTTGACTATTTAGTTAGAGTGCTCGGAATCGGATTTTGATGATTTGGTTAGTTCCGAGAGGTGATTTGTGACTTAGGGGAGCAATCAAAATTGAATTTGGAGGCCCGGTGTAGAAATAGGCTTGAATTGGCTAAAGTTGAATTTTGGCGAAACTAATCGGTAGGTGAGATTTTGATATGGGGGTCGGAATGGAGTTTCGACAATTTTTGTAGCTTCGTCACGTGATTGTGGATATGTTTGCATATTTTCAGGTCATTCGGACGTCGTTTGGTCGGGTTTTTGATCGAATGTGTAATTCGGAAAGTTTTAAAGAATTTAGGCTTGAATTCAATGTGAATTGTGGGTTTTGGTGTTGTCAGACGTGTTTTGAGGGTTGGAGCAAGTTCAAATAAGGTATTAGGATATGTTGGTGTGAATTGATGAGGTCCCGGGGGCCTCGGGGTGTTTTCGGGTGCTTAAACCGGAGAGAAACATGGAATTGCAGGTTGAAACAATACTGGTTCTATTATTTTCGCCCCTGCGGAAATAGGAGCACAGAGGCGACTCCGCAGGAGCGGACTGTGGGGCGCAGAAGTGCTTGGTCGCGTAGAAGCGGAACTCTGTTCGCTGAGGCAGCGTCACTGGTGCAAGGGAGAGACTGCAGAAGCAGTCAAGAGGCGAGATGGGGGAGTCCGCAGAAGCGGAAGGTCGATCGCTTAGGCGAGTCCGCAGAAGCGGACTATGGTTCGCAGAAGCGGGGAATTCCGCAGGAGCAGTTGTATATTTATGAAAGCGAACGCGCAGAAGCGGTCCTCTGCTCGCAGATGCGGAATTGGCCGACTAGGCCTGGAAATGCAGAAGCGACCAGTTGGTCGCGGATATGGGATCGCATGAGCGAGATTTTGTCCGCAGAAGCGGAAATCGCATAAGGATTAATAATATCAGAAGTTAGAAATTTCAGAACATTCTAAAACATTTAGGCTTGGACTTAAGAGGCAACTTGGGCGATTTTGAAGGGAAATTCAAGGGGATTCTTCAGGTAATCAACTATGGACTCAAATTATGGTTTTGTCGCTCTATTCCTCCAACCTGTGGCTCTCCTCCCTCACCCTGGCCTCCACTCTCCCCTGATACTGAAGCTGCGGGAGAAGTGGAGTATTCGTCATCACTGTTTGATTTATCAGCTCGAGACTCATCAGACGAGTCCGAAACAACATTGACTGGTTTGGAGGTGGCCTTGGACGTGGCCTTGGAAGTGGCCTTGGAAGTAGCCTCTGTGAGTTGATCTCCTTCTGGTGATGAGGGTGGCATGATAGTTACTGAAACTTCAATGTGGGAGGGGGCAGACTCCGATGTGATACTTCTTGAAGGCACGTAGTCACTTCCCGTGGAATGAGAGGCCGCTCTATCAGCTTCCCGAATGATCTTTCGGGTTTTCTTTATATTTTCCCGGGCCTCCGGGTGAGTTTGACTATCCGTTTGCCTTTGCCCCCTCGGGAGGGTCCACCCCTCCCGGGTTGTTTGCCCCCACGCTGTGCTGAAATTTTCTTCATTGCCTGCAAAAATACAATCTAGATTTGTTAGTCGAAGCAATTGAGCAGTATACAATGACAGAATATCAGAATTGAAACAAGCACAGTGAAGATCAGGAACCATGCGGACCGCATACTTTTGACATGCGGTCCGCACTGGCTTATTATTCACCAGTGGTATCTCCGAAGATGGTCCTCGCGGACCGCAATGTTTTGTCAAGCGACCGCATGAGGACGGTGCGGACTGCGCACTTTTGCCATGCGGTCCGCACAGGTCAAACACCCCACAAATAGACTCTCTGAAGTTGACCCACGCGGACCGCACTGATTTGTGGCGCGGCCGCATGAGGTCAACGCGTGAAATTTGAGGAATTAAGGGTATATTATGGATGTTTTCACCCTAGGCTTGGGTTTATAGAAAATCAATGATTTGAATGGGCAAATGGAGTCCGATTTTGGTAAATTTTATATGCCTAGACTCGTGTTGCGATGAGGGTTCCGAATATGTGACTTTCGTAATTATTCGAGAAGCGTACCGAAAGTCGGGGTTTGGCAACTTGTTACTTTTTGGTGTAAATTGAATTGTTTTGACTGGGTATCATCCCATTGGCCTAATTTGATGTATTTCCACTATATTTGATCAGATTCTATGCATGCGGAGCATGATTCTCGTGGAAAGAGCATCGCGGTTTAGTCGTCGAGCCGAATTTAGGTGAGTAATGGATGTGGGTGATGACCAGCGGGTACGAAACCCCGGTATACCACTTTGTGATGCTGATACACTCCAATTACACTTTGATAATTAGTGTAAGGTGGTCAGTGTCAAATATAGTAAGCCAACTAGGTTAGGGTCGAATCCTACAGGGAATAGGAGTGAAATGATTACTGGACTTAGTGTGTTACCCGACTAGAATCTTGAATCTATTCCGTTAGTCGTAACATGAAAATGTTGTAAAAATAGTAAAGTATGAGTGAAAGTTGTCTTAGAGTAATAACTAATTTGAATGCTTGATGTGGTAATTAATAAGGGTTGATTAATCCAAGGTTGTGTTCCCAATAATGTAGTGTAATGCTATCGGTGTTAATATGATATATTTCTAATGGTTGGTTATTGATATGCAATTGATTTCTATGGAACTATCCAATATTTCCCAATACTTGAATAGTGTTTCCTCTTTTGCTTTTTCCCAAAGGTCTAGGAGTCACAATTTATAACAATCAATGGATGCCAAATAAAACTGACTTACCCCTAAGAGATTCTATTAAACGAGGTGTAAGGCCTCGAGTTTTTGTTCTTTACTTCTTCCAAAATCTAACTCACTTTACCAAGCAATGTAAGACTTAAATGGCTTTTGCCAATATTTACAACCACCAACAATAAATGAAGAATGAGAAGTAAAGAAATATTAACCAACCATTATGCATGTATTCAATGTTAAACACTCATTTACATAACACCAATTTAGGGTTCACAACCTTAGTATTTAAGTTTAGCCACACGTGCTAAAATACAAAATACAAGGTGTCATAAATTTCATAAATGCTTACAAAGTAAGAGAATCTTCAACCAAAAGCTTCCAAAAATATGAAGTACTAAAGTCTTGGAGTCTGTGTAAAGTCTGGACAAGATATTTTCCACACAAGATTCTAAAAACTATTTATAGATAGACAAAATTCAGACAAAAATCAGACAAGTTTACCCTTCCAGGTCAGCTATGCGGCTGCAGATTTGTCGCATAACAGGTCTGCGGTCCGCATATTGAGAGGCAGCGTCGCAGATTAGAAACCCTAGATGTCCGTTCTTCCATCGCATTACCATTCTGCGGTCTGCATAGTCATTATGCGACCGCAGATAGTACCGCATAATTGACTGCTGGGTTTTCTTCGTGTTCATTTTGCGGCAGAAATGCAGTCTGCATGTTTACTATGCGATCGCAAAATGCGTCGCATTCTTGACATGGTTTTTATCTCCAACCACTGTTTAACTCTACGATTTGGTGCGCAACTCTGCGGTCCGCATGTGCAATCTGCGACCGCATATTGGTCCGCAGACTTGCCCTTGTGCAATACTTTCCCCTTTTCTTGTCTTTTTGCTTCCATTTTTGTGTCCTTGGTCTTTTCTTCCTCTTTATCTGCAAGAGCACAAAATCACAAAAGTATGAACTACATTTTGCAATAAAACAAGCTAATATCTAAGCAATTAGTATGTAAATGTACCGAATTTCTCCGGCACATCAACACCCCCAACATAAATTCTTGCTTGTCCTCAAGCAAGCAGAACATATCTATTCCAACGTTATTAACAAACACAACACAATAATGACACAAAATAGTGTTCATTGCCAGTCTTTCAAGCATGTACTTAAACAATCGCGCCACTCCTCCCAGACTAGAAGTATGCACAAAGAAACAGACCAATCATGCAAGCTCTGAGCCTCAGGTTTTGACTAAGTGTTACCCTCAGCTGAATGCATTTTCATTTGACTCAAAAAGGCTAAACTTAGTTAAATTCGGCAGTTCATGCACTCTCACCAGAAACGATGTCCCAAACTCACAATATTTACAACACTTACAAGGACAACTCAAAAAGAACACTCACACTTAGAAGGAACTTCAAGTGCCACAACATGTCATACCATAGGCTTGCCTTTATTTTAATTCGCCACTTATTCATGAATGATAGGTTGGAGGTCCCACAAGGACTTTTTAGGCTTGTAATAAAGGTTTAGGGAAGGTCGGATAAGCATCTGGGTACAAGTGACTTCACCCTCCTTGAAAATTATTCAAAAGTGCCATTCTTTTGCACTTTGATTCTCTTTAACCCTTATGACTTCATTAGTATCTAGTTCCCAACATGGACCCACCTTACATACCTCCTTTTTCTTTTTATTTAAAGCTCCACCCATTTACGTACATATACATGTTTCTCTTGTTTTTATACACATAGGTAAGTAGACTAACTTTTGCTTTCATTTTTCTTTGTCTTTTGGAGCTTGAATGCTATAATACAAACACTTTTTGAGGTATGTGGTCTTGGACTCAATACACAACCTTATCCATTTGTACTTTTACCCCAACCCCAACTTAAGCTTTTGGCCTCATTCTCGATGTTCAAGGAGGGTCAGGTTCAAGAGAGGGAATTACTTTGCAAAAGGGAAAGGTTTGTAATGAGTTAGCCAAAGAAAGGTTTAAAGGCTCAAAATGGGTTCTAGTGATATTATCTGTGCACGGGAGGCTTGAAAGGCTAAAGTGGTTATACAAATAAATCAAAGAATGCCTAAGATCATTCCTCCAACCGACCATACTATCATTAGTATTGAAAGACCAACCATGCAAGTTCTAGATGACAGAAGTAGACACAAGAATTATATAAAAATAGAGAGCTCGCACACACATCGTACATGAACTGCTTTATTCACATTGTTTAGCACTTTCAAGCAACTATATTGCAATTCAAAACTTTTTTGGGATGCTATAGAGTCACAAAATGAGCCTCATATTGACTGAATTAGTCATAGAGACAAGTTCCCTTAAGACAGTCATCAATCTATCTATCATTGGGATGAGTCAACAAAGATAACTATAGGAGGATATGCGCTATGTACAAATACACATGCTTGACACTGAGCAAATCCACTAAACTGATCACATTGATTTACACCCAAGGTTCTGATTCTACTATTACACTCTTGGTAAAGAATCAGATAAAGAAAAACCAAGAGGAATTGATTTACTAATTAATGAACACAAACTGATCAAAACATTATCGAAACATTGCTTTACACACAAAAGTTGTACCAATGTACACAAGTTCTGATACGCATAAGCACAAAAAGTATCAATATATACAAGACAAAAATTTACACCAAAGTACCCCACCCCCAACTTAAAAATATGCATTGTACCAAATGCATAGAATTAAAAAGCAGAGTTTGAGGGAAGACTCCCTGAGGCACATTAAGTGCTATGGGAGTCGGCAGTTGGCTGAGTGCCGGGGTGATCACCCTCTGGCGTGGGCTCAGTCGAAAGTGTGATCTCCACTGCTGGTGGATGCTCTAAGGTAGGAGAAAGGACTGGTACTGGAGCTGGAATTGATGCTGGAGGTACTGCATCCTCAGTTGGCACCTGAGAGCTGCTGGATGCACCAGCTGTAGAAGGGGCTACTACATGAGATGTGGGCCCCCTCTGTCTATCAAGGATCTCTGCAAGGAAATCTCAATTTGTGCACGCTCATCCTCATCAGCAGCATCATCATCCTGAGGTGAAAGCTGGAGCAGCTGTCTTCCCCTTATCAACAGGCTGAGGGGCTTTATCATTGCAGAACCCCGAGCTATCTTCTTCATCGTCACTCTCACTCTCTCTACCATCCTCCTCATCAGAGGCAATGTCAATCGGGCCAGTAGGAGCTGGGGCATGTGAGTCTCCAGGAGTAGGAATGACACGGTCGGCCATCAGGTTGGTGAAATCAAGGCCCAAATCTGGCACCACATATGTACCTTTGTCACCCGCCACAGGAAAGAGGGATGAAATGTCGAAGTCCAAATTCTGCATCTTTGGGAAATCGACCTTCATAGAAGCAACCTCCTTCTTGAGGTC
This sequence comes from Nicotiana noctiflora, assembly GCA_032618575.1. Classification (NCBI taxonomy): domain Eukaryota; kingdom Viridiplantae; phylum Streptophyta; class Magnoliopsida; order Solanales; family Solanaceae; genus Nicotiana; species Nicotiana noctiflora. Next base: position 81,919 of record JASVEL010012155.1, read on the forward strand.
ATGCAAACCAGATACTTCTCCCCGTTCCAGCTTTTCTACCCTCAATTCAAGTCCCTACAGCTGCTCTGTGTATGATGCCTATTTCTGCTGAATGTTTGCTAAAGCTGACTGTATGGGAGTGAGGGCCTGCTTGATCAAATTTGGCAATGTCTTCACAAGCTGGTCGACCTTGGAATTTGCATGCGTATCTAACAGACCAAGCTTTGAGACTGTCGGAGTGGCTTGTGGGGTCTGAGCAGTGGCAGAAATAGTATGGGCAGTGGTGGAAGGAGTGGAGGACTGTGTAGCATCGGCCTGAGTGACATGAGGCTGGCATGAAAGGAGGTCCTCCTGAACTACTGCCACAGGGGGTATCACAGCATCACCAAGACGGTTGATATCTATGATCCCTTGTTCCTGACCTGTAGTGTCCCTCTGGAGATCAACAGGAACTTTAGCAGCATGGCATAGGGCAGTGATCAAGGATAGAAATGGAAGAGAAGTGGCATCTTGCGTTGCTCATTGCCCCATCTCTTGAAAGATAATTTCCCCCACATTCCCTTTGATATCCTGAATGATACAAGCAATTAGGAGGGCCTTCTCAATGGCAATATCGGTCTCATGATTGGTTGGGATCAGCCTGGATGCAAGAAATGCAAGCCAATATCTCCCTTCTCGTGAGAAGCTCTCCTTGTAAATTTTTATCCTAGGTTGTATCCATGCAGGGGTCCCAATTGATATAACCGAAGCAATCCAACTCCTTTCACCCACCTTGTTGGCGAATTTAGCTTTGTACTCCACTGTGGAGGCATCCTTGTCCCAGTCTGGGACAAGAATCCGATTGATGGCATTGCCAGTGCACTTGATTGTGAAGCCACGAACCTCCACCTTGTCAAGGTACATCTTTTGCCTCTTGTGGTGCTTGGTTCGGGAAGCTCCGTAGCTGGCATAGAACTCCCAAACTAGTGACTCATTGTATGTGGCAGGAGGTTTAGTGAAACCCATCCACTTCCTCCGCTTAAGGTTTGCAAGGATGTGCGGGTATTTGTCCTTAAGGCCATTGAGGCTCAATTGCTTTTCCGGAAGGAGTTTTCTCCGGTCGAGCCCCGCTTTGTATTTCTCCCTTGAGCCCTCAATGCCCCAGCGGAGATGGTACACAGTGCCCTCAGCTGCTTGCTTTCTCCTTGCTTCAGTATGTATATTAACCCCAAGACCAATATCTGCTTCCTCAGATTGGGAGGCTGATTCTTGTGGCGGGTCCACTCTTTGTCTTTTGGCCACAAGAGGCTTGGTTGCAAGTCGTTTTTGTCCGTGAGCCATATCTACAAAGAATGCACTATTAGTACAGATACCAGGAGAGAAGACAAGAAGGAAATGAATTAATAACATAGATATGCGATGAACTATGCGATCGCAGAACCATTCTGCGGACCGCATAGTCATCACAAAATGCACGCTTGAGAACAGTGTCAATCTGCAATGATATCTGTGGTCGCATAACCACTATGCAGACCGCATAGATATCGCAGAATGAACATTTGAAGAGCCAGAAATTTCCAAGTCTCTGTTTCACTCTGCGGTGAGTTTGCGGACCACAGATCAATTCTGCGACCTCATTCTCCACCGCATTTTTGCCAGTTGAAGAGGCATCCAGGTGACGAGTATGCGGTCATTCTACGAACCGCAGAGCAATTATGCGGTCGCATAATGACCGCAGATATTGTCATCCCCAGCTGAACTAGGGTTAGGTCTGCGATGAAAATGCGGTCCACACATCAGACATGTAGACCGCATAACCAATCGTTCTAAGGCGAGGGTCTTATTTTTCATCCATGGCTACCCCATTCTTCTACCAATTCCTTCCCCATAGTATGCTTAGACCCAAATCAACCCTATTTTAGCCATTTAACCATACCAATGACGAGTCCCCCAAATTTTTTCTCAAAAACTATAATGACAGAGATAGAGAAAGGTAGTACATACCAGATGCAGAGAGAGAATGTTAGTGAAAAACTTGGTGAATTGCCTTTGCATGGGTTCGATCTCGCCTCTCTTCTCTCTTTTTCTTTTCATTTTTATTTTTATTTTTCTCTCTTTTTTTTTTGTTCTGTATTGAAGCGTAATAGGAACGTACTTGGGAGATATGCAGATTCATAATGACTAGTCTACGGACCACTCTATGGTCGCAGATCTAACCCGCATAGCGTATAATGGTCGCATTTTAACAGCCACCTAAGCCTTTTCTCAGATTCATTTTGCGATCCATTCTGCAGTCGCAGAACTAACATGCGGACTGCAGAACGGTCGCATTTTAGCCACCAATTTGGCCAACTCTCTGTTTCATTCTGCGGTAGATCTGTGGAACGCAAAGCAATTATGCGACCGCATTTTCACCGCATGTTGTTCCTTCTTCTGCTATGCACATCCACTAAGTACCAAGACAAATGAATAAAGAAGATGCAAAAATAAAGACGGTGTTACCACCCATGGGTTGCCTCCCACGCAGCACATTATTTAACGTCGCGGCATGACGAGACTGATTGCTTCAATTTCATCCACTGGATGGGCAAGGACCATCCATGAGAGTTTGCTTCTCTACCACCTTCCTTTCACTATCAACGCCCAAGTAATGTTTGATGCGTTGCCCATTCACTCTAAATGTCCAGGATCCGTCAGTCGTTTCCAATTCCACTGCTCCATATGGGGAGACATTCACCACTTTGAAGGGGCAGGACTATTTTGATTTAAGTTTGCCCGGAAACAATTTCAGCCTTGAGTTAAAGAGTAAGACTAGATCACCCGTCTTTAACTCTCTTTTCAAGATCTTTTTATCATGGACAAACTTCATCCGTTCCTTGTACACAGCTGCGCTCTCATAGGCGTGGAATCGATATTCTTCCAGTTTATTTAATTGCATTAGCCTCAAGTTCGCAGCCTCAGCCCATTCCAGATTTAGCTTCTTCAGTGCCCATATGGCTTTGTGCTCTAGCTCAACTGGTAGATGACATGCTTTTCCAAAAATGAGTCGGTAAGGAGAAGTACCAATAGGAGTTTTGTAGGTCGTGTGGTATGCCCACAATGCATCCTCTAATCTCCTGGACCAGTCAGTCCTATTGGTATTTACAGTCTTGGCTAGAATATTCTTGATCTCTCGGTTGGAGACCTCCACTTGACTACTCGACTGCGGATGATATGGTGTGGCCACCTTGTCTTTCACACCATACTTCTCAAGTAGCCCTGCAAACGCTTTGTTGCAGAAGTGTGATCCACCATCACTAAGAATGGCTCTAGGGGTGCCAAACCGAGTAAATATATTCTTCTTCAAAAAGGAGGTCACACTCCTTGTCTCATTGTTTGGTAAGGCAACGGCTTCAACCCATTTGGAGACGTAGTCCACTACCACCAATATGTACTTCATTCCGTAAGAGCTCACAAAGGGGCCCATGAAATCAATCCCCCATACATTTAAGATTTCTATCTCCATCACATATTGCATTGGCATTTCATGCCTTTTGGAGATTGAATCATTCCTTTTACATTGATCACAAGCTTTTGAAAATTGGTTTGCATAATGGTAAATGAAAGGCCAGTAATAACCACACTCAAAAATCTTGGCCGTCGATCTGTTGCCTCCATGATATCCACCAACAGGTGAGTCATGACATGCCTTGAGGATTGGTATAATTTCTTCTTCTGGTACACACCTCCGGATGATGTTGTCAGCACACACTCGAAACAAATAGGGCTCCTCCCAATAGTATTGCCGACATTCCATCAAGAACTTTTTCTTTTGATGAGGTTCTAACCCTTCCGTATTGACATCGCTCACCAAGTAATTTGCAATGTCGGCATACCATGGAGCAAAGGTATTGGAAAGTGCCAAGATATGCTCATCGGGGAATGCATCATTTATGTCAAGCTCTTCCTTAGGTCTCTCTGCTTCCTCAAGCCTAGACAAGTGATCTGCAACTTGGTTTTATGTACCTTTGCGATCTTTGACTTCAAAGTCAAATTCTTGCAACAAGAGAACCCACCTAATTAGTCGAGGTTTTGCATATTTCTTCACCATGAGATATCGAAGAGCCGCATGATTTGTGTAGACCACCACATTGGACCCCAACAAATAGGCCCGCAACTTCTCAAAAGCATACACAATGACAAGAAGCTCTAGCTTAGTGACAGTGTAGTTCATTTGCGCCCCATTGAGAGTTTTGCTTGCATAGTAGACCAGATGAAGTATCTTGGTGTAGCGTTGGCCTAGCATTGCTCCAATTGCTACGCCACTGGCGTTACACATGAGTTCAAAAGGAAGAGTCCAATTGGGAGTGACAATAATAGGTGTCGTGGTGAGCCTCAACTTTAATTCCTCAAATGCTTTGAGGCACTTGTCATCAAACACAAATTTTGCATCCTTCTCAAGAAGCTTGCACATTGGATGTGCAATCTTGGAGAAGTCCTTGATGAATCACCTATAGAATCCGGCGTGGCCCAAGAAGCTTCGGACACCTTTTACCGAAGTGGGTGGAGGAAGTTTTACAAATGATCTCTATCTTTGCCTGGTCAACCTCAATGCCATGCTTAGAAATCTTATGCCCCAACACAATACCTTCATCCACCATGAAGTGACATTGCTCCAATTTAGCACAAGATTCGTCTCCTCGCATCTCTTAAGAACTTGTCTAAAATTTGCAAGACAATGCTCAAAGGAATCACCTACAACTGAGAAGTCATCCATGAAAACCTCTAGAACATCTTCCACCATGTCGGAGAAAATGGACATCATGCATCTTTGAAAGGTCGCCGGAGCATTACACAACCCAAAAGGCATCCGACTAAAAGCAAATGTCACATAAGGACAAGTGAATGTTGTTTTCTCTTGATCCTCCAATGCGATGTTGATTTTGTTTTAGCCGGAGTACCCGTCAAGAAAGCAATAGAATGCCCTTCCTGCTAGCCGATCAAGCATTTGATCAATAAAAGGCATAGGGAAATGGTCCTTGCAAGTTGCACTATTGAGATTCCGATAATCCATGCACACTCTCCACCCGGTCACCGTTCTTGTTGGCATGAGCTCATTTTTTTCATTTTCAATCATGGTTATGCCTCCCTTCTTTGGTACACATTGCACCGAGCTTACCCAATAACTATCGGCAATTGGGTAAACAACTCCGGCATCTAACCACTTGATGATTTCCTTCTTCACTACCTCTTGCATTGGAGGATTTAATCGCCTTTGATGCTCCACACTTGGTTTGGTGTCATTCTCCAATTAGATCTTGTGTTCACAAATACCCGCGGGAATGCCACGAATGTCGGCGATTGTCCACCCAATAGCTTGCCTATGCTCCTTTAAGACTTCCAATAATTGCTCCACCTGCACATCATTTAACAAAGAAGAAACAATTACGGGTAAAGTATCATTAGAGCCAGGAAATGTATACCTTAGGTGCGGAGGAAGTGGTTTGAGCTCTACTTGTGGTGGCTCAATGATTGATGGCTTTGTGAGGGGAGTAGCTCTATTCTCTAAGTCAAGAGAAAGCTTTGCCGGTGTGTAAGTGTAGGATCCAAGACCCTCCAATGCATTTATCGATTCTTTGTACCTATCCATGTCTTCCCCATCAAAATTTACCAAGATAGCTGCCAATGCCTCACCAAGGCATTGTTCTTCCATTTTCAATTCCACGGCATCCTCTACCTCATCAACCGCTTCTATCATAGAAATGCTCTCATATTCGTGGGTCAACTTCATGCCCTTGCTTGCTTGAAAAGTGACCTATTCATCATTCACCCAAAATTTAATCTCATTCCGCTCCGAATCCATGAGTGCTCTTCCCGTAGCTAAGAATGGTGTCCCCAAAATGATAGGGATTTCTTTATCAACCGCACAGTCAAGAATTACAAAGTCCGTGGGCAAATGGAATTTCCCCACTTTCACTAGTACATCATCGACAATTCCTACCGGTCGCTTGAAGGAACGATCGGCCATTTGCAATCTCATGCTTGTGGGTCTTGGCATACCCAATCCCGCTTGCTTATAAATGGCGAGTGGCATCAAGTTGATGCTAGCTCCATTGTCACATAGGGCCCTTGCAAATTCATGCGCCCCAATAGTACAAGGTATGGTAAAGGCTCCCGGATCCTCCTTCTTTTGGACCGGAGTCGTGGCAATAATAGAACTAACTCGTTGAGTCATGTTTACCACCTCATGCTTTGTGGTTTTCTTCTTGGTGATCAAATCTTTCATGTACTTAGCAAACACCGACATTTCTTGAAAAGCTTGCACAAAAGGAATGTTCACCGTCAATTGTTTGAGAATGTCGTAGAACTTTTCACGTTGCTATCATCAATCCTTCTTGCTAGCCTTTCAGGGAATGGAGGAGGAGGCCTAGGAATAGGTGGAAGAGGTTTTGATGACTCGTTTCCCTTTTTCTTTTCCTCTTCTCGATCTTCTTGTGGTGCTTTAGCTTTTTCCGGACTTCTTTCAACTTCAACAACCATTTGTTCATCAACCACAACAACCTTTTGTTTTTCAACCTCAATAACATTTTGCTCTTCAACCTCAACTTTTTGCTTGGTCTGAACATCTTCAACCAAGTGTTCACTCTCTCCGATTAGCATTTTTCCACTCCTAGTGGTGATTAGCATGACGTGATAGGTTGGACCACTTCTGCTACCTCCTGGGTTTGCAATCGTGTCACTAGGGATTGTTCCTTTTTGCTTGGGGTTTTGCTCCTTGGAGAGGTCTCTCATTTGAATCTCCAATTTTTGGATGGAGGCGGTATGAGAGCCAACGACCTTGGCCATGTTTCTCATTGAAGCATTAGACTTTTCTTGATTTTGTAGCACTCTCTCTAACATAGCTTCCAATTTTGAATCATTTGAGGACCCTTGGTTCGAATGTTTTCCTTTTGGAGGAACATAAGGATTTTCACTTCGGTTAGAAAAGTTGTTGTTGTTGCCCCAATTTCTTTGTTGTGAACTACCTTGGTCATACATCCATTGTTGGTTGCCTTGCCCTTACGGGTTTGGCCTCCATTGGTTTTGTGATCCTTGACCTTGATAGTATTGCCTTTGGTACCCTCTTTGGGGGTTGTTGATGTAATTCTCCTCTTCAAAATCTTCATTAAGAATGGTTGGCATATCCTCGATGACGTTGACCTTCTTTGTTTGATTTTCCGTGAACATCTTGGTCAACACATTAATATTTGTGGCCAACCCCGCAATGATTTGGTCTCTCTCTTGGTTTTCCTTGATCAAATTTGTCAAAGAAGGAGACCCATAAGCTATTCCACCGGATGTATCCTCAGAATGCCATACTTGAGTATGTTTGGCCATCTTGTCGAGGATTTGAGGTACTCTAGCAAAAGACTTATCCATAAAAGATCCATCCGCCGCATTCTTCGCAATGGCTTGGTTCATGGGATCAAGACCCATGTAGAACTTCTCAAGCAAGATAGAATCAGGGAATCCGTATTTTGGCAACCTCACCAAATATAGTTTGAAGTGACCCCACGCCTCATGTAAATGCTACCCCTTATTATTGCTTAAAGAAGAATATTTTATCTCTAAGGTCAGACTTCTTGCTTTGTGGGAACCATTTTGCTAGGAATGCCCGGACAAGTTCAGGCCATGATCAGATTGAATTAGGTGGCATGTTTTGAAGCCACCTCCTTGCATCACTGGCCAATGAGTACTTGAAAACTCTCAACCTTAAAGCATCTTCCAAGACATTGGTTTGTTTGTGCATAGCACACACTCCCAGAAAATTCCTTAAATGTTGAGTTGGGTCGTCATCGGTGGAATTCCTGAAAAACCCTTCCGCTTTGAGCATGAGGATTAGACCATGATCCACCTTAAACGTTGAGGCACCAACAACAGAGGGTACGATTGCATTTATGTCATCGATATATTCATATAACTTGGTATAATAAGTCCAAGATCGATCCCACAGAGAATTAACCTACCAATTGCAACTTTCACAACCCCAAAAGTACTTCCGAATAAAGTTCCCAAACTTTGAATATATGTTTGTGTGTTTTCGAACAACTACTTTGCAAGAATTAAAGGATGCTTTAAACGAAAGAATTGAATATTGAATAAAATAATATAGAGAAAGACTAAGGAATTGATTTCCCCTATTGATGGAATTCCTTATCGTTATGCTCATACAAATTGTTAATATATTCTATCAATCATGAACGCTATGTGTATCGTAACCCTCTCCCGAGCAATTACAATAATTTACTTGTGCACTCTCCCGAGCTACCCTAGCTAGCTTTAATTTGAATAGTTCACTTCAGATTGCACCCAAGACTTCGTTATTCCTAACCCCGTCTTTTACGCCTAAAATTATAGATTCCTCTAATAACCTAGGTGTGGTGTTGTTCAACAATAAACCTAAATATGCACTTTTTTCCAAGTTATGCACATTAAATAGGCACCGCTAATTGGGAGCTCTACCAATTAACTACAATAAGAATGAAGTTGAACAAATAGAAATCTAAATCACAATTTGTAATCACATAAACGATAAGTTCATCTATCAATAGGTTCCATCAAAACCTTAGAAAAGAATTTAGCTGCTCATGCTTGAAGAAACAAAGATAATAATTGAAATCATAAAGAATTACTTGATATAAATATAAAGAAAGAGTTTGAGAGGAATCTCTCCTACTAAAACCTTGCAAAAGTATTGAAGAAATAAAGCACATGCCTCTATGGGGCAAACTAGGAGTTTATATAGAGGTTTTAGGGCTTAAAACTAAGTTAGAGTCCAACTGGGATTACTGCCGCTGGGACTTCCGCGGTTCATTCGCGGCTGCGAGCGGACCGCGAACAGTCAAACTTCAGAGGCCTTCGTTTTTCGCGGTTCATCCGCGGCCACGAGTGGACCGCGGATGAACAGCACTTCTGTTTCTTCACTGCTTCGTCCAGACCTCTTCACTTTAGCTCTTCTCTTGGCCTTTTTATCAACCTATGACTTCAAAATAGCTTTTTAAGGCATCCAATGCATCACATGTACCTGTAAAACACAATCAAACACTAATCAAAGCATTTTGTCCTCATAGCAACATTAATCTCATAATAAAGTGTGATTATTTAGGGTATAATTATAGTCAAGTTCACCTATTATCAGCACCCCACACTTAAACCTTTGCTCGTCCTCGAGCAATCTTTAATCACACTTTAGGCCAATTACAAAATTTGTCTCCCCCAAAGTATGCCACATAAGCTATTATATATGAACAACTTAAGATATGCATAATCTTTTACTCAACCGTAAACTCTCATGCCAGCACATTATTACTTACTCTACTTATTATAAAAAACTTGCAAATTTACCTTCTTCCTCTTGAATTACATGCCCTTACAAAATTTATTTAGAGAAGTTCCCACACATTAAAATTCATATACATGGAACTTATAAATATCGGAAAAATTCACTCACTCTCATCAAAGAACATTCATATGCGTACAGACACACCATAGGCTTGCCCCTAATGTAATACTCCACTAATCGAGTTATTCAATCATAGATCAAGAGGTCTTTAAGGGTTGTAATGTAGGCTATGGGACGGGTAGGATACTTTTGGATATAGTGACTAGCCTCCCTAAGCACTTTTCTTTTCTCTTTCACAATTTTCCTTATGTCTCCCATAAACATTTATTCACCTTTATTTGCTTTTAATCCCCATTTTTCTTTTTTTGGTGTAACTAGCCTTTCTAGTTTTTCATATATACATTGATATAGCTCTTTTTCTCATTGCTTTGCAACACATTTACATTATTTTGGCCAGTTCACTATTTTCTACCATTCATTCTTGATTTTCACTTTTCAATTTCCCTTCACCCCACACTTAAACCTTTGCATATTCATTACAATACAAGTGCTTCTAGGAGGTAAAGTAGGACAAAATATAATAATTTGAAGAACATTCAAGGGTTATCAAAGAATAGGCTTTAAGCTCAAAGGGGTTAACTAAGATATAATGTACGGGTGAATTCATGTCTATTGATATATGGGGTTACACAAAGAAATGCCTCTATCCTTTCTACAACCGAACAACTTTTATTTCGCTTTGCAAACACACAGGGCAAGTTCTAGGCATCATGCACAACATACAATGTAAGTAAAAAAACCTCACACACACATGGCATGCAACTCATTTGGAATCCGGTTATCTACAAAGTCCTATCAATGTTTAAGCAAGCATTATTGTGAAATTTAAGGCATATTGAGATTCTACAATCAAGCTTAGAAGATACATTCTCAAGTTCAATTTACGCTTTTGCTAATGTGCATCTTTGGGGTTACATGTTGCCCTTTTTACCTCTAATCCTAAGAGAGAAAAAAAAAAGAAAAAAAAATCTACCTAACCCGGTTCAATAAAAACCCTTGGAAAAGAACCGTGGTCAAAAGAAAAACCAAGGGGGAGATGAAACACTACCTAGAAAAAGAAAGAAAACATTCCTACGTGGACTACTTCCCTCAAGAGTACTTGTCCTAAATAGTCCGTCATCAGGAAGAGTCCTCTACTCATATTTTTGGATTTTTTTTTCTGATTTTTATTTTTATTATTTTATATTACTTACTACACTAATATATACATTATGTACAAAATAAGTTTCCCACCCCACACTTAAAATTATGTCATGTCCTCATGGCATAAATAAAATGAAAGCATAATAGGGGCAAGAAAACTTACCTGTGACTCACTCGGAGTCGGAGACAGTGGATGGGTCGACATGACATGCTCTCCCAAGTGCTCTGAACCATGACATAAACCTGTTCTCTGACCGGGCTTGCCTAGTGGACATGGCATCTAGTCGTTTGTGTAGACCATGAATTGAAGTGCGCAGAGCAGCCACTTCCTCCTCCATTGACCTCAACATAGGTCGTGTGGACTCGGATCTAGACATGCTTGCTCCAAGAGGAGCAGGCCTGGAAGGTCCAGCTGAATCCATGGAGTGTCTGGCCCGGGCATCTGGTACAGGATCGTCCTCCTCATCTAAGTCAATGGGTGTTGTGTCTCGTCCAACCCGGATAGTAGCAGCTCTAAATGGAGCTTTCGGTAGTAGCTCATCGTCAGTATCAGTAACTGGGGTGTGGTTGAGGAGACACAAGGTAGTGACAAGAGATGGGTAATAGAAACCCTTGGCAGTGAGGGATCCCCTCAATACCATCTCGTCACTAATAACTCGGGCAATATCAACATCCCGATGTGTTACAAAACACCAAGTCAAAACAGCCCTATTAAAGTTAACATCCTGTGGTGTCACTTGAGGGCAAAATACGGTTGCAAATTATGGAGAACCAACACTTGGCAATGTGTGTGAAACAGTTAGAGTGCAGAGTTTGATTTCTAATCCATACAGGAACACCATCTACACATAAGGCCTCAATTAGCATGTCCCATATGACACCGGGCCTATCATGGTAATAATCAATATCACTCGTGTGCGGTGGTAGGCGAAGTACCTGCCGAATGGTGGGAATATGAGCATTGACTCGCTTACCTCTGACGAAAACTTGTCTCACCGAGGAATAAGGGGCATTGGCATAGAATTCTCTGACAAGCATCTTGTTCACCTTAGTGGGTGTTTCAAAGAGGAACTCCATCTCTCGCCTCCGAATCTCATCATACATTTCCGGCTTCTCCGAGCGGATAGCTATCATGTCCACTTCTACCTCTTGGAGCCACTTCTTGTTTGCTTTAACATGAAATGCATTTTCCGCCCCTTCATCGGCAAACCTGGATTCGTCATAAGTCGGTTGCCTGGATGAGCTCGCACCATGTCGTGGTCTCTTTGGAGACATGATCCTGTACAATTAAGATAGCTAAAACGTTTGTAAACCGTTAGTCAGTGGAAGGCTACTCAGACTTCGCCATCGTTGATAATTCACAATTATCCATCAATTATGTGTAATTCCCTCATACTCTTTATCTAACTATTTCACACATGCCCAATTGAGTACCCCACACTTAGTTCTTGGAACACATCTACTAGTACTCCATTGACTTAGTCCATCCCCAATAAAATATTTAATAACCAATTTAAGAGTTGGGCATTATGTCTCCTATTCTTCATTAGTCTATTATGCTCAAGGTAATGTGCCCCAACTTGGCTAACCAACCCATATATATGGTAGAACTACTATTGGGTCTCCAAATCATAAAATCAACATCATAAGCACAATTGAAAACCCAACACCCATTCTTTCCAAACATCAATCATATAACAAGGTTCCTTAAAGGAAATACATGGCAAAATTAAATGTACAATGAGAAACCAAGCAATGTTCATGAATGGACCCCAAACTAACACTAACTAAATATTTATACAAAATAAACAATCAAAACCTAAAAGTAGAACAAAATAAAAGAGAAAAGTAGAGAAACTTACAAGTTATAGCAATGGAGAAGTAGGGTGGAAGAAAGGGATGATTTGGAGAAGAGGGGGTTGGGGATTTTTAGAGAGAAGGGAGAGGGAAAAACAAATTAGAGAGAGAGACTTTTGAGGGGGGAGGGGCGGCTGAATGAGGGTTTGGGAAAGGGGGGTAAGTTATTTTAGGGTTTAAAAGGGGGAAGGGAAAAAGAAAAATAAAAAAAACTTTAAATTTTTGCCGACCGCGGAACTGACCGCGACTGTTCGCGGTTCGTTCGCGGCCGCGGATGGACCGCGAACAATCGAGATTCAGAGAGGTCAGTTTTCCGCGGTTGGTTCGCGACCGCGAATGGACCGCAAACAGAGAAAGTTCAGAAAGGGCATTTTTCCGCGGTTCATCCGCGATCCGCGGGTGGACCGCGGACAGTGCTCCTTTCTGAAAAAACTTCGACTGTTCAGCAAAAAAAAAAAATTTTTTTTTTTTTTGTTTTCCTTATATTCCTTTATTACTTACTACTATGATTAAATTACTTACAACATGTTCGTGGGTTGCCTCCCACGTAGCGCCTGAGTTAACGTCGCGGAACGACTCAACTTAGCGTATTTTACGGCTCGCTGGACCTTTGAGGTTCATCCAACCGCAATTCTATCTTGTCCTCCACGTCATCCAGGCCTATGTATTGTTTCAACCGCTGTCCGTTTACCTTAAATGTACGTGATCCATCAATAGTTTGAATTTCCACAGCTCCTGACTCAAATGCCTCAATTACCTTGAAGGGTCCTGACCACCTTGATTTCAATTTACCTGGAAATAGTCGTAATCTTGAATTGTATAGTAGTACCTTGTCCCCGTTTTTGAAGGTACGCTCAACGATATTTTGATCATGGATCCGCTTCATTCTCTCTTTATACAATCTTGAATTTTCGAATGCTAGATACCGAAATTCTTCTAACTCATGCAATCCAGTCAACCTTGCCTTACCTGCTTCATCCAAGTTGAGATTCAATTGTTTCAGTGCCCACCATGCTTTATGTTCTAATTCAACCGGTAATTGACAAGCTTTTCCGAACACCAATTTGTAAGGAGACATTCCAATGGGTGTTTTGAATGCTGTTCTATATGCCCATAGTGCATCATCAAGCTTCCTGGACCAGTCGGTTCTTGTGGCGTTCACTGTTTTGGTCAGTATACTTTTAATCTCCCTGTTGGAGACCTCAACTTGTCCGCTAGTTTGCGGGTGATATGGAGTGGCCACCCTGTGTTTAACATCACACTTGGCCAATAATTTCTCAAAAGCTCGGTTGCAAAAGTGTGTGCCCCCGTCACTAATGATAGCCCTTGGAGTCCCAAACCGGGTGAAAATATTCTTCTTCAAAAATCCCACTACCACCTTAGCATCATTGGTGGGTAGTGCTGCAGCTTCCACCCATTTGGACACGTAGTCAACTGCAACAAGTATGCACTTATTGCCGTATGAGCTAATGAAGGGCCCCATGAAATCTATTCCCAGACATCGAACACTTCCACTTGCTGGATTGGATTCATTGGCATCTCATGACGCCGAGAGATGTTCCCGGTGCGTTGACATTCGTTGCAACCTTTCACCCATAAGTGTACATCCTTAAATACCGTTGGCCAATAGAAACCGGCCTCGAGTATTTTTGCAGCTGTACGTATTCCTCCAAAGTGACAGCCATATGCTGAAGCGTGACATGCTTGCAAAACAGAAGATTGTTCTATCTCGGGGACGCATCTCCGGATCATGTTATCAAGACATATCCTAAATAAATATGGTTCATCCCAATAATAATTCTGACTTTCACGAAAAAATCTTTTCCTCTGGACCGATGATAGGTCATAAAGAACAATGCCACTGGCTAGATAATTAGCGTAGTCAGCATACCATGGAGCTTCCAGGAGAGTGGTGGTGAGCAATTGCTCATCTGGAAAGGTTTCCAGAATTTCTCCACTCTCTTTGACAAGTTCAGCTCCTTCAAGTCTTGACAAATGGTCAGCTACTTGATTTTCAGTACCTTTTCTATCTCCGATTTCGAGGTCGAACTCTTGGAGAAGCAACACCCAATGAATTAGGCGTGGATTAGAGTCCTTTTTATCAATTAAATATCTTAAAGCTGCATGGTCTGTGTATACGATTACCTTTGATCCTATGAGATAGGACCGAAATTTGTCGAATGCAAACACAACCGCTAGCATCTCCTTTTCCGTCACTATGTAGTTTAGCTGTGCTCCACTCAGAGTTCTACTTGCATAGTATATTGGATGCATCAGCTTATCTTTCCTCTGGCCCAGTACTGCCCCCAATGCATAATCACTTGCATCGCACATTAACTCAAACGGTTGCTCCCAGTCTGGGGCAATGATGATGGGTGCTGTGACCAGCCTCTTTTTCAGTTCCTCAAAAGCAATCCTGCATTCGTCAGTAAAAACAAAAGAATGATCTTTATCAAGTAACTTACATAGAGGGTTTGATATTTTGCAGATGTCTTTAATGAACCTCCGGTAAAAACCGGCGTGTCCAAGAAAGCTTCTTATGGCCCTGACGGATGTTGGTGGAGGAAACTTTGCAATGATATCAACTTTAGCACGGTCTACCTCAATGCCTTTGCTTGAAACCCTGTGCCCAAGTACTATACCTTCTTGAACCATAAAGTGGCACTTCTCCCAATTTAGCACTAAGTTTGTTTCCATGCACCTTTGTAGTACTCTAGTCAGATTGGCAAGGCATTCGTCGAATGAATTCCCTACCACTGAGAAATCATCCATGAAAACTTCCATAATGTCTTCCACCATGTCGGTGAAAATGGCCATCATGCACCTTTGGAAAGTGGCAGGTGCATTGCATAGTCCGAATGGCATCCTCCTGAAGGCGAAGACACCATAAGGTCATGTGAAGGAGGTCTTCTCTCTATCTTCGGGGGCTATGGAGATCTGATTGTACCCCGAGTATCCATCTAGGAAGCAAAAGTGAGATCTCCCTGCCAACCTGTCCAGCATTTGATCAATGAAGGGAAGTGGGAAGTGATCCTTGCGAGTGTCTAGATTCAACTTCCTGTAGTCCATGCATATTCTCCATCCGGTGACGGTTCTCGTTGGGATCAGTTCATTGTTGTCGTTTTTCACCACCGTCATGCCTCCTTTCTTGGGCACACATTGGACTGGACTCACCCAGCTGCTGTCTGAGATTGGGAAGATGATTCCCGCATCTAGCCACTTTATTACTTCCTTCTTCACCACTTCCTTCATGTTGGGGTTCAGCCTTCTTTGATGTTCCCCGGAAGGTTTGTGTCCATCTTCCAAGAGAATTTTATGCATACAATAGGCCGGGATGATCCCCTTTATGTCTGCCATGGTCGACCCGATGGCAGTCTTTCATTCCTTGAGTACCTGTATAAGCTTTTGGGCCAGCACATCTAATAAACTAGATGAGATAATAACAGGTAATGTGGAGTTAGGGCCTAAATACTCATACCTGAGATGTGATGGTAGTAGTTTAAGTTCAAGCTTTGGTGGCTCTTCTATGGATGGCTTTGCTGGTGGGTTCTCTCTTGTTTCTAGGTGTAGGGGTTCGAATTCGATCTCTCGCTTCCAGAATCCCTTACCTTACAAAGATAATACCCATTCGGCCAAACTTTCCCCATTTACCTCTTCTATGTTCATCAAGCATGCTTGCAGTGGATCTTCGATAGTCAATTCTGCATCGTCGGTTTCCACTATCACATCAACCGTATCAACTAGAGAGCAATTTGCGAACTCACTAGGGCGCCTCATGGATTTTTGTACATTGAAGATGATCTCCTCGTCATTCAAGCTCATCTTGAGTTCCCCAGTTTCACAATCAATTATGGCTCACCCAGTAGCCAGGAATGGTCTTCCCAGGATTAGGGGAATTTCTTCGTCGACCCTGCAATCAAGAATAACAAAATCGGCGGGAAACACGACCTTCCCAACCTGGATTAGCACATCAGCTATAATGCCAAATGGACGCTTTAACCGTCCTGTCAGCAAGTTGTAAGAGCATAGAGGTGGGTCTGGCTCTCCCAATACCTAACTTCTTATAGACAATTAAGGGCTTGAGATTAATGCTTGCCCCCAAATCACATAAGGCCTTAGAAAAGGCATAATTCCCTATAGTGCATGGGATGGTGAAACTACCTGGATCAGATAGCTTCTCAGCAATGGGTCTAGAGACCACTGCACTACAAGTTTGTGTAAGTGTAACTGTGGCCAAGTCTTGGAAATCAAATTTCTGCGACATCAAATCCTTCATCATCTTAACATAACCAGGCATTTCTTTTAAAGCTTCAATTAATGGAATATTCACCTGGATTTGCTTGAGCATGTCGAAGAACTTTTTGTATTGTTCCTATTTTTGGTGTTTGGCCAACCTTTGGAGGAATGGTGGAGGAGGCCTCTTCTTCCCGGTGACTTGGGATTTATCTTTGTCTATCGCTTTCTCATCAATCTGCTTCTCTACTTTTTCAGCTACTTTCTCCGTTCCCTGTTGTGCTTCTTTATTTTCAGCAACTGGCTGGACTGTGACTTTTGTCAACCCTGTGGATTCATCCAGTTCAATAGGCAATGGAGTAGGTGTCTCAGCCTGTCTGTCAATTTTCTCACTTTCATTCTCAGCATCAAGATCTCTACCGCTTCTCAGAGTCACTGCCATTATTTGCTTTTGGATTTGGTCCTTTGGGTTCATTTTAGTATCTGCAGGTAATGTCCCTTGAGGCTGATTGTTAAGTGACATAGCAATTTGACCCACCTGTACTTCAATATTCTTGATGGCGGCATCATGTGCATCTATCCTCTCATTTGTTTTGGCATTTGACCCAATTACCTGCTGCATCATAGCTTCCAACCTTGCAAACCCATCATCATGTCTACCCCCATGTTGTGGTGGGGGTGGATGATATCCTTGCTGCTGATTGCCGAAATTCTGAGGTCTGGGATATGGAGCCATGTTGTGTGGTGGCCTCATACCTGCTGCATTGAATTGTGGCTGGGGAGGTCTGTATTGCATTGGAGCCTGTTGGCCCCAGTTTTGATTACCTTATCGCTGTCCTCCATAGTTAGCCACATAGTTCATATCCTCATGCTGGTGATGATGTTCTTGGTCTGCAGCCCATGGATTACCTATGGGTTGGCTAATGCAAGATGTGCATAAACCACCATTGGTAGTATCTACAATGTGAACTTGCTGCTTAACCCCCTGATTCTTCCACCTTCTTTGTTAGGATGCTCATTTGTGTCAGTAGGGTTGCCATGCTCTCCTCCATAGTGCTGGATGGATTCAGAGGTACAGAGTGTACCACTGGAGTGATAGGAGCATTCCTGGACGTCCACCGGAATTTTGAGCTATCTTGTCTAGCAAATTTTGGCCCTCTCTCCAAGTCTTGCTCAGAAAAGCCCCACCTGCTGAAGCATCTACAATGTTCTTCATACTGTCTGAAAGTCCCATATAGAACCTTTGACCCAACATCTATTCATGAATTCCATGGTGAGGACACATAACAAGCATGCCTTTGAATCTGCCCCAAGTTTCATGTAGTGTTTCCAGTGGTTTCTGCTTGAACCTCACAATCTCATCAATTTGTTGAGCTGTTTTGTTGGGTGGATGAAACTTGTTGTGGAATTGTTTGACTAACTCATCCCAATTTGCAATGGAGTTTATTGGGAGTGAGTTTAGCCATATCTGTGCTTGCTCCTGTAACTGAGAATGGAAAAAGTAGTAATCCGATAGCTTCCGGAGTTACATTCGGTTGCCTTTGTGTTTTGCATATTGATAGAAAGTTTTTGAGGTGCTGCTGTGGATCTTCAACCTGAGACCCAGAGAATAATCCCTTGTTTTGCAACAAGTGAAGCATGTTGTTAGTAATCTGGAAAGACTCGGCTTGAATTGCTGGCACAACGATGGCAGTTGCCAAATTATTCGCTGTGGGTTGTGCCCAATCGAACAATGCACCTTCTTGTGCCTCCCGTGCCTCTTGCATGTTTAGCCCGGCTTGCTGGTTTTGAGCATTCATGTCACCCATGTAGCAGTCTAGTTTGATTGGTTGTTGAGATTGTTGAATTTGTTT
Organism: Nicotiana noctiflora; assembly: GCA_032618575.1. Taxonomy (NCBI): domain Eukaryota; kingdom Viridiplantae; phylum Streptophyta; class Magnoliopsida; order Solanales; family Solanaceae; genus Nicotiana; species Nicotiana noctiflora. Next base: position 100,384 of record JASVEL010012155.1, read on the forward strand.
GATGGCTTTGTTACGTGCCCGGAAGGTTTGCTCGGGGTCCGAGAGTCCTTCAATTAGTTCTCCAGTCCTTGCAGATTTTCTAGGCATGCACCTGAATACCCAAATCAACAAACGTCAAAATATTCAATGTAGAGTGTAGAAAGAACCTGAATACACAAGAATCTTGAAATTCTGTCAATGGCAATTGATAATTCCGTTAATTCCCCGGCAACGACGCCAAAAATTGATTCACGTCCAAGCAACGGTCGTAGTCAATATAACTTGGTCTAATAAGTCCAAGATCGATCCCACAGAGAATTAACCTACCAATTGCAACTTTCACAACCCCAAAGGTACTTCCGAATCAAGTTCCCAAACTTTGAATATATGTTTGTGTGTTTTCGAACAACTACTTTGCAAGAATTAAAGAATTCTTTAAACGAAAGAATTGGATATTGAATAAAATAATATAGAGAAAGACTAAGGAATTGATTTCCCCTATTGATGGAATCCCTTATCATTATGCTCATACAAATTGTTAATATATTCTATCAATCATGAACGCTATGCGTATCGTAACCCTCTCCCGAGCAATTACAATAATTTACTAGTGCACTCTCCCGAGCTACCCTAGCTAGCTTTAATTTGAATAGTTCACTTTAGATTGCACCCAAGACTTCATTATTCCTAACCCCGTCTTTTACGCCTAAAATTATAGATTCCTCTAATAACCTAGGTGTGGTGTTGTTCAACAATAAACCTAAATATGCACTCTTTTCCAAGTTATGCACATTAAATAGGCATCGCTAATTGGGAGCTCTACCAATTAACTACAATAAGAATGAAGTTGAACAAATAGAAATCTAAATCACAATTTGTAATCACATAAACGATAAGTTCATCTATCAATAGGTTCCATCAAAACCTTAGAAAAGAATTTAGCTACTCATGCTTGAAGAAACAAAGATAATAATTGAAATCATAAAGAATTACTTGATATAAAAATAAAGAAAGAGTTTGAGAGGAATCTCTCCTACTAAAACCTTGCAAAAGTATTGAAGAAATAAAGTACATGCCTCTATGGGGCAAACTAGGAGTTTATATAGAGGTTTTAGGGCTTAAAACTAAGTTAGAGTCCAACTAGGATTACTGCCGCTGGGACTTCCGCGGTTCGTTCGCGGTCGCGAGCGGACCGCGAACAGTCAAACTTCAGAGGCCTTCGTTTTTCGCGGTTCATCCGCGGCCGCGAGTGGACTGCGGATGAACAACACTTCTGTTTCTTCACTGCTTTGTCCAGACCTCTTCACTTAAGCTCTTCCTTTGGCCTTTTCATCAACCTATGACTTCAAAATAGCTTTTTAAGGCATCCAATGCATCACATGTACCTATAAAACACGATCGGACACTAATCAAAGCATTTTGTCCTCATAACAACATTAATCTCATAATAAAGTGTGATTATTTAGGGTATAATTATAGTCAAGTTCACCTATTATCAGGGTACAATTGCATTTGTGTCATCTATATATTCATCGATATCCGCAAAAGGATTTTCTTTCCCTTCGTCCTCGTAGTCAGACATTGTAGCCTATCACACCAAGCAAAGCAAGCAAAGTGTGATGGAATAGAATAAGATATCAAGTAAAGTACACACTAATGAGTAATTTCAAAATCGTATTCCCTGGCAATGACGCCAAAATTTTATACGCTCAAATTACACGTTGATAATTAGTGTAAGGCGGTCAGTGTCAAATATAGTAACCCAACTAGGTTGGGGTCGAATCCCACAGGGAATAGGTGTGAAACAATTACTGGACTTAGTGTGTTACCCGACTAGATTCTTGAATCTATTCCATTAGTCGTAACATGAAAATGTTGTAAGAAGAGTAAAGTATGAGTGAAAGTTGTCTCAGAGTGATAACTAATTTGAGTGCTTGATGTAGTAATTAATAAGGGTTGATTAAACCAATGCTGTGTTCCCAATAATGTAGTGTAGTGCTATCAGTGTTCATATGATATATTTCTAATGGTTGGTTATTGATATACAATTGATTTCTATGCAACTATCCAATATTTCCCAATACTTGAATAGTGTTTCCTCTCTTGTTTTTTCCCAAAAGTCTAAGAGTCACAATTTATAACAATCAATGGATTACAAATAAAATCGACTTATCCCTAAGCGATTCTATTAAACGAGGTGTAAGGCCTCGAGTTTTTGTTCTTTACTTCTTCCAAAATCTAAATCACTTTCCCAAGAAAAGTAAGACTTAAATGGGTTTTGTCAATGTTTGCAACCACCAACAATAAATGAAGAATGAGAAGTAAAGAAATATCAACCAACCAATATGCATATATTCAATGTTAAACACCCGTTTACATAACTCCCATTTAGGGTTAACAACCTTAGTATTTAAGTTTAGCCACACATGCTAAAATACAAAATACAAGGTGTAATAAATGTCATAAACGCTTACAAAGTAAGAGAATCTTCAACCAAAATCATCCAAAAAAATGAAGTACTAAAGTCTTGGAGTCTAGTGTAAAGTCTAGACAAGATATTTTCCACACATGATTCTAAAAACTATTTATAGAGGGACCAAATTCGGACAAAAATCGGACAAGTTTACCCTTCCAGGTCAGCAAAGCGACTGCAGATCTGTCGCATAACAGGTATGCGGTTTGCATATTAAGAGGCGAAAACCCTAGCTGTCCGTTCTTCCATCGCATTACCATTCTGCGATCCACATAGTGATTGTGCGACCGCAGATGGTATCACATAATTAACTCCTGGGTTTTGTTTGTGTTCATTTTGCGGCAGAAATGCTGTCCGCATGTTTACTATGCGATCGCAGAATGCGTCGCATTCTTGACATGATTTTTTGCTCCAGCCACTGTTTAGCTCTGCGATTTGGTACGCAACTCTGCGGTCCGTAAGTGCAATCTGCGACCGCATATTGGTCCGCATACTTGCCCTTGTGCAATACTTTGCCCATTTTCTTGTCTTTTTGCTTCCATTTTCATGTCCTTGGTTTTTTCTTACTCTTTATCTGCAAGATCACAAAATCACATAAGTATGGACTACATTTTGCAATAAGATAAGCTAATATCTAAGCAATTAGTATGTAAATGTGCCAAATTTCTCCGGCACATCAGACGCTGTATAGCGGTGAGACACGTACTCTCTTGTGAGTACGGGGTCGGTTGTGATTGGGGACTATGGCTTAGTCCGACCTGTTGATATTATATTGTGATATTGGCTATTCTTGAGCCAGTGAACTTCCTTCTCGAATGGTTGTGTATATTTATTGGCTGTGAGCCAGTTATTTTGATCCTGCGAGGATCATTATCATTGTTCTGTGATATTGACATGCTAGTTTTACTACCAGTCCATAGCTATTACTGTTATCATGATTTTCCAATCTCTGTAACTTGGACATACTGTTTTCAACTGGAAAAAAATGATAAAAGAGTTTCCAAAACTACTTTTGAGCCTGCAAGGCTGCATTTGCATATTAGTTGACTGGTAATGGATCGGGCTGTGCACCGCAGCGTATATTCAGGATATTGTGCTTGGGCCGTAGGAGCCCCTCCGGAGTCTGAACCCCCGCAGTGAGCACGGGTACCCAAATTGGATCGGGCTACACACCGTAGCGGTTATTTCATGCATTGCATTGCATTTAGCTACATCAGATAGTTGTTATACTATTTTGTTGATACTTATTGGTACATTTACTGTTGATATTGAGACTGTTATAGGGTATTTGATTAAAGCTTTACATAGTGCTATATTGTCATTTCTTATCTACGCTATCTTACCCCTGTTCATTACCACTGAGTCTCGCAGTACACATTTTACTCCCTACACCTTGTGTGCAGTTCCAGGTACCTCTCAGCAGTCCTGATTCGGTAGATGTTCAGAGGCGTTTCTGCGGGATTTGTCGAGGTAGCTACAGAGTCTGCAGGACCTAACATCCCTTCCTACTGTCTTTTGATTTTGTGTTGCCATTTCTTTCCGCACTGAGTATCTTGTAAACACTATTTCACTTATGTTATCGTTAGAGGCTGTTGATTCTTGACCCCTCGGTCAATGGGAAGTTGTAATGTTTGGGACTTGATCTTTGTGTTGGTATTCTATCACTTTAACTTATTTCTGTTATGCTTAAATTGGATAAAGTGAGCTCATAGCTCCATGAATGTTGTTAATTGGTCGGGCTGGCCTAGCAGTGTGCTGGGCGCCATCACGACCGGGTTTGGGGTCGTGACACGGTAGTAGCACCCTTACTCTCTAGATGCTCATGACATGTGACACCCCGGTCGTGTTATATTGGGATGATATTAATAGATTTAAATGTCAACGAGTCGAAATTTCTATTTATTTATGTTCGATAGCTGTAATAAAAAGGATTTGGGGTTGTTAGCTTGCCTTGTCTTCTCGAGAGGCGCCATCATGGCTGGGTATGGAAATTGGGTCGTGACATAAACTTAGTAAAAATGTGAATTTTAATTATTTTGCATGAATTAGGCTTTTAGCTACGATTTGAGTTTAAATAATACAAGATTGTTTTCAAGTTTAACAAATCTTCAAATATGTATAAGTAATTAAGGTTAATTATTGTTCTTTTAAATATTGGTAAATAGTTAATTTCAATTGTTCAAGTCATACAATAATATGAGTTTAAATTAGTTGTAGGATATATAATTTTTGTCGATTTTGTATTTTACTTTAATTTCAATTTTTATGATGTTACTTTCATTAAACTTTTGCTATATTAAATAATATGTCACACTTTGAGCATGTAATCAATTAGGATTTTATCTTTTATTGTTTAGAAAATGAATTTAAATAAAACAAATTACAGTTAATTTAGGATTGTTTTAAGATGAACTTAGTTTCAAATAATTTTATTAGTTTTTTTTTAATATATTACATTGCAAACTTTAATCTTGTTCTAATTAGTTTCTTTTAATACTAGTTAAGAAATTTCGTATTTAAAAAAAATCAAAAATTCAATTTTTTTTTAAATATAAATTAAATTTTGCTTCATTAATATTTTTCACAAATTAGATGAGTGTATTACATATTTTAGCTCATAATTAATTAAAATTTTTCTTCCCTTATTATAGAGAAAAACCTAAAAAAATAAAAAATGTAGTTAGTATATCCTTAAAATAAAGGAGGTGTGCCTCGCAATATTAAATCACAAACCGCGGGGCCCTCGATAAAAGGATTGAATAATTGGGATAGATTTCAGGATTGGTCATTTAGTGAATTTTTACGGTCTTCTCAAAATAATAACGTGTTAGTAGCTTTAAGCGCGTATATAATAATTGTATCTGCCTAAACTCGGATGCACATTTATATGACCCAAATCCAAATCCCAACAAAATCAAAATGTGTTGATAATCACGGGTACATTGATTGTGACGTGGTTTGAGATGCATTTTCATGATGTTACAATTCTTTTTTATTAAAATAACGAATAATAATATTAAAAGCGGTCAAAGGTTAAATTTTTTATATAAGTTAAAGCATGGTATAAATTAGATAAATAAGCCGAATATGACCGTTGAGTGACCATGCTAGAACCTCGGAACTCGGAATGCCTAACACCTTCTCCCGGGTTAACAGAATTCATTATCCAGATTTCTGGTTCGCGGACTGTTAAACAGACACATTCTTTTCCTCGATTCGGGATTCAACCGGTGACTTGGGACACCATAAATCTTCCAAGTGGCGACTCTGAATTCATTAAATAAATCCCATTTCGATTGTCCTTTAATTGGAAAAACTCCCTCACACCCACGCGGGTTAGCGTAAAAATGAGGTGTGACATCAATCACATACATCATTCAAAGTGGAGAAAAGTACCTGGGTAATAAGAAGAAATAAGAAGGAAATTAGATTCAATAGATGGACAAAGCAACATCAACAAAACAGTAGCAGCAAAACCATTTTCAAACCGTGAAATGATACGCAACAACTTTGATAAATCTCAATCAAACAACAAATACCATAAGCCCCAAACTAAACTTCTACAAAACCCAAGTTCAGTCTATTTTTAAACCCCAGATGGATCAACAGAATGTTTCAAAACTTGTAAAACTTCAAAAATCAAATCAAAAGGAAACAGAATTCAATATAACAGTAGTCTTTTTCAGTATTTCTCTCTATCTCCTCTTAAAATCTCTCTATATTTAAAACCGATCATTTAGTTCTCTATCCTGCCTCTTTTTATAGACAAAACAGACCTTTTTTTTAATTTAAAAGATTCAAACTTTCCAACATGTTATTCCTTTAGTACATGTGCACCTCTTAATCTTTTAATCATTCTTCCCTCTCTTTTTACCTTTCCCTCTCTTAAAAATATTCAGGCAGATTTAAAACTATTTCTACCCATGACATTCCTTAGAATTCCGCTAGAACATCTAATTTTAATTCAAAAGTATACTGGCAGCCTATTTTTTATTCAAATTCCCTTTTACACCCGTGCTACTTCTGACCTATCGAACCCCTCATTCCCCATTTCCATCAACCAGTTTGCATTAATCAAACGGTATCTATTGACAGCCCATAATTCCAAACATTTCCCAGTTGTTTAATCCCAAAACTAACCCTTAAACCCTTAGACTTATTGTTCTGCCCTAACTTATTAATAGTCAGTATATTGTCACAACCCTAGTCCATCAATCGTGAACCTGTCGTGACGGCACCCAGTCGTTATGACTAGGTAAGCCTAACACGATGCGGAATATACAAGTTTATGAACATTAAATAAGAAAATAGCGGAAAACGATATAAAGGAATGTAACAAGTGTCGCTTGGCACATACACCCATCAACCATACCATATAGCATACCACCAAGACCCAGAATCCCACGGGTAACACAGACTAAAAAGGGAGAGTACAACTGTGGCTCTATACATTAAGAATGTCTAAACAATGAAATGGAGAAAAATAACTACTGTCACTATGAGAATAGAAGGAGGGCCTCCGAATCGGCGGACGTAGCAGATCATACCTCGAGGTCTCCGAATGTGCTACTGAATCACCTAGGATGAGCTTGTCCTGATGTACCTGGATCTGCAGAACAAAAGTGTGTAGAAGAGTAGCATGAGTACACCACGGCGGTACTCAGTAAGTGCCAAGCCTAACCTCGATGGAGTAGTGACGAGTAAGGTCAGGGCCCTATCGAGAGAAACAATAACATAATGATCAAAACAGTAATAAGCAGGAATAAGTAAGAATTAGCCTGAAATAACAACAATGAAGTAATTACTACAATCGACTACGATTAGCTAACTACAGTTAACAAACACAACATAAACTCAAACCAGCAAATCCAGGACCTGTGGGAATTGAACCCACAGCCCCTCTCTATATCCAAAAACTCAGGAGCTACGGGAATTTAACCCGCGGTCCCAATATCAATATCGCTGGGTCTCTGAGAATCGAACCCGCATCCCGTGTCTCAATATCTCACGATGTGTCTCAATATCTCAGGATCTCCGGGAATCAAACCCGCAGTCCATATCTCAATAAATATATCAATAAACTCCGGGTCTCTGGGAATCGAACCCGCAGCCCTTAGATCTCCGGGAATCGAACCCGCAGTCCACAAACAATGCCACTCCGGGTCTCTGGGTATCGAACCCACAGCCTTGGGATCTCCGGGAATCAAATCCATAGTCCACCAACACAAACAATAAAACGAATGCACAAAGAAAATATAATATGCTTAACTACAACTTCACCAAAACCAGTGCCAACAATTATCAAGAAGTTCAAATAAGACAATTAGTCAATTAGACAGATAAATCCAATCAAATCATGCTTTCTAAACGAATCTCAGGTAAATATAACATTTTAATCAACTAAGAACAGAAATATCATGAATTGGACAATTCAAGTAAAATGAGTTCCAACAATCTACGCATATACATGCCTGTCACCTCGCGTACAAGGAATTTAAATTATCACATAATATCATAGGGTGAAGGTTCCCCCACACGACGTTAGACAAGCCACTTACCTCGACTATGGTACAAAACCGCGAAGAGACAACTCTCCTGCCACGAATATCAGCCTCCACAAGTGTAGTATCTGATCAAAATCTATAGAAATACATCAATATAGGCCAATTGGGCATTACCCAATCGAAACAATTCAAAATAAGCCACAAACCACATGTTCCCAAAACCCGACTTTCGGTACGCTTCTCGAAAAATTACGAAAGTTATATATTCGGATCCCTAATCTCTACACGAGTCGACGCATATAAAATTTACCAAAATCAGACTCCGTTTGCCCATTCAAATCGATGATTTACCACAATTTAGGTCTAGGGCTAAGACCCCCCATTAATCTTCCATTAACAGTGAAATACTCAAGGATTTCATGATAAAATAACAAAATTAGGCCAAGAAACTTACCTCAGATGATTACCCAATGATTCTCCAACAATTCCCCGTAAGTTTCTCTCTCTAGAACTCAAAAATGGCATTTTTGGGACTATTTCCGCGACTAGACTGTGTTCTGGTATTTAATTCACTGACTGGGCAATTACCCTACAAGTTCATGTTTGTCCCCACGTGTCCGTGATGCTTTGCCAGGCTACCCCTTCGCGAACGCGACGTGCTTCACGTGTTCGCGATGAACAAATACTCAGCCGCCAAATTTTGCACTACGCGAACGCGACATGCCCGGTCGCAAACGCGACACGTCTCCAACCCCTCCTACGCGAATGCGACCTTCAGTGCGCGAACGCGATGAACAACTTGACCAGGCCTACGCGAACGCGGCTCAGGCCTCGCGAACGCGAAGGCCAATTCCCTGCTGCACTCTTGCTGTAATTTTCTGCAGATTCCATAGTTCAAAAGTGCCCGGATGATGGTTCGGATTCACCCTGAGGCCCCAGGGACCCCAATGAAAATCACCAACATACTCCAAAACATGATACAAACTTGCTCCGATCATAAAAACACGTGCTTAAACACAAAAATCATCGAATTATAGCGGATTCAAGTCTAGGATTTCATCTAACTTCCGAAACTAACATTCAATTAAAAACCCGACCATACGACGTCCGAAAGACTTGAAAATTTGCAGACATATCCAAAATCACACGAAACTACAGAAATTGTTGGAATTCCATTATGACCCCCGGATCAAAACCTCACCTATCGTCCAGATTCACCAAAATTTCAAACTGTGGCATTTCAAGCCTAATTGAGCTACAGACCTCCAAAATACATTCCAAACGCACTCCCAACCCCAAAATCACCTAACGGAGCTAGTGGAACCATCAAATTTCCATTTCGAGGTCGTCTTAACACTGTTCCAAATACGAGACACTTTTCAACGACAAACCTCTCATTTAGGGACTAAGTGTCCGAAAACACTCAAAATTCTATAACCAAACCTCCCGGCAAACAACAATAGTAGAAAAAGACTTAGGAGAACACTTAAATTGGGGATCGGGGTGTAAATTTCGAAAATGACTGGCCGGGTCGTTACATCTTCCCACCCTTAAAAGATTCATTCGTCCTCGAATGAGCATAGAAAGTATACCTGGAGTGGTGAAGAGATGAGGGTACTGGTTGCGCATATCCGGCTCGGTCTCCCAAGACGCCTCCTCGACTGGCTGACCCCGCCACTGGACCTTTACTGAAGCGATGTTCTTTGACCTTAGCTTCCTGATTTGCCTATCTAGAATGGCCACTGGCTCCTCGACATAATATAGATCCTCGTCTAGCTGAACAAAAGTGAAATCCAACACATGTGACGGGTCACCATGGTATCTTCGGAGCATAGAGACATAAAATACGGGATGGACTCTGGTAGGCTGGGAGGTAAGGCCAACTCATAAGCAACCTCCCCGACACGCCTTAAGATCTCAAAAGGACAAATAAATCTAGGATACAGCTTCCCTTTCTTCCCAAACCTCATAACGCCCTTCATGGGCGAGACTCAAAGTAGAACCCGCTCGCCAACCATAAAAGCCACTTCGCGGACCTTCTTGTCCGCATAACTCTTCTGTCTAGACTGGACTGCACGAAGTTTGTCCTGAATCACCCTGACCTTGTCCATTGCATCCTGGACCATATCAGTACCTAGCAGTCTGGCCTCGCCCGGCTTAAACCAACCCATGGGAGACCTGCACCTCCTACCATATAGAGCCTCAAACGGTGCCATCTAAATACTGGACTGGTAGCTATTGTTATAAGCAAACTCTGCCAGTGGCAAGAAATGATCCCATTAACCTCCAAACTCAATCACGCACGCACGGAGCATATCCTCCAAAATCTGAATAGTGCGCTCGGACTGGCCATCAATCTGGGGGTGAAACACTGTGCTCAGCTCCACCCGAGTGCCTAACTCCTACTATACAGCTCTCAAGAACCGTGAAGTGAATTGAGTGTGATTCGTCCAAGCAACGGTCATAGTCAATATAACTTGGTCTATTAAGTCCAAGATCGATCCCACAGAGAATTAACCTACCAATTGCAACTATCACAACCCCAAAAGTACTTCCGAATCAAGTTCCCAAACTTTGAATATATATTTGTGTGATTTTCGAATATCTACTTTGCAATAATTAAGAATGCTTGAAAGAAAGAATTGAATGTAGAGTAAAAGAATATTATGACAAGGACTACGGTATTGATTTCCCCTATTGATGGAATCCCTTATCGTTATGCTCATACAAATTGTGAATATATTCTATCAATCATGAACGCTATGTGTATCGTAACCCTCTCCCGAGCAATTACAATAATTTACTAGTGCACTTTCCCGAGCTACCCTAGCTAGCTTTTATTTGAAGAGTTCACTTAAGATTGCACCCAAGACTTCGTTATTCCTAACCCCGTCTTTACGCCTAAAGTTATAGATTACTCCAATAACCTAGGTGTGGTGTTGTTCAACAATAAACCTAAATATGCACTCTTTTCCAAGTTATGCACACTAAATAGGCACAGTTAATTGGGGATCCTACCAATTAACTACAACAAGAACGAAGTTGAAGAAATAGAAATCTAAGTCACAATTTGTAATCACATAAACAATAAGTTCATCACTCAATAGGTTCCATCATAACCTTAGAAAATAATTTAGCTACTGATGCTTGAAGAAACAAGAATAATAATTGAAATCATAAAGAAATACTTGATATAAAATAGAAGAAAGAGTTTGAGAGGAATCTCTCTTACTAAAAATCTTGCAAAAGCAATGAAATAAAGATAACATGCCTCTATGGGGCAAACTAGGAGTTTATATAGAGGTTTTAGGGCTTAGAAAACTAAATTTGAGCACAAATAGGACTGCTGCTGCGGCGACTTCCGCGGTTCGTTCGCTGCCGCGGACGGACCGCGAACAGTAAAACTACAGAGAGCCTGTTTTTCCGTGGTTCATCCGCGGTCATGGAGATCCCGCGGTTTTCCAACCTGTTCCGTTGGGAATTTGGAAAAACGCAAAACATGTCAGTTGTATCCCTTTGAAATATCTTTCCAACCATATATTATAGAGCCAAAATGAGGTTCTGAGAGAAAAGTTATGCCCAATTTACTAAACAGTGCACAATATGCCTCATCCATTCTTTGCTTGTTCTACACTTATCAAATTTGACCCCCGAACTCGATCCCGGCTTAATTCCTTGAGCTTTTAATCAGACTTCAAAGCTCCAAATCACTTGAATTCATTCCATAACATCCATATAGCTCGGAATCACACCTTCCCGGCTACTTTCAACTTAACTTCTTGGCTTGTACCACATTTTGGCCTTTTTCACCATCTTTTGACTTCAAAACTTGCACTTTTAGTCTTCATTAGCTCAAGTGTACCTATAACACACTAAGAACACTAATAAAAGCATTTTTTCATCATAAACAATATCAAAACAACAATAAAGCATGATTATTTAGGGCATAAATATTGTCAAATTCACCAATTATCAATACCCCACACTTAAACCTTTGCTCGTCCTCGAGCAACCTTAATCACACTTTAGGCCAATTTTATTTATGTCTCCCCCAAATTATGTCACAAAAGCTATTTTTCATGATCAACCTAAGATATGCACAATCTTAACCTAACCGTAAACTCTCATGCTCGCACATTATTACTTACTCTACTTATTACCAAAAACTTGCAAATTCACCTTCTTCCTCTTGAATTACATGCCCTTACCAAATTTATTGAGAAACGTTCCCACACATTAACAATTCAAATACATGGAACTTATAAATATCGGAAAAATTCACTCACTCTCAACAAAGAACATTCGTATGAATACAGACACACCATAGGCTTGCCCCTAGTGTAATACTCCACTAACCGAGTTATTCAACCATAGATCAAAAGGTCTTTAAGGGATGTAATGTAGGCTATGGGACGGGTAGGATACTTTTGGTTATAGTGACTAGCCTCCCTAAGCACTTTTCTTTTCTTTTTCACAACTTTCCCTTTTTGTTTACTTCCTTATGTATCCCATAAACATACCTTCACCTTCCTTCACTTTTACCCCCACTTTTCTTTTATTGATGTAGCTGGCCTTTCCAAAATTTTATTCAATATAGCTCTTTTTCTCAGAATATATATTTTTTTTTCTCATTGCTTTGCAATAAATTTACATTATTTTGGTCAGCTCACTATTTTCTACCATTCATTCTTGATTTTCCCTTTTCAATTTCCCTTCACCCCAAACTTAAACTTTTGCATATTCATTACAATACAAGTGCTTCTAGGAGGTAAAGTAGAACAATATAATAATTTGAAGAACATTCAAGGGTTATCAAAGAATAGGCTTTAAGCTCAAAGGGGTTAACTAAGATATAATGTACGGGTGAATTCATGTCTATTGATATATAGGGTTACACAAAGAAATGCCTATATCTTTTCTACAACCGACCAACTTCTATTTCGCTTTGCAAACACACAAGGCAAGTTCTAGGCATCATGTACAACATACAATGTAAGTAAAAAAGCTCACACACACATGGCATGCAACTCATTTGGAATCCAGTTTATCTACAAAGTCCTATCGATGTTCAAGCAAGCATTATTGTGCAATTGAAGGCAAAATGAGATTCTACAATCAAGCTTACAAGATACATTCTCAAGTTCAATTTACGTTTTTGCTAATGTGCATAATCGGGGTTACATGTTGCCCTTTTACCTCTAATCCTAAAAAAATCTACCTAACCCGATTCAAATAAAAACCCTTGGAAAAGACCCGTGGTCAAAAGAAAAACCAAGGGGGAGACGATACATTACCTATAAAAAGAAAATTCCTACGTGGACTTCTTCCCTCAAGAGTATTTGTCCTAAATAGTCCGTCATACGGAAGAGTCCTCTGCTTATATTTTTGTATTTTTTTCAATTTTCAAATTTTTTTGTGTTTTTTTTTCCGACTTAGACCTTAAGAGACCCGTCGCCAAGTGTCCATCATCGGGCCAAGCCAGCTAATATAATTTACAGCTACATCTACTATATACAATATACAATACAAGATAAGTCACCCACCCCACACTTAAAATCATGCCATGTCCTCATGGCATAATAATACATGTATAGCACAGAAGGGTGAGACAACTTACCTGGGATCTACCCCGTGTCTAGCCACTTTGTCACTTTCTTTTTCACCCTATCCTTCATATTCGGGTTCAGCCTTCTTTTGCGTTTCCTGGAAGGTTTGTGCCCCTCTTCCCGGAGAATCTTATGGATGCAATATGCGGGGATGATCCCCTTTATGTCTGCCATGGTCCACCCAATGGCAGTCTTGCATTCTTTTAGTACTCGTATAAGCTTTTGAGCCTGCACATCTAACAAACCAGATGAAATAATAACAGGTAAAGTGGAGTTAGGACCTAGAAATTCATAACTGAGATGAGATGGTAGTGGTTTAAGCTCAAGCTTTGGTGTCTCTTCTATTGATGGTTTTGCAGGAGGGGTCTCTCTTTTCTCTAAGTGTAAAGGCTCGAACTCAAGCTCTCTCTGCCAAAATCCCTTGCCTTCCAGAGATAATACCCATTCGGCTAAACTTTCACCGTTTACCTCTTCCATGCTCATCAGGCATGCTTGAAGTGGATCTTCAATAGTCAACTCTGCATCGTCGGTCTCCACTATCACATCAACCGCATCAATGAGAGAGCAATTTGTGAGCTCACTAGGGCGCCTCATGGATTTTTGCACATTGAAGATGATCTCTTCATCATTCAACCTCATCTTGAGTTCCCCAGTTTCACAATCAATTATGGCTCTTCCGGTGGCTAGGAATGGTCTTCCTGGGATTATAGGAATTTCTTCGTCGACCTTGCAATCAAGAATAACAAAATCGGCGGGAAACACAAACTTCCCAACCTGGATTAGCACATCATCTATAATACCAAATGGATGCTTAACCGTCCTATCAGGAAGCTGTAAAAGCATAGAGGTGGGTCTGGCTCTCCTAATACCTAACCTCTTATAAATAACTAAGGGAATGAGATTAATGCTTGCCCCCAAATCACATAAGGCCTTAGTAAAGGCATAATTCCCTATAGTGTATGGGATGGTGAAACTACTTGGATCAGATAGCTTCTCAGCAATGGGTCTGGAGACCACTGCACTACAAGTTTGGGTAAGGGTCACGGTGGCCAAGTCATGGAAATCAAATTTCCTCGACATCTAGTCTTTCATCATCTTAGCATACCCAAGCATTTCTTTTAAAGCTTCAATTAAGGGAATATTTACCTGGATTTGCTTGAGCATATCAAAGAACTTTTTGTATTGCTCTTCCTTCTGGTGCTTGGTCAACCTTTGGGGGAATGGTGGTGGAGGCCTCTTCTTCCCAATGACTTGGGACTTTTCTTTCTCTATCACGTTTTCTTCAACCTACTGCTCTACCTGTTAAGTTACATTTTCCGTTCCTTGCTGCATCTCTTTATTTTCAGCAACTGGCTGGACTGTAATTTCTGTCAACCCGGTGGACTCATCCAGTTCAATGGGCAATGGAGTAGGTGTCTCAGCCTGTCTGTCGATTTTCTCACTTTCATTCTCAGCATCAAGATCTCTATCGCTTTTCAGAGTCACTGCCATCATCTGATATGGGATTTGGTCCTTTGGGATTGTTTGTCTATCTGCAGGCAATGTCCCTTGAGGACGATTGTTAAGTGACATAGCAATCTAACCCATCTGCACTTCCATATTTTTGATCGCTGCATCATGTGCATCTATTCTTTCATTGGTTTTGGCATTTGACCCAATTACCTGCTGCATCATAGCTTTCAATTCTACGAACCCATCATCATGTCTACCCCCATGCTGTGGTGGAGGTGGATGATATCCCTGCTGCTGATTGACGAAATTCTTAGGTCTAGGATATGGAGCCATGTTGTGTGGTGGCCTCATACGTGCTGCATTATACTGTATTTGTGGAGGCGTGTATTGCTGTAGAGCCTGCTGACCCCAACTCGGATTACCTTGTCTCTGCTCTCCATAATTTGCTACATAGTTCATATCCTCATGCTGATGATGATTTTCTTGGTCTGCAGCCCATGGATTACCTATGGGTTGGCTAATGCAAGATGTGCATAAACCACCATTGGTAGTATCTACAATATGAACTTGATGCTTAACCCCTGATTCTTCCACCTTCTTTGTCAGGATGCTCATTTGTGCCAATAAAGTTACCACATTTTCCTCTAGAGTGTTGGATGGATTCCGAGGTACAGAGTGTACCACTGGTGTGATAGGAGCATTCCTGGTCGTCCACCCGGAATTTTGTGCCATCTTGTCTAGCAAATTTTGGCCCTCTCTCCAAGTCTTGCTCAGAAAAGCCCTACCAGCTGAAGTGTCTACAATGTTCTTCATGCTGTCTGAAAGCCCCATGTAGAATGTTTGGCCCAACATCTGCTCAGGAATCCCATGATGCGGACACATAACAAGCATACCCTTGAATCTGCCCCAAGTTTCATGTAATGTTTCCATTGGTTTTTGCTTAAAGCTCACGATCTCATCAATTTGTTGAGTTGTCTTGTTATGTTGATGAAACTTGTTGTGGAATTGTTTGACTAACTTATCCCAAGTGGCAATGTAGTTTATTGGGAGTGAGTTTAGCCATATCTGTGCTGCTCCTGTAACTGACAACGGAAAAAGTAGTAATCTGATAGCTTCCGGAGTTACATTCGGTTGCCTTTGTGTTTTTCATATTGATAGAAAGTTCTTTAGGTGCTGCTGTGGATCTTCAACCTGAGACCCAGAGAATAATCCCTTGTTTTGCAACAAGTGTAGCATGTTGTTAGTAATCTGGAAAGATTCAGCTTGAATTGTCGGCACAACAATGGCAGTTGCCAAATTATCCGCTGTGGGTTGTGCCCAGTCATACAGTGCACCTTCTTGTGCCTCCTGTGCCTCTTGCATATTTAGCCCGGCTTGCTTGTTTTGATTGTTTATGTCACCCATGTCGAAGTCTAGTTTGATTGGTTGTTGAGATTGTTGAATTTGTTTAATGGCTTTGTTACGTGCCCGGAACGTTTGCTCGGGGTCTGAGAGTCCTTCAATTAGTTCTCCAGTCCTTGTAGATTTCTAGGCATGCACCTAAATACCCAAATCAACAAACGTCAAAATATTCAATGCAGAGTGTAGAAAGAACCTGAACACACAAGAATCTTGAAGTTCTGGCAATGGAAATTGATAATTCCGTTAATTCCCCGGCAACGGCGCCAAAATTGATTCACGTCCAAGCAACGGTCGTAGTCAATATAACTTGGTCTAATAAGTCCAAGATCGATCCCACAGAGAATTAACCTACCAATTGCAACTATCACAACCCCAAAAGTACTTCCGAATCAAGTTCCCAAACTTTGAATATATATTTGTGTGATTTTCGAATATCTACTTTGCAATAATTAAGAATGCTTGAAAGAAAGAATTGAATGTAGAGTAAAACGAATATTATGAGAAGGACTAAGGTATTGATTTCCCCTATTGATGGAATCCCTTATCGTTATGCTCATATAAATTGTTAAGATATTCTATCAATCATGAACGCTATGTGTATCGTAACCCTCTCCTGAGAAATTACAATAGTTTACTAGTGCACTCTCCCGAGCTACCCTAGCTAGCTTTAATTTGAATAGTTCACTTAAGATTGCACCCAAGACTTCATTATTCCTAACCCCGTCTTTACGCCTAAAGTTATAGATTCCTCTAATAACCTAGGTGTGGTGTTGTTAAACAATAAACCTAAATATGCAATGTATTCCAAGTTATGCACACTAAATAGGCACAGTTAATTGGGGATCCTGCCAATTAACTACAACAAGAACGAAGTTGAACAAATAGAAATCTACGTCACAGTTTGTAATCACATAAACGATAAGTTCATCACTCAATAGGTTCCATCAAAACCTTAGAAAATAATTTAGCTACTCATGCTTGAAGAAACAAGAATAATAAGTAAAATCATAAAGAAATACTTGATATAACATAGAAGAAAGAGTTTGAGAGGTATCTCTCTTACTAAAAATCTTGCAAAAGTAATGAAATAAAGATAACATGCCTCTATGGGGCAAACTAGGAGTATATATAGAGGTTTTAGGGCTTAGAAAATTAAATTTGAGTACAATTAGGATTGCTGCTGCGGCGACTTCCGCGGTTCGTTCGCGGCCGCGGACGGACCGCGAACAGTAAAACTTCAGAGAGCCTGTTTTTCCGCGGTTCATCCGCGGTCGCGGAGAAACCGCGATTATTCTACCTGTTCCATTGGGAATTTGGAAATACGCAAAACATGGAAGTTCTCACCCTTTGAATTATCTTTCCAACAATATATTATGGAGCCACAATGGAGTTCTGAGAGAAAAGTTCTGTCCAATTTACTAAACAGTGCACAATATGCCTCATCCATTCTTTGCTTGTTCTACACTTATCAAATTTGACCCCCGAACTCGATCCCGGCTTAATTCCTTGAGCTTTTACGCAGACTTCAAAGCTCCAAATCACTTAAATTCATTCCATAACATCCATATAGCTCGGAATCACACCTTCCCGGCTACTTTCAACATAAGTTCTTGACTTGTACCACATTTTGGCATTTTTCACCATCTTTTGACTCCAAAACTTGCTCTTTTAGTCTTCATTAGCTCAAGTGTACCTATAACACACTAAGAACACTAATAAAAGCATTTTTTCATCATAAACAATATCAAAACAACAATAAATCATGATTATTTAGGGCAAAAATATTGTCAAATTCACCTATTATCAGAGTGCCTCTATTTGCAATGATGGAAACTGGAATACCATGCAGCCGAACTATCTCCCTGATGTAGATCTCCGCCAGTCGCTCCGATGAATAAGTAGTGCTTACCAGTATGAAATGGGCAGACTTGGTCAGTCGATCCATAATAACCCAAATGGAATCAAACTTCCTGACAGTCCGTGGAAGCCCATATAAAAAGTCCATGGTGATGCGCTCCCATTTCCACTCTGGAATCTCAATCTGCTGCATTAACCCACCCGGACGCTGATGCTCATACTTCACCTGCTGGCAGTTGAGGCACCTAGAAACATAATCAACTAAATCCCTCTTCATCCGCCTCCACCAGTAATGCTGCCTCAAGTCCTGATACATCTTCGCGGCACCCGGATGGATGGAATACCGCGAGCTATGGGCCTCTGCTAGAATCAGCTCTCGATCATCATCTACATTAGGCACACAAATACGCCCCTGCATCCTCATAACTCCATCATCTCCAATGGTAACATCTCGAGCATCACCACGCCGAACCCTATCCTGGAGAACAAGCAAATGAGGGTCGTCGAAATGACGCTCCCTGATGCGGTAAAATAGAGAAGACCGAGAAACCATACAAGCTAGAACCCGGCTGGGCTCTGATAGATCCTGTCTAACAAACTGCCTGGCTAAAGCCTGAACATCCATCACCATAGGCCTCTCCGAAGCTGGTAGATATGCCAAACTCCACAAACTCTCTGCCCGGCGACTCAAGGCATCGGCAACTACATTAGCCCTGCCCGGATGATAGAGAATAGTAATACCATAGTCCTTCAACAGCTCCAACAATCTCCGCTGACGCATGTTCAGGTCCTTCTGCTTAAGCAAGTGCTGCAAGCTCCGGTTATCAGTGTAGATCTCACAAGGAACCCCATACAAGTAATGATGCCAAATCTTCAAGGCGTTAACAATGGCAGCTAGCTCTAGATCATGAACAGGGTAGTTCTTCTCATGTACCTTCAGCTCTCTAGATGCGTAGGCAATCACCCTACCGTCCTGCGTCACTACTTCACCGAGTCCAACTCATAAGGCATCACAATATACTGTATAGGACCCCGAACCTATTCGCAACATCAAAATAGTGGCCGAAGTCAAAGCTGTCTTGAGCTTCTGAAAGCTCGCCTCACACACCTTTATCCACTGAAAAGGGGCACCCTTTTTGGGTCAATTTGGTCATAGGTGCTACGATCGAAGAGAACCCCTCTATGAAACGGCGAGAATAACCCGCCAAACCAAGGAAAATGCCAATCTCGGTAGCTAAGGAGGGTCTGGGCCAACTCTGCACGACCTCTAACTTCCTCGGATCCACTCGAATAACATCGCTCAACAACATGTGGCTTAAAAACGCCACAGAACTCAACCAGAATTCACAGTTAGAGAACTTGGCATATAGCTGCTTCTCCCTTAGAGTCTGAAGCACTATCCTCAGATGCTGCTCATGCTATTCCCGACTCTGGGAATATACTAGAATATCATCAATAAAAACAATCACGAATGAGTCCAGATATGGCCTAAACACACTGTGCATCAAATGCATAAAGGCTGCTGGGGCATTAGTCAGCCCGAAAGACATCACGAGGAACTCGTTGTGACCATATCGAGTCCTGAAGGCAGTCTTTGGGATATCTGGCTCCCGAATCTTCAGCTGATGATAACTAGAGCACAAATCAATCTTAGCAAACACATGTGCGCCCTGTAGCTGGTCAAACAAATCATCAATACATGGCAAAGGATACTAGTTCTTTACTGTAACTTTGTTCAACTGACGATAGTCAATACACACACGCATAGAACCGTCATTTTTCTTCACAAACAACACAGGAGCACCCCAAGGCGAAACACTGGGTCGAATGAAGCCCTTACCCAATAACTCCTGCAACCGATCCTTCAACTCCTTCAACTCAGGAGGAGCCATACAGTACGGTGGAATAGAAATGGGTTGAGTGCCCGGCAACAAATCAATAGCAAAATCAATATCTCATTCGGGCGGTATGCCCGAGAGATCAGCTGGAAATACATCAGCAAAATCACGTACCACAAGAATAGAATCAATAAAAGGAGTGTCAATACTTACATCTCACACATAAGCTAGATAAGCAACACACTCCTTCTCAACCATACGCTGAGCTTTGAGAAAGGAAATAACACGGCTGGGGGTGTGATCTAGAGTACCACTCCACTCAATACGTGGAATGCCTGGCATAGCCAATGCCACTGTCTTGGTGTGACTATCAAGAATAGCATAATGGGGTGAAGACCAGTCCATGCCCAGAATAATATCAAAATCGACCATTCCGAGCAACAATAGATCCGCTATGGTCTTAAAACCACAGATAGTAACAAAGCACGATCGATAAACACGGTCAACAACCAAAGAATATCCCACCGGAGTGGAAACATAAATGGGGGCACTCAAATAATCCCAAGGCACACCCAGATGTGAAGCAAAATAAGAGGACACATATGAAAAGTGGAAGCAAGATCGAATAGAATCGATGCCTCTCTGCGACTAACAAAAATAATACCCGTGATAATAGAATTAGATGCAACAACTATGGCGCGATCAGGAATAGCATAAAATATGGCCTGAACCCTCTCTCGAGGACGGCCTCTGGCACCCTGATCCCCGCCCCTGGTTGGCTGGGCAGGTGGAGTTGTAGCTGGGGCTAGAATGATGGCTTGCAGAACCTGTGAGCCACGCTGAGGCTGCGAAGACTGTGGAGGTTCTCCTCTCATATGGCTGGGGCACTCCCTAACTAGATGTCGAGTATCCCCGCACTCAAAACAAGCTCTGGGATGACGCGGTGGTTGTGCCTGACTGACCTCACCCCCACTAGTTTGACCCTTGGAGGTACCTCGCACAAGAGGCGCACTGGAAACTGGGGGAGCATAATAAGGCTCCTCAGGTGCTGGAACAGCTGGAGTAATACCGGCTGCTGGCAATGCTGAATGAACTGGACGACTGGAATAACCCCTGCCAAAACGACCGGCTGCTGAAGTGCAGGCACAAGAGAAATGGCCCGACTCACGAGACCTCTTGGCCTCCCTCTCTCCCCACTCACTAGGGAGCATACTCTCGATCCTCTTGCCAATGCTCACCGCGTGCTGATAAGGTATATCCATTTCCAACTCCCTGGCCATGATAGACCAGATCGGTGGAATAACGCCCTCAATAAATCTCTGCACTCTCTCCTGAACCGTGGCTACCAAGGCCGGTGCATGCTTGGCTAGACGGCTGAAACTAATAGCATACTCTGATAGTGACATGGAGCTCTGTCGCAACCGCACGAACTCCGATCGCCAAGAATCCCTAAGGCTCTGGGGAACAAACTCCCTCAAAAATAGATCAGAAAACTGCATCTAGGTCAATAAAGCAGACTCATCTGGACTATCCAACTCATATGTGCGCCACCAATCATAAGCGGACCCACGAAGCTGAAAAGCAGTGAAGGAAACGCCGGTGGTCTCCACTATCCTCATGGTACGAAGAATACGATGACACTCCTCCAGAAAACCCAATGCATCATCTATAGCCAACCCACTGAACACTGAAGGATCATATTTCTTGAACCTCTCTAATCTATGCTGCTCGTCCTCGGAGGCAGCTGGCCTACCTCCAGGCTGTACTGGGGCGACAGGAGGCATAACCATAATCTCTAGAACCTGTCCCACTGGAACTTGCTGCTCGGGTGTAGCGGCTGCGGGAGTTTGGGCCCCTCCACCGGCCTGGGATGTGGCTTGCAGTGAGAGGAAGCAACCTTGCCTAAGCCAAAGTGGTATACATATTCATGAACTGGACCAGGGTCTCCTGGAATGCTGGAGTAGTAGCAGCTGTAGTCGGTGTACCAGGTGCCCATGCTCCAACGTGATCCACCGGTGGCACCTCAGCGGCAGCGTGCGCGGGTGATGTGACTGCACCTCGGGCATATCCTCGTCCTCTACCACAGCCCTGACTTCTAGCGGCGGCAGCAGGGGGTGTGTGTGCCTGATCCTCGCGAGTAGGACGTGTCCTCACCTTCTGTGAGAGAATAGAAAGCAGAAATTTAGATTTGGTGCCAATAATGTCGCACGACAAGGAATCCAAAAGATATGAAGAGTTTTCCTAAATAATTACATTGCCTCTCGTAGATAAATACATATGCCTCTGTATCGATTAGCAAGACTATAAGTAACCGGTCTATGTCTCGCGTCTCATAAGAACCTAGAGCTCTGATACCAACTTGTCACGACGTCCACCAATCATGAACTTGTCGTGACGGCACCCAGTTGCCGTGACTAGATAAGCCTAACATGTTGTGGAATATACAAGTTTATGAACATTAAATAAGAAAATAGCGGAAAACAATATAGAAGGAATGTGACAAGTGCCGCTTGGCACATACACCCATCAACCATACCATATAGCATACCACCAAGACCTGGAATCCCACGGGTAACACAAACTAAAAAGGGAGAGTACAACTGTGGCTCTATACATCATGAATGTATAAACAACAAAATGGAGGAAAATAACTACTGTCACTATGAGAATAGAAGGAGGGCCTCCGGATCTGCGGACGTAGCAGATCATACCTTGAGGTCTCCAAATATGCTGCTGAATCACCTAGGATGAGCCAGTCCTGATGTACCTGGATCTACACAACAAGAGTGTGCAGAAGAGTAGCATGAATACACCACGATGGTACTCAGTAAGTGCCAAGCCTAACCTTGATGGAGTAGTGACGAGGACGGTCAGGGCCCTACCGAGAGAAACAATAACATAATGATCAAAACAGTAATAAGCAGGAATAAGTAAGAATGAGCCTGAAATAACAACAATGAAGTAATTACTACAACCGACTACGATTAGCTAACTACAGGTAACCAACACAACATAAACTCAAACCAGCAAATCTAGGACTTGTGGGAATTGAACCCACAACCCCTCTCTATATCCAACAACTTAGGAGCTACTGGAACTTAACCCGCGGTCCCAATATCAATATCTCTGGGTCTCCGAGAATCGAACCCGTAGCCCGTGTCTCAATATCTTAGGATGTACCTCAATATCTCAGGATCTCCGAGAATCGAACCCTTAGTCCGTATCTCAATAAATTTATCAATAAACTCTGGGTCTTCGGGAATCGAACCCGTAGCCCTTGGATCTCCGGGAATCGAACTGCAGTCCACAAATAATACCACTCCTGGTCTCTAGGAAACGAACCCACTGCCCTGGGATCTCCGGGAATCGAACCCGCAGTCCACCAACACAAACAATAAAATGAACGCACAAAGAAAATATAATATGCTTAACTACAACTTCACCAAACAAATCATCCTTTCCTAATGAATCTCAGGTAAATATCACAATTTAACAACTAAGAATAGAAATATCACGAATTGGGCAATTCAAGTAAAATGAGTTCCAACAATCTACGCATGTACACACCCGTCACCTCCCCTACAAAGCATTTAAATTTTCACATAATATCCTAGGGGTGAATGTTCCCCCACACGAGGTTAGACAAGCCACTTACCTTGACTCCGGTACAAAACCGCTAAAAGATAACTCTCTTTCCATTAATATTGGCCTCCACAGGTGTAGTATCTTATCAAAATCAATAGAAATACATCAAAATAGACCAATTGGGCATTACCCAATCGAAACAATTCAAAATACGCCAAAAACCACAAGTTGCTAAATCCCGACTTTCAGTACACTTGTCGAATAATTATGAAAGTTATATATTCGGGTCCGTCATCTCAACACGAGTCCATGCATATAAAATTTACCAAAATCGGACTTTGTTTGCCCATTCAAATCGACGATTTACCACAATTTAGTCCTAGGGCTAAAACCCCCCATTAATCTTCCATTAACAGTGAAATACTCAAGGATTTCATGATAAAATAACAAAATTAAGCCAAGAATCTTACCTCCTATGATTACCCGATGATTCTCCAACAATTCCCCGTGAGTTTCTCTCTCTAGAACTCAAAAATGGCATTTTAGGGACTATTTCCGCGACTGGACTATGTTCTGGTATTTAAATCACTGACTGGGCAATTACCCTACACGTTCGCGTTCATCCCCACGCGTCCGTGATGTTTTTCCAGGCTACCCCTTCATGAACGCGACGTGCTTCTCGCGTTCACGATGAACAAATACTCAGCCGCTAGATTTTGCACTATGCGAACGCAACATGCCCGGTCGCGAACTCGACACGTCTCCAACCCCTCCTACGCGAACACGACCTTCAATGCGAGAACGTGATGACCAACTTGACCAGGCGTACGTGAACGCGGCTCAGGCCTCGCGAACGCGAAGGCCAATTCCCTGCTACACTGCTGCTACAATTTTCTGCAGATTCCATAGTTCAAAAGTGCCCTGATGATGGTCCGGATTCACCCCGAGGCCCCCGGGACCCCAACGAAAACCACCAACATACTCCAAAACATGATAAAAACTTGATCCAATCATAAAAACACGTCCTTAAACGCAAAAATATCGAATTATAGCGGATTCAAGCTTAGGATTTCATCTAACTTCCAAAACTAACATTCAATCAAAAACCCGACAAAACAACGTCCAAATGAGCTGAAAATTTGCAGACATATCCAAAATCACATAACGAAGCTACAGAAATTGTCGAAATTCCATTCCAACTCCCGGATCAAAATCTCACCTATCGTTCGGATTCGCCAAAATTTCAAACTTCGGCATTTCAAGCCTAATTGAGCTAGAGAACTCCAAAATACATTCTGAACGTGCTCCTAACCCCGAAATCACCTAACAGAGCTAGTGGAACCATCAGATTTCCATTCCGAGGTCGTCTTAACACTGTTCCGAATACGGGCCACTTTTCAAATACAAACCTCTCATTTAGGGACTAAGTGTCCCAAAACACTCCAAATTTTATAACTGAACCTCCCGCAAACCACAATAGTAGAAAAGGACTTAGGGGAACAGTTTAATTGGGGATCGAGGCATAAATTTCGAAAATGAAAATCACACATCTATAACCAATCCTTGTTCTATTTAGTCAGATTAATACAGAACAAAATGACAAGTATATTGAAAAAATGAAACTATCATCATTTGATTCTGGTATTCGATACCAGAAACTAATTGATGACTTTTAGTAAATCAACTATATGAGAATACAAATAACAAACAACTGGTAAACAAGCAGGTTGATTCATGGCTCTGGGACAAAATAAGGGACTTAATGAAGCTATCTATTTGACGATGTTATTTGAATCGAATATGCATTTTATGAACATATACAATTAACAACAATCATGGAAAAATGACCAAATAAAAAATCTTTGAAGATGGCCAGAATAAATTAAAAGAGAAGAAAAACAATCGAAAAATCAATTAAACTAAAACACGTAAACAAATAAAATATGGATATAGAATAAAAGAAAATAAAGAGGTACCTCAGCACTTAATCGACCCTAGTTTGAACTTGGACTGATCGCTTTGAGGTCGAACAGACCTTAGTTGAAGTGTTCTCAACCGAGAACACATCGATTAATGTCTATTAGACCCCAAAATCCTAATTAATGGATAGATTTAATCTTCTGGTTTTCTAGGGTTCTTGAGAGTTTGATTTGGGGTTCGAATGGTTCTGGCCAGATTCGAAAGGAGTCAAAGTTATCCGGGGTATGAGGGAGGTTAATGGGGTAATTGGTGTGAATTTGGGGCTGGTTGCGGTATTTTCAAGTTTTGCTCAGATCTTCAATCGATGATTCGAAATGCCTCGTTGAGATTTAATGTAAACTGGTCAGGGATTTAGGTTGAGGGTGGTTAGGAGGTTCAGAGGTTCAGAGGTTCAGAGGTGTTGGTTTGATGGCGAAAAGGACCGGCGCCGCCGGCTTTTCAGGAGAGAGGAGAGGTGGCGGCTAGCTAGGGTTCTTGGGGTGTTTGATTTTGGTAAGAGAGATGAAGGGGAAGGGGTCGTTTGGGAATGAAAGGGTGAAAGGGGGTTTGGGCGGGGGGCGTTGGTAGGTTAAAAGGTAAGAATTAATTTGGTCGTTGGATCACGAGAATCCAACGGTCCAGATCAAACCAAGAGGGTAAATGGTGTCGTTCAGGGTATCACGAGGCTGGGGTGGACCAGGTCAGTATGTAATTTGGGATGGTTAAGGGGTGTGTAAATTGGACTGTGTCATTTTGGCCCAGTCCGATTTTCCTCTCATTTTTCTCATTCATTTCTCTCTTTTTATTTATTTATTTCATAATTAACTAAAGCTAATTTTTTTAACAATTTTAAATTACCTATTAAATTAAATAATAAAAGTACTAATTAACTCTCAATAACAATTATCACAGATTAGATAGCAATTAAAAATAAAATCACACAATTTGGACATTGAATTTAAAAAATACAAAAATACATTATTTTTGTAATTTTTTCATTTTTCTAAAATAAAATTAATTACACCTAACTGTAGAATTAAATCCTAAGTGTACATGCAATATATTTTTGTACTTTAATTAATTTAAATAAATAAACGTGCACATACAAGCGCAAACAATGACAGAAAATACCACAAAAATCCACAAAATTGCACACCCTAAAACAAATAATTTTTGTTTTGATTTTGTGGGAGTAATTCACATATAGGGCAAAAATCACGTGCTCATTAATATAATAAGAGATAGAAGTTTAAAGAAATTATATTTATCTCAGAAAGAATATTTGAAGAGAGTACTACAACATTTTGGCATAGATGACAAGACTAAGCCAGTTAGTACCCACTTGCTCCCCATTTTAAGCTAAGTACTACTATGTTGCCAAAGGATGAAGCTGAACTAGAGTATATGTCAAAGGTACCATATGCAAATGATGTTGGTAGCTTGATGTATGCAATAATCTGTACGAGACCTGACATTTCACAAGTTGTTGGAGTTAATAGCAGATATATGCATAATCCAGGAAAGGAGCATTGGCAAACTCTAAAGTGGATTCTACGGTATATTCATAATACTGTAGATGTCGGGTTAGTTTCTGAGCAGGAAAACAATCAGTCTATAATTGGATATTGTGATTCGAATTTTGCGGGTGATCTGGACAAACGAAGATCAACTACTTGTTATGTATTTACTTTTGCAAAGGCACCAGTTAGTTGGAAGTCTACTTTGCAGTCAACAATTGCTTTGTCTACAACAGAGATAGAGTACATGGCTATTACAGAGGCTGTGAAAGAGGCAATTTGGCTTCAAGGAGTGCTAAAGGAGCTTAGTGTTGAACAAAAAGGTATCACAATTGTTTGTGATAGTCAAAGTGCTATTCAATTAGCGAAGAACCAAGTTTCTCATGCAAAGACGAAGCACATTGGTGTTCGATATCATTTCATATGAGAAATCATAGAAGAAGGTGGAGTGACGGTGAAGAAAATTCATACTACAGAGAATCCTGCTGAAATGTTGACAAAAGTGGTGACTGCGGTCAAGTTTCAACATTGTTTTGATTTGATCAACATTGTCGAACATTGATGATTGAAGATGAAGACACAACCAAAATTTATTATAGAGAAAAAATTGAAGATGTGAAATTTTTGCCAAGATGGAAATTTGTTGAATATGGAAAAACAAATGTCCCTCATTGGTGAATGGGCAAAATTTGGATTGGAATTTTTCGTATTAAATGAGGCCTAATGTTTAGGATTTAAACACACCTATCATTTACCTTCTTATCTTCTTATGACATTTGTATCTTCTCTCTTTAGTATTATTTCACTTGTATTTTTGGAGTGGAATAAAATATTGGTTGTATCCGAGGAGTAGGCAAAATTAGTCGAACCTCGTAAATTCTGGTGTTCCTTTTATTGTTGTTTTATTGTCTTATTTATTATTTGGTGGATGTCATAATTTTTGGTATAGTAGTTGTGACTTATTTACTCTATATACATTTAGCTTCCACAACATAGGGGAGGTCAAAACCTTGGGCCTTTTAAAAGTTGTAACGAATTTTAATATTTCAAGTGCTAAACCTATCGCAACCTTGTTCATTTAAATTTGAGACGACCTATGTAAACAGAATATGCCCAACACTTAAGGAGAAAATAGAATAGCATAAATTAAATGGATAAAGAAAACAATGAGAAGTGATAACAATAAATCATTCTAACCAAAGAAAAACCTCTCTTTTGGAATAACATGATATGTTTGGAATTTGAACTAAACCTCAAAAGATTGACCTGCACTTGTATCAACTCGGCTTATTTGTATATTTTCACGAGTTGTAATTTTAATATGTAGGGAATTTGTGACATCCTCTAAAATTGTTTGTAACATAAATAGCAATATTATTGAGAAAAAAAAGTTAAGATAATTCGGAACCAGCAAATTAAAATTACGAACAGCTCCTGGGATTCTTTTCGGAGTCGAAAGTCTCATGTCTTTGATTGATTTTAAGCAATAACGCTGCTGATTGCTGATTTTCAAGTCATCCACCAGTGGCTGTGAATGGCCATGGTCTTATATTTTGGAGAAAGCATAGTAGAGTGCCACATCACCAGTCCTAGGTCCCTCAGTTATATGTTTATATTGAGGGAATGAGCAAGCATGAAAGAATGCGGTTGCTCATATACTGAAAGTGTTAAACTAAAAATACTTACCCCCTGAATTAATGTAATAGAAGAATTTTGTTTTTGGCAAATGATGGTTACAAGTTAGAATACCTTAAAGTTGCTACGCCGTACATTTTGGGTGCCGCCTGTATGAATAGTTTCTGACATGCGAGATTGTTGATATAACTTATTGATCCATATATATGCTTTTCCTAAAAAAAATCATGTCATGAATTTATCATGTGTATGAAATGAATTAACTGGGACTTAGATTATGTATTTTTGTAAACATCAAACTAACTATTATTTGTATTTGACCCAAAAGCTATCAGTTGCTTTATGAGTTAGGGACAATCAAAAATTATAAAAGGGTAAATCGGAATCAATGGTAATATACCCAAGGGTAGATCTATAATTCGTATGCTATTTGCTCTGATAAGATTATAATAAGACTTAGTGGATTATCAAAATTGATCAATGAGAGAGAGATAATATAGAGAGAACATGATAGTCAGAAGTTGTACTATTAATGAAAATAACACTTGCGTTACAAACGAGAGAGGCCTTTCCTTATATAGAAGGAAGGCTCCCTCGTCAGAATCTCACTTTATTCTAGGACTATTGTCGTTATAGAAATATAAACGGGTGGAGGGAACGGAATGCTTGTACGGGCGAGTTTGTCAGTGCGTCCTTATTGTTAGAAGCATACTCCCTACCGTTGTATGGGCGTGAAAAGAGGTATATTTGACTTTAGTGGCCATGGAGGGAGGTGTGCTTGACTTTCATCAATCAAGTCTGATTCAACCTCATACAGTTAGTCCCTCCTCCAGTTGGAGATGTACTCGACATATATCTGCAATGGGCGGAAAAGATCGACTCGTCTCGGACCTATCTGTATATGCATATGTGGCATGTTCTTTGAACCGTTGTTTGCTGAAGGCATGTGTCATGATTACAGCTGCTCCCGAGGCAGGCCAGGAGATGATTTGGCATTTCGGTTTTCCGCGTCCTTTTCTGACACCAACCTCTTCGATTTTCGTGTGCTGGCCCACTATAAATAGGAAGGGATTTCAATTTTTTCCATTCTTCGGATCCCTAGAAAAATTCTTTGCACTTTTGTCATTTTTATAGCGATATTTAGCAACATTTCATTTTGACTTTCGGAGCTTGTTGGCATACTCTAAATTTGATAAAAATGTTGACAATGGCTAAAGGTAGTCGTCGCCTGATAATAGGTGAATTTAACTATAATTATACCCTAAATAATCACACTTTGTTATGGAATTAATGTTGTTTATGAGGACAAAATGCTTTGATTAGTGTTCTATTGTGTTTTACAAGTACATGTGATACATTGGATGCCATAAAGAGCTATTTTGGAGTCCTAGGTTGATGAAAAGGCCAAAATAAGAGCTAAAGTGAAGAGGGCTTGAAGAAGCAGGGAAGAATCAGACGCACTGTTCATCCGCGGTTCACTCGCGGTTGCGGATGAACCGCGAAAAAAGAAGGCCTCTGAAGTTTGACTGTTCGCGGTCCGCTCGCGGCCGCGAACGAACCGCGGAAGATTCCACAGCAGCAGATTCCGCAGCAGCAATCCCAAATAGACTCGAATTTAGTTTTAAAGCCCTAAAACCTCTATATAAACTCCTAGTTTGCCCCATAGAGGCATGTAATCTTTATTTCATTACTTTTGCATGGTTTTTAGTAAGAGAGATTCCTCTCAAACTCTTTCTTTTATTTTATATCAATTATTTCTTTATGATTTCAATTATTATTCTAGTTTCTTCAAGCATGAGTAGCTAAATTCTATTCTAAGGATTTGATGGAACCTATTGGGTGATGAACTTATCGTTTATGTGATTACAAATTGTGATTTAGATTTCTATTTGTTCAACTTCATTCTTATTGTAGTTAATTGGTAGGATCCCCAATTAACTGTGCCTATATAGTGTGCATAAGTTGGAAAAGAGTGAATATTTAGGTTTATTGTTGAACAACACCATACCTAGGTTATTGGAGGAATCTATAACTTTAGGCGTAAAGACGGGGTTAGGAATAACGAAGTCTTGGGTGCAATCTTAAGTGAACTATTCAAATTAAAGCTAGCTAGGGTAGCTCGGGAGAGTGCACTAGTAAATTATTGTAATTGCTCGGGAGAGGGTTACGATACACATAGTGTTCATGATTGATTGAATATATTAGCAATTTGTATGAGCATAATGATAAGGGATTCCATCAATAGGGGAAATCAATACCTTAGTTTTTCTTATAATATTTTTTTTACTCTACATTCAATTCTTTCTTTCAAGCATTCTTAATTATTGCCAAGTAGATATTCGAAAATCACTCAAATATATATATTTAAAGTTTGGGAACTTGATTCGGAAGTACTTTTGGGGTTGTGATAGTTGCAATTGGTAGGTTAATTCTCTGTGGGATCGATCTTGGACTTATTAGAGCAAGTTATATTGACTACAACCATTGCTTGGACGTGAATCAATTTTGGCGCCGTTGTCGGGGAATTAACGGAATTATCAATTTCCATTGCCAGAACTTCAAGATTCTTGTGTATTCAGGTTCTTTCTACACTCTACATTGAATATTTTGACGTTTGTTGATTTGGGTATTCAGGTGCATGCCTAGAAAATCTGCAAGGACTGGAGAACTAATTGAAGGACTCTCAGACCCCGAGCAAACCTTCCGGGACAGTAACAAAGCCATCAAACAAATTCAACAATCTCAACAACCAATCAAACTAGACTTCGACATAGGTGACATAAATGCTCAAAACCAGCAATCCGGGCTAAATATGCAAGAGGCACAGGAGGCACAAGAAGGTGCATTGTTCGACTGGGCACAACCCACAGCGAATAATTTGGCAACTGCCATCGTTGTGCCAGCAATTCAAGCCGAGTCTTTCCAGATTACTAACAACATGCTTCACTTGTTGCAAAACAAGGGATTATTCTCTGGGTCTCAGGTTGAAGATCCACAGCAGCACCTAAAGAACTTTCTATCAATATGCAAAACACAAAGGCAACCGAATGTAACTCCGGAAGCTATCAGATTACTACTTTTTCCATTCTCGGTTACAGGAGCAGCACAGATATATCTAAACTCACTCCCTATAAACTCCATTGCCACTTGGGATGAGTTAGTCAAACAATTCCACAACAAGTTTCATCCACCTAACAAGACAGCTCAACAAATTGATCAGATCGTGAGCTTCAAACAGAAACCACTGGAAACACTACATGAAACTTGGGGCAGATTCAAGGGTATGCTTGTTATGTGTCCTCATCATGGGATCCCCGATCAGATGTTGGGTCAAAGGTTCTACATGGGACTTTCAGACAGTATGAAGAATATTGTAGATGCTTCAGCAGGTGGGGCTTTTCTGAGCAAGACTTGGAGAGAGGGCCAAAATTTGTTAGACAAGATGGCTCAGAATTCCGGGTGGACGTCCAGGAATGCTCCTATCACACCAATGGTACATTATGTACCTCTGTATCCATCCAACACTCTGGAGGAGAACATGGCAAATCTATTGACACAAATGAGCATCCTAACAAAGAAGATGGAAGAATCAGGAGTCAAGCAGCAGGTTCACATTGTAGATACTACCAATGGTGGCTTATGCACATCTTGCATTAGCCAACCCATAGGTAATCCATGGGCTGCAGACCAAGAACATCATCATCAGCATGAGGATATGAACTATGTGGCTAACTGTGGAGGGCAGCTACAAGGTAATCAAAACTGGGGCCAACAGGCTCTAATACAGTAAGACCTCCCCAGCCACAAGTTAATGCAGCAGGTATGAGGCCACCACACAACATGGCTCCATATCCTAGACCTCAGAATTTTGGAAATCAGTAGCATGGATACCATCCACCTCCACCACCACATGGGGGTAGACAAGATGATGGGTTTGCAAGGTTGGAAGCTATGATGCAGCAGGTAATTGGGTCAAACGCCAAAACAAATGAGAGGATAGATGCACATGATGCCGCCATCAAAAATATGGAAGTGCAGATGGGTCAGATTGCTATGTCACTTAACAATCGTCCTCAAGGGACATTGCCTGCAGATACACAAACAAGCCCAAAGGACCAAATCCCAAAGCAGATGATGGCAGTGACTCTGAGAAGCGGTAGAGATCTTGATGCTGAGAATGAAAGTGAGAAAATTAAACGACAGGCTGAGACCCCTACTCCATTGCCCATTGAACTGGATGAGTCCACAGGGTTGACAAAAGTCACAGTCCAGCCAGTTGCTGAAAATAAAGAAGCACAACAGGGAACGGAGAAAGTAGCTGAACAGGTAGAGCAGCAAATTGATGAGAAAGTAATAGAAACAGAAAAATCCCAAGTCACCGGGAAGAAGAGGCCTCCACCACCATTCCCCCAAAGGTTGGCCAAACACTAGAAAGAGGAGCAATACAAAAAGTTCTTCGACATGCTCAAGCAAATCCAGGTAAACATTCCATTAATTGAAGCTTTAAAAGAAATGCCCGGTTATGCTAAGATGATGAAGGATTTGATGTCGCAGAAATTTGATTTCCAAGACTTGGCCACAGTTACACTTACCCAGACTTGTAGTGCAGTGGTCTCTAGACCCATTGCTGAGAAGCTATCTGATCCAGGTAGTTTCACCATCCTATGCACTATAGGGAATTATGCCTTTACTAAGGCCTTACGTGATTTGGGGCAAGAATTAATCTCATGCCCTTAGTTGTCTATAAGAGGTTAGGTATTGGGAGAGCCAGACCTACCTCCATGCTTTTACAGCTTGCTGACAGGATGGTTAAACGTCCATTTGGTATTATAGATGATGTGCTAATCCAGGTTGGGAAGTTCGTGTTTCCCACCGATTTTGTTATTCTTGATTGCAAGGTCGACGAAGAAATTCCCATAATCCTGGGAAGACCATTCCTAGCCACTGGGAGAGCCATATCAATTATGGTTGGGAAGTTCGTGTTTCCCACCGATTTTGTTATTCTTGATTGCAAGGTCGACGAAGAAATTCCCATAATCCTGGGAAGACCATTCCTAGCCACTGGGAGAGCCATAATTGATTGTGAAACTGGGGAACTCAAGATGAGGTTGAATGATGAGGAGATCATCTTCAATGTGCAAAATTCCATGAGGCGTCCTAGTGAGTTCGCGATGCGGTTGATGTGATAGTGGAGATCGACGATGCAGAATTGACTATTGAAGATCCACTTCAAGCATGCATGATGAACATGGAAGAGGTAAACGATGAAAGTTTGGCCGAATGGGTATTATCTCTGGAAGGCAAGGGATTCTGGAAGCGCGAGATCGAATTCGAACCCCTACACTTAGAGAAAAGAGAAAGCCCACCAGCAAAGCCATCCATAGAAGAGCCACCGAAGCTTGAACTTAAACCACTACCATCACATCTCAGGTATGAGTATCTAGGTCCTAACTCCACGTTACCTGTTATTATCTCATCTAGTTTGTTAGATGTGCAGGCACAAAAGCTTATACATGTACTCAAGGAATGCAAGACTGCCATTGGGTGGACCATGGCAGACATAAAAGGGATCAGCCCAGCCTGTTGTATGCATAAAATTCTCCTGGAAGATGGACACAAACCTTCTAGGGAACATCAAAGAAGGCTGAACCCCAACATGAAGGAAGTGGTAAAGAAGGAAGTAATAAAGTGGCTAGATGCGGGAATCATCTTCCTAATCTCAGACAGCAGCTGGGTTAGTCCGGTCCAATGTATGCCAAAGAAAGGAGGCATGATGGTAGTGAAAAACGACAACAATGAATTGATTTCAACAAGAACCGTCACCGGATGAAGAATATGCATGGACTACAGGAAGTTGAATCTAGCCACCCGCAAAGATCACTTCCCACTTCCCTTCATTGATCAAATGCTTGACAGGTTGGCAGGGAGGTCCCACTTTTGCTTTCTTGATGGATACTCGGGGTACAATCAAATCACCATAGCCACCGAAGATAGAGAGAAGACCTCCTTTACATGCCCTTACGGCATCTTCGCCTTCAGGAGGATGCCATTCGGACTATGCAATGCACCTGCCACTTTCCAAAGGTGGATGATGGCTATTTTCACCGACATGGTGGAAGACATTATGGAGGTGTTCATGGATGATTTCTCAATGGTAGAGAATCCATTCGATGAATGCCTTGCCAATCTGACTAGAGAGCTACAAAGGTGCATGGAAACAAATTTAGTGCTAAACTGGGAGAAGTGCCATTTTATGGTACAAGAAGGTATAGTACTGGGGCACCGGGTTTCAAGAAAAGGCATTGAGGTAGACCGTGCTAAAGTTGATGTCATTGCAAAGTTGCCTCCACCAATATTCGTCAAGGCCATAAGGAGCTTTCTTGGACACGCCGGTTTTTACCGGAGGTTCATTAAAGACTTCTCCAAAATATCAAACCCTCTCTGTAAGTTACTTGAAAAAGATCGCCCTTTTGTTTTTTCTGACGAATGCAGGATTGCTTTTGAGGAACTGAAAAATAGGCTGGTCACAGCACCCATCATCATTGCCCCAGACTGGGAGCAACCGTTTGAGTTAATGTGTGATGCAAGTGATTATGCAGTGGGGGCAGTGCTGGGCCAAAGGAAAGATAAGCTGATGAATCCAATATACTATGCAAGTAGAACTCTGAGTGGAGCACAGTTAAACTACACAGTGACAGAAAAAGAGATGTTGGCGGTCGTGTTTGCATTCGACAAATTCCGGTCCTATCTCATAGGATCAAAGGTTATCGTATACACGGACCATGCAACTTTAAGATATTTAATTGATAAAACGGACTCTAAGCCACGCCTAATTCATTGGGTGTTGCTTCTCCAAGAGTTCGACCTCAAAATTAGAGATAGAAAAGGTACTGAAAATCGAGTAGCTAACCATTTGTCAAGACTTGAAGGAGCTGAACTTGTCAAAGAGAGTGGGGAAATTCTGGAAACCTTTCCAGATGAGCAGTTGCTCACCACCACTCTCCTGGAAACACAATGGTATGCTGACTATGCCAATTATTTAGCCAGTGGCATTGTTCCTCATGACCTCTCATCGGTCTAGAGGAAAAGATTTTTTCGTGAAAGTCAGTATTATTATTGGGATGAACCACATATGTTTAGGATATGTCTTGATAACATGATCCGGAGATGCGTCCCCGAGATAGAACAATCTTCTGTTTTGCAGGCATGTCATGCTTCAGCATATGGTGGTCACTTTGGAGGAATACGTACAGCTACCAAAATACTTGAGGCCGGGTTCTATTGGCCGATGGTGTTTAAGGATGCGCACTGGTGGGTGAAAGGTTGCAACGAATGTCAACGCACCGGGAACATCTCCCGACGTCATGAGATGCCGATGAATCCAATCCAGCAAGTGGAAGTGTTCGATGTCTGCGGAATAGATTTCATGGGGCCCTTTATTAGATCATACGGCAATAAGTACATACTTGTTGCAGTTGACTACGTGTCCAAATGGGTGGAAGCTGCAGCATTACCCACTAATGATGCTAAGGTGGTTGTGGGATTTTTGAAGAAGAATATTTTCACCCGGTTTGGGACTCCAAGGGCTATCATTAGTGACGAGGGGCACACACTTTTGCAACCGAGCTTTTGAGAAATTAATGGCCAAGTATGATGTTAAACACCGTGTGGCCACTCCATATCACCCGTAAACTAGCGGACAAGTTGAGGTCTCCAACAGGGAGATAAAAAGTGTATTGACTAAAACAGTGAACGCCACAAGAACCGACTGGTCCAGGAAGCTTGATGATGCACTATGGACATATAGAACAGCATTCAAAACACCCATTGGCATGTCTCCTTACAAATTGGTGTTCGGAAAAGCTTGTCACTTACCGGTTGAATTAGAGCATAAAGCGTGGCGGCACTGAAACAATTGAATCTCAACTTGGATGAACCAGGTAAAGCAAGGTTGACTGGGTTACATGAGTTAGAAGAGTTTCGGTATCTGGCATTCGAAAATACAAGATTGTATAAAGAGAGGATGAAGCGGATCCATGATCAAAATATCGTTGAGCGTAACTTCAAAAACGGGGACAAAGTGCTACTAAACAATTCATGATTACGACTGTTCCCAGGTAAATTGAAATCAAGGTGGTCAGGACCCTTCAAGGTAATTGAGGCATTTGAGTCAGGAGCTGTGGAAATTCAAACTATGGATGGATCACGTATATTCAAGGTAAACGGACAGCGGTTAAAACAATACATAGGCCTGGATGACATGGAGGACAAGGTAGAATTGCGGTTGGATGAACCTCAAAGGTCTAGCGAGCCGTAAAATGCGCTAAGTTGAGTCGTGCCGCGACGTTAAATCAGGCGCTACGTGAGAGGCAACCCACGAACATGTTGTAAGTAATATTATCTTAGTAGTAAGTAATAAAGTAATATAAGAAAAACACAAATTTTTGCTGAACAGTCGAGAAATTTTTTTCAGAGAGGAGCACTGTCCGCGGTCCATCCGCGACCGCGGATGAACCGCGGAAAAATGCCCTCTATGAACTTTATCTGTTCGCGGTCCATTCGCGGCCACAAACCAACTGCGAAAAAATGACCTCTCTGAATCTCGACTGTTCGCGGTCCATCCACGGAGGCGAACGAACCACGAACAGTCGCGGTCAGTTCCGCGGTCAGCGAAAATTACAGTTTTTTTTATTTTCTTTTCCCTCCCATCTTTAAAACCCTAAAATCACTCCCCCTCTCCCTCACAAACACTCAGCCGCCCCCCACTCTCCCAATTTCTCTCTCTCTCTAACTCAAAACTCTCCCCTTCTCTCTAAAAATTCCCAAAACCCTCTTCTCCAATTCACCCCATTCTTCCTCCATTACTTCTTCATTGTATTACTTGTAAGTTTCTCTACTTCTCTTCTCTTTTATTTTGTTTTTATTCTTAGTTTTTGATTATTTAGTTTGTAGAAGTAATTAGATATTGTTAGTTTAGGATATCTTTTGAATATGATGTGGTCTTTTTTGCACTATACATGTTTCCATGAATTTTTACTAAGGAACCTTGTCATATAGTTGAAGTTTGGTAATAAATTGGTTTGTGGGTTTTCAATTGTGTTGTTGATGCTAATTTTATGATTTGGAAACCTAAAATAGTATGAACACCATGTATGTTGATTAGTAAGCTAAGTTGGGCAAATTATACTTGTTCGTAAGGTATTGATGTAGTTTAGGAAAAATAATGCCCAACTCATGAATTGATAATGGTGTATTTTATTGGGGATGGACTAAGTCAATTAGGTAATATTAGAAGTGTTCAAAGAACTAAGTGTGGGGTGCTCAAATAGGCATGTGTAAAATAGTTAGATAAAGAATCTTAATATAGGGGTATGAGGGAATTGCACAAAAAGAATGGTCAATTGTGAGTTTCCAAGGATGGCGAAGTCTGAATAGCCTTCCAATGACTAACGGTTTACAAACTTTTTGGCTATCTTAATTGTACAGGATCATGGCCCCAAAGAGAGCACGACATGGTGCTAGCTCATCCAGGCAACCGACTTATGACGAGTCTAGGTTTGCTGATGAAGGAGCCGAAAATGCATTTCACATTAAAGCAAAGAAGAAGTGCCTCCAAGAGGTAGAAGTTGACAGGATAGCTATCCGCTCGGAGAAGCCGGAAATTTATGATGAGATTCGGACGCGCAAGATGGAGTTCCTCTTTGAATCACCTCCTAAGGTGAACAAGATGCTTGTCCGAGAATTCTACGCCAATGCCCCTTATGCCACGGTCAGAGCAGTTTTCGTCAGAGGTAAGCGAGTCAATGCTCATATTCCTACTATTCGGTAGGTACTTCGCCTGCCATTGCACACTAGTGATGTTGATTACTACCATGATAGGCCTGGTGTCACATGGGACATGGTAATAGAGGCCTTATGTGTAGATGGCATTCCAGTATGGATTAGAAATCAAACTTTGCACTCTAACTGTTTTACACACACTGCCAAATGTTGGTTCTCCATAACTTGCAACCGTATTTTGCCCTCAAGTAACACCACAGATGTTAACTTTAATAGGGCTGTTTTGACTTGGTGTTTTGTAACACATCGGGATGTTGATATTGCCCGAGTTATTAGTGACGAGATGGTATTGAGGGGATCCCTCACCGCCAAGGGTTTTTATTACCCATCTCTTGTCACTACGTTGTGTCTCCTCAACCACACCCCAGTTACTGATGCTGACGGTGAGCTACTACCGAAAGCTCCATTTAGAGCTGCTACTATCCGGGGTGGACGAGACACAACCTCTATTGACTTAGATGAGGAGGACGATCCTGTACCGGATGCCCGGTCCAGGCACTCCACGGATTCAGCCGGACCTTCCAGGCCTGCTCCTCATGGAGCAAGCATCTCTAGATCCGAGTCCACATGACCTATATTAAGGTCAATGGAGGAGGAGGTTGCTGCTCTGTGCACCTCCGTAGATGGCTTACACACACGGCTAGATGCCATGTCCACTAGGCAAGCCCGGTCAGAAAACAGGTTTATGGCATGGTTCAGAGCACTTGGGAGAGCATGCCATGTGCTTTAATTTTTATTTATGCCATGGGGACATGACATATTTTTAAGTGTGGGGTGGGTAACTTATCTTGTACATAATGTATATATTAGTGTAGTAAGTAATTTAAAATAATAAAAATACAAAAAAAAAATCATAAAATTTTAAAAATCCAAAAATATGAGTAGAGGACTCTTCCCGATGACGGACTATTTAGGACAAGTACTCTTGAGGGAAGTAGTCCACGTAGGAATTTTTCTTTCTTTTATTTTTCTTTTTAAGGTATTGTATCATCTCCCCCTTGGTTTTTTTTTGACCGCGGTTCTTTTCCAAGGGTTTTTATTGAACCGGGTTAGGTAGATTTTTTTTCTTCTTTCTTTTCTTTCTTTCTTTTCTTAGGATTACAGGTAAAAGGGCAACATGTAACCCCGAATATGCACATTAGCAAAAGCGTAAATTGAACTTGAGAATGTATCTTCTAAGCTAGATTGTAGAATCTCAATATGCCTTAAATTGCACAATAATGCTTGCTTGAACATCGATAGCACTTTGTAGATAAACTGGATTCTAAATGAGTTGCATGCCATGTGTGTGTGAGGTTTTTACTTACATTGTATGTTGTACATGATGCCTAGAACTTGCCATGTGTGTTTGCAAAACGAAATAGAAGTTGTTTGGTTGTAGAAAGGATAGAGACATTTCTTTGTGTAACCCCATATACCAATAAACATGAATTCACCCATACATTATATCTTAGTTAACCCCTTTGAGCTTAAAGCCTATTCTTTGATAACCCTTGAATGTTCTTCAAATTATTTGTTCTACTTTACCTCCTAGAAGCACTTGTATTGTAACGAATATGCAAAAGATTAAGTGTGGGGTTAAGGGAAATTGAAAAGGGAAAAATCAAGAATGAATGTAAAAAAACAAAAATAGTGAGCTGGACAAAATAATGTAAATGTATTGCAAAGCAATGAAAAGATGAGCTATATTGAATAAAATCTTAGAAAAGCCAGTCACATCAATAAAAGAAAAAGTAGGGGTAAAAGTGAAGGAAGGTAAAGGTATGTTTATGGGAGACATAAGGAAGTAAACAAAAAGGGAAGTGTGAAAAAGAAAAGAAAAGTGCTTAGGGAGGTTAGTCACTATAACCAAAAGTATCCTACCCGTCCCATAGCCTACATTACAACCCTTAAAGACCTTTTGATCTATGATTTAATAACTCGATTAGTGGAGCACTACACTAGGGGCAAGCCTATGGTGTGTCTGTACGCATATGAATGTTCTTTGTTGAGAGTGAGTGAATTTTTTTTCCGATATTTATAAGTTCCATGTATGAATTGATTATATGTGGGAACTTCTCTCAATAAATTATGTGAGGGTGTGTAACTCAAGAGGAAGAAGGTAAATTTGCAAGTTTTTGGTAATAAGTAGAGTAAGTAATAATGTGCTGGCATGAGAGTTTACGGTTAAGTAAAGATTATGCATATCTTAGGTTGTTCATGTATAATAGCTTTTGTGACATATTTTGGGGGAGACAAATTTTTGTTAATTGGCATAAAGTGTGATTAAAGATTGCTCGAGGACGAGCAAAGGTTTAAGTGTGGGGTATTGATAATAGGTGAATTTGACTATAATTATACCCTAAATAATCACACTTTGTTATGGAATTAATGTTGTTTATGAGAACAAAATGCTTTGATTAGTGTTCGATTGTGTTTTACAGGTACATGTGATACATTGGATGCCATAAAGAGCTATTTTGGAGTCCTAGGTTGATGAAAAGGCCAAAAGAAGAGCTAAAGTGAAGAGGGCTTGAAGAAGCAGGGA
Organism: Nicotiana noctiflora; assembly: GCA_032618575.1. Lineage (NCBI taxonomy): Eukaryota > Viridiplantae > Streptophyta > Magnoliopsida > Solanales > Solanaceae > Nicotiana > Nicotiana noctiflora. The sequence continues at coordinate 141,557 of JASVEL010012155.1, forward strand.
AGAATCAGACGCATTGTTCATCCGCGGTTCACTCGCGGCCGCGGATGAACCGCGAAAAAAGAAGGCCTCTGAAGTTTGACTGTTCGCGGTCCGCTCGCGGCCGCGAACGAACCGCGGAAGGTTCCGCAGCAGCAATCCCAAATAGACTCGAATTTAGTTTTAAAGCCCTAAAACCTCTATATAAACTCCTAGTTTGCCCAATAGAGGCATGTAATCTTTATTTCATTACTTTTGCAAGGTTTTTAGTAAGAGAGATTCCTCTCAAACTCTTTCTTTTATTTTATATCAATTATTTCTTTATGATTTCAATTATTATTCTTGTTTCTTCAAGCATGAGTAGCTAAATTATATTCTAAGGTTTTGATAGAACCTATTGGGTGATGAACTTATCGTTTATGTGATTACAAATTGTGATTTAGATTTCTATTTGTTCAACTTCATTCTTATTGTAGTTAATTGGTAGGATCCCCAATTAACTGTGCCTATTTAGTGTGCATAACTTGGAAAATTGTGCATATTTAGGTTTATTGTTGAACAACACCACACCTAGGTTATTGGAGGAATCTATAACTTTAGGCGTAAAGACGGGGTTAGGAATAACGAAGTCTTGGGTGCAATCTTAAGTGAACTATTCAAATTAAAGCTAGCTAGGGTAGCTCGAGAGAGTACACTAGTAAATTATTGTAATTGCTCGGGAGAGGGTTACGATACACATAGCGTTCATGATTGATAGAATATATTAGCAATTTGTATGAGCATAACGATAAGGGATTCCATCAATAGGGCAAACCAATACCTTAGTCTTTCTCATAATATCCTTTTTACTCTACATTCAATTCTTTCTTTCAAGCATTCTTAATTATTGCCAAGTTGATATTCGAAAATCACTCAAATATATATTCAAAGTTTGGGAACTTGATTCGGAAGTACTTATGGGGTTGTGATAGTTGCAATTGGTAGGTTAATTCTCTGTGGGATCGATCTTGGACTTATTAGACCAAGTTATATTAACTACGACCGTTACTTGGACGTGAATCATCGCCGCGGGACAAATGAGGATGAGGCCACTTACAGGGTTCCTCCACCTTCGGAAGGTGGGAAGAAATCCCGTAAACCCCTCGTTCCTCTCTCTGTAGAAAACTTACTTCCCCAAGAACTTTATGTTCGAAGGGATTTTCCTTCGAAGGGAGCTGCCCCGGCATGGGAGAGGACTAAATTTACTGAGTCTCTTGTGGATGATCTATGTGTTTCTTGTCAGATTCCGGAGATAGTCGTCATGCAAATGGTCGAGGGGGGATTTTTCTAATGTACACAGAATGGGGTTCTGTGCTTCTTATGAGTACCCCTTCATAATAGGGCGCGACCTTCCTATCTACCCGTTGGCAGAGGAATTATGCAGATTTTACAATGTGTGTCCGGCCCAACTTACCCCTTACACGTGGAAAATATGTCGTATCCTAACGACTTACGCCGAGAGGGCCGGACTGGATTTCACGGTATATCACCTGCTACAATTATTCAGTCCCGGGTTTAATAGGGGGATGATGCTTCAGTTGAAGAACCGTGAGACGAAAGGCTTTGTTGTCGAGATGGACAACAAGCCCAATCGCCAGTTTTGGCTAAAATTTTTCTTCATCCGAACTTCGGATTTGGTGTCGAACCCTACTGGACTCCGTGAAGCATGGAATACAGAGCGTAAGTGTCATCCCTTGTACTTAGTTATTTTACGCTTGCTCGACTCTTCGTCACCTTTTAATATTTTTACATCTGCAGCAATGGTGCACAAGCCACAATCTGTGCTGGATATTAGAGCATGGGTGGGGCAATTGATCCCGTTCGCGGAGGAATGAAGAACGTGGGCGGCATACACCATGAGATATGGTCTTCCAGGTATTGCTGGTTTTAGGTTTGGCAACCATATATTATTTTTTTGACGCTATATTTTCTGACGCGTCTTTCCTTTGTTAACTGTGTTGGCAGCCCGGAGTGCACCTTGGAAGAGGAGACGTTGAGCTACCGCTTCCTCATCGGCGGATTCTAGCATTGAACATGTAGTTAATGTAAGTGGGATTGCTCCTTAAGCCACTCGACCTGAGGGCGACCAAGGGGATGTGGAAGCATCTAGTGTGGATGTTTCCAATGCCGTTTGTTGTGAAGGCAACGCGTGATTCGGGAGCCTACTTTTGAGGAAGTCCCTGGGACTTCTCATCCCATAGTCGAGTCGGTGAATGAACCGACATTTATAGAGGGCCCCTTGCATCCATCTCATCTTTTTGAAGATGAGGCTTCTAAGGACGATGAGCTGATGGAGCAAAAGAGGCGCCGACTACTTCTTGGTAAAGGCATGGTCGTGGAACAGAGGAAGGCGATCACTCGCCACCCTAAATCGAGGTCGGTCTTTATGGTCGATGCAATTCGACCGGAGAGGGTGGCCTTCTTGAGGGATGTTAAAGGCGATACCACTTCTTCTAATGTTGAGGATGATAGTATGTCGATTGTCGCCTGGCTGGCTGCTGATGAGGAAGGGGTTGCTCCCGAATGGGCTCGTGCTTCCGCAGACGTGCCGCGAGAAGACTACGCCGGGGTGGATATGGCGACAATGGGACCTACCCATCGGCTTGTGATTCCCACAGGATACAACCTGTTGCTGGATAGCGAGCAGGCCGCGGTGGATATGTCTTTATTATGTGGGGCTACCGAAATCGAGTCTTTGAATATCGTAAGCGATAGGGATTTATCTTGTCGAGTTGATGGCGCTAACTTGCAGGTAAGATTTTATCATTGTTTTATGTTGTTCTATCATGAGCCATGAGGCGTGTGCCATTTTGAGTTATGTCTCTTTTATGTCTTTGTCTCAGACCCTCATCCTAGAAGTGGAGCGAGGCCGGCGAGAGCAAAAAAAGAGCGCCACCCTTAGGAAGGCGACAAAGAAATATAGGGAGGTTCGCGGTAAGCACAAGACGCTGGCGGACCTCTATACCTAGGACACTCAGTTTCATGTTTTCTGTGAGTGGTTGGTTAGGCAGAGGATCAATTGTGGGAGCACATGACCCAGCTGGAAAAGATTGATGCATACTTAATGGCTGCTGTGGCGCGAACTTCTGAGCTAGAGAGTCTCCTTCAACAGAAGGTGGAAGAGTTGGAACTGGGCCGTGTGGTGATGGCGGAGGCAGCGGAGTTGCGTGCCAGAGTTGAGGCCCTATCTGCCGAGCTTGGGACTACAACGGCCGAGGTGATCGCTCCTCAGCAGGCGGAGGTGGTTGATCCTATTAGTGACATGTCCGGCGAAGCTCACGACATATGGGTGTACATCGATGCGAGGCGGACCGTATTCAAGGAACTGCTGGCCGTTGGTAGAGCCACTAAGGCAGAGGTTGAAAATCAGTGTCATCTTGTTAGGGTTGCGTGTGAAGCTTGTGGGTATAACCCTAACTCTCCGGACCCAGCAGGCTGTACTTTTGCGGATGTGAACCAGTTGGGCACGGGGTCTTGGATTTCTTCGGCATTCCGGACTGAGGGCGGTGGGGACCGTGCTGACGGCACGACCGGTGAGGCGGAGGATGGCGGGGGCCACGGTAGTTAGATAAAACTTCTTTTTATTGTAATCGAAGAGATGTTGTAATCTGTTAATGATTTATAATGATACACAAGAATTATTGTGTTTTTATGTCTTCTTTCACAATTTCCACTTTGTATATTTGCTGCATAGCGTCTCATTTTATTGAGTTAATTTGTCGTAGTTAGGTTGGATTGGCTTTGTTCACGGCTGCTTGTGTGTTTTTATGTGGCTATTATTTTTCCCTTGGCTATTTACGCATTCAGGAGTTGTCGTGGCTTCCTATGTTTGTGGATTGTCGTAGCCTTTATTTGTTGGAGATGACCGTAGTCTTTTCATATGTTGTTAGGGCCTTAGCCTTTTGCGTTCATGGGTGGTCGTGGCCTTTTGGTTATCGGAGATTTCTGTAGTCTTCTCATACATTGTTAAGGCCTTAGCCTTTTGCGCTTATGGGTGGCCGTGGCCTTTTGGTTATTAGAGATGACCGTAGTCTTGTCTTATGCTGTTAGGACCTTAGACTTTTGCGTTCATGGTCAGCCGTGGCATTTTGGTTATCGGAGATGACCGTAGTCTTCTTATACGCTGTTACGGCCTTAGCCTTTTGCGCTTATGGGTGGTCGTGGCCTTTTGGTTATCGGAGATGACCGTAGTCTTCTGATTCACGTCCAAGCAACGGTCGTAGTCAATATAACCTGGTCTAATAAGTTCAAGATCGATCCCACAGAGAATTAACCTACCAATTACAACTTTCTCAACCCAAGAACACTTTTGAATCAAGTTCCCAAACTTTGAATATATCTTTGTGTGAATTTCGAACCACTACTTTGCAATAATTAAAAGGCTTAAAAGAAAGAATTGAATATTGGGTAAAATAATATGGAGAAGGACTAAGGTATTGATTTCCCCTATTGATGGAATCCCTTATCGTTATGCTCATACAAATTGTTAATATATTTTATCAATCATGAACGCTATTTGTATCGTAACCCTCTCCCGAGAAATTACAATAATTTACTAGTGCACTCTCCCGAACTACCCTAGCTAGCTTTAATTTGAATAGTTCACTTAAGATTGCACCCAAGACTTCGTTATTCCTAACCCCGTCTTTACGCCTAAAGTTATAGATTCCACCAATAACCTAGGTGTGGTGTTGTTCAACAATATACCTAAATATGCACTCTTTTCCAAGTTATGCACACTAAATAGGCACCGCTAATTGGGACGTCTACCAATTAACTAAAACAAGAATGAAATTGAACAAATAGAAATCTAGTTCACAATTTGTAATCACATAAACGATAAGTTCATCACTCAATAGGTTCCATCAAAACCTTAGAAAAGGATTTAGCTACTCATGTTTAAAGAAACAAGAATACTAATTGAAATCATGAAGAAATAATTGATATAAAATAAAGGAATGAGTTGAGAGGATTCTCTCTTACTAAGTATCTTGCAAAAGTAGTGAAAAATACACAACATGCCTCTATTGGGAAAACTAGGAGTTTATATAGAGGTTTTAGGGCTAAAAAACTAAGTTTGAATACAATTGGGATTGCTGCTGCGGAGCCTTCTGCGGTTCGTTCGCATCCGCGAGCGGACCGCGAACAGTAAACTTCAGAGAGCCTATTTTTCCGCGGTTCATCCGCGGTCGAAAATGAAATGCAATTATTCACCCTATTAGGTTGGGAATTTGAAAACACCCAAAACACGAACGTTGTAGCCATTTGAGTTATCTTTCCAACCATATATTATGGAACCAAAATGGAGTAATGAGCGAAACGTTATGTCCAATTTACTAGATAGTGCGCAATATAGCTCATCCATTCTTCGCTTGTACTACACTATCAAATTTGACCCCCGAACTCGATCCCGGCTTAATTCCTTGAGCTTTTACTCAGACTTCAAAGCTCCAAATAACTTAAATTCATTCCATAACATACATATAGCTCGGAATGACACCTTCCCGGCTATTTTCAACATAAGTTCTTGACTTGTACCACACTTTGGCCTTTTTCACCATCTTTTGACTCCAAAACTTGCTCTTTTAGTCTTCATTATCTCAAGTGTACCTATAACACACTAAGAAAACTAATAAAATCATTTTTTTCATCATAAACAATATTACAACAACAATAAAACGTGATTATTTAGGCATAAATATAGTCAAATTTACCTATTATCATCTTCTCTTACGCTGTTAGGGCCTTAGCCTTTTGCGTTCATGGCCTGCCGTGGCCTTTTGGTTATCGGAGATGACCATAGTCCTATCTTACGCTGTTATGGCCTTAGCCTTTTATGTTTATGGGTGGCCGTGGCCTTTTGGTTATCGGAGATGACCGTAGTCTTCTCTTACGCTGTTAGGGCATTAGCCTTTTTTGTTCATGGGCGGCCGTGGTCTTTTGGTTATCGGAGATGACCATAGCCTTTCATACATTGGAGATGGCCATAGACCTAGTCCCTATGATATGCCATTCGTGTCGATCATCGGTACGCTTGGTATGTCAGATTTAAGCTTCTAAGCACTCCCGAGCGTCTCCTTCGTCGCCTCGTTAAAAACCTTTTCGAGAAAACCCAATTGGGACAAAACTCGGGTGAGGGAAAAAGAGTAGGACTTGGGGGATACTATTACTAGAAATGGAAATACTTGAGGTGGGAGATGTTCCAGTTGTTTTAGAGCGTCCTCCTGTACACGGTATCTAGTCGGAAGGAACCCTTGTCTGCTGCTGCGGTGATTTTGTTGGGTCCGTCCCAATTGGTGCCCAAATTTCCTTCGTTAAGGTCTTTGGATGACAGTGTCTTGGCTTTTAGAATGTAATTGCCTACTTGAGTGGTCGGTTTTTTGCTCTCTTGTTGTAGTATCTTTCGATATGTTGTTTTTGGGCCACCAGCTTAATGTGGGCCATTTCCCTTCTTTCTTTAGCTTCATCAAGGTCTTGGAGTCGATTTCTGCCGTTCTCCTCTCCGCTCGTGTGCGAGTACCTTAGACTTGGCTCACCGACTTCGACTGGTATGACGGCATCAGTTCCGTAGACTAGTGAGTAAGGAGTTTCTCCTGTGGAGTATTTGGGGGTAGTCCTGTGCACCCATAGTACTTCTGGAAATAACTCAGGCCATAGTCCTTTAGCATTTTCGAGTTTCTTTTTCAATATATTAAGTATGGTTTTGTTGGATGACTCCGCTTGGCTGTTGGCGACAGAATGATATGGTGTTGAAAGTATTCTTTTGGTACGCCATTTGTCGAAGAAGTCGATTGTTTTTTGCCATACGAACTGTCGTCCGTTGTTGCAGGTTATTTCTTTGGGGATGCCGAAGAAACATATAATATTTTCCTAGAGGAAAGCAATGACTTCTTGCTCGCGAATCTGGGCGTAGGCACCTGCTTCCACCCACTTGGAGAAATAGTCAGTTTAAACTAGTAAATAATGTACCTTTCCTCACTCGACGGGTAGTGGTCCGATTATGTCTATTGCCTATTTGATAAAGGGACATGGTGAAGTGACTAAATGCAGGGGTTCCCCTGGTTGATGAATTAAAGGGGTGAACTTCTATCATTTCTCGCTCTGGCGGACGTATTGTGCCGCGTCTTTTTTCATGGTGGGCTAGTAGTACCCAACTCGTACCAGGCATAGCACGAGTGCTCGTTTGCATGTATAAGAGCTGCAATGGCCTTCGTGAACCTCCTCTAATACCGGCGTTGTTTGGTTGGGACTTGGGTACTTAGCCAGGGGTCCTCCAAAAGTTCTCTTGTAGAGGTCATTGTTTATCATGTAGTACCTAGCTGCCTGCATGCGAAGCTTTTTTGCTTCCTTTTTGTCGGGTGGTAGATTTCTATCCTGCAAATACGATACAAATTGGTGTACCAGTCCCATGTTAGGTGTAGGGAGAGTACCTCAGTATGGTCGATTGATGAGTGAAGGAGGGTGACTGTGCTTTCTTTTTTTAGGTTTGTGGCGGCAGCGACAAGCTTTGCCAGTCCGTCTGCTTCGGCGTTGTGTGATCTAGAAACCTGCTTGAAGCAGCATTCATCGAGCTATGTCATTAGCTTGTGGATTTCTGTTTGATATGTCTATAGCCTTTGTTCCTTGATCTAATAAGTCCCGGTGACTTGATTCACCACGAGTTGTGAGTCGCAGTGCAGGACAAGTCGGCGAGCTCTGTACCTGATGGCTAATTTTATGCCTGTAATGACGTCTTTATATTCTGCCTCATTGTAAGTTATCTTGGGGCATCGTATGGACTGGCGAATGATTTCGCCTGTAGGGACTTTGAGGATGAGTCCCAGTCCAGATCTCGAGGCGTTTGCTGGCCCATTGGTGTTGAGAGTCCAGGGGTCGGTATTCGAGGCGGCCTGTAGGGCTTCCTTTTCCACCTCTAGCGATATTTTGACACTGAAATTGGCCACGAAGTCGGTGAGGACTTGCGACTTCATGGTGGTCCTGGGAATATATGTGATATCATGCTCGCTGAGCTCTATGGCCTATATGGAGAGCCGTCCCGATAGTTCAGGCTTGTTCAAGATGCTTCTTAGAGGAAAAGTGGTTACTACTTTGATGGGATGGCATTGGAAATAGGGTCTCAGCTTTCTAGAAGTCGTGACCAGTGCCAAAGCTAATTTTTCGAGGTGTAGGTATCGAGATTCGGTGTCTACTAGGGTTTTCCTAATGTAATAGATAGGTGATTGCAAACATTTTTCTTCACGGACGAGTACTGCGCTGACCGCGACTTCCGACACGGCTAGATACGTTAGTAGAGGCTCACCTAGTTTCGTTTTTGACAGTAGCAGTGGCGATGATAGATACACTTTTAGCTCTTGCAGGGCTTTAATGAATTCTTCATTCTAGTGGAATCTGTCATCTTTTCTCAGCATGCTGAAGAATTTGTGGCATCTGTCCGACGATCGGGAGATCAAATGGGAGAGGGCGACTATCCGACCTGTCACTTTCTGGACCTCTTTCTTGCTGTTGAGCATTTCGGTTATTGAAGCGATTGCCTTGATTTGGTCAGGATTGAATTTGATCCCCCTATGGGATACGAGAAATCCTAAAAACTTCACTAACGCCACGCCAAAGGCGCATTTCTCAGGATTCAGTTTCATCCCATACTTTCTTAGTATTTTGATGGCCTCCAGCAAGTGGTCGATGTGATCTTCCTTTCTGGCGGACTTCACTAGCATGTCATCGATATGTGGCCCCTGCGTTTGTCGAGTTGACTGGTCACTAGCATGTCGTCGATAAACCTCTATGGTTTTCCCGAGTTATTCGTTGAACATCTTAGTGACCAGTCTTTGATATGTGGCCCCTGCGTTCTTGAGCCCAAAGGGCATCACTCTGTAACAGTAGGTACCCTGGTATGTGATGAACGTTGTTTTTTCTTGATCTCGGCCATTAAGATTTGGTTATAATCGGAGTATGCATCCAAGAAGCTTAGTATTTCATGCCCGGCAGTGGCATCAATCAGTTGGTCGATGTGAGGGAGGAGGAAGGAATCCTTGGGGCAAGCCTTGTTCAGGTCGGTGAAATCTACACACATTCGCCATTTTCCATTATTCTTTTTGGCCATTACTACATTGGCAACCCGTTGTGGATATTTGGACTCTTTGATAGAGCCGTTGGCGAGTAGTTTATCTACTTCCTCATTGATTGTGGCGTTGAACTTTCTCCTGATCTGTCTTATCGGTGGATGTAGCAGATCGACGTTGAGCTTGTGGGTGGCAATGTCCGGCAAGATTCCTGGCATGTCTACATGGGAAAAAGTGAATGTGTCTACATGGTTAGTCAAAAATTCATGGTACTTACCCGGGTCACTGAACCTGTGGCCGATGTATGCTTTCCTTTCGGGGTTGAGACGATCTAGCTGAACCGGACCGAGGTTTTTGATTGTGGCCTTACAGGCCTCCACAATGTTTGGGTCTCTGACAGCATCGATCGTTGGGTCTGCTTTGGTCGCTGACACGGCTGTTTGCTATGCCTCCGCACTTGCCCCGCTCAGCTATCGGGTGTGGGCGCATTCTTGTGTTTTCTTATAACATTCTTGCAATATGCGCGGTTCTCCTTTGATGCTGAATATCCCCCATGAAGGAGGGAACTTAACCACTTGGTATAAGCTTGAGGGGACCGCTCGCATGGCATGTATCCACGGGCGTTCGATGATGACATTGTATGATGTCTCTTGGTTCATTACGTGGAGGGTGGTCTCCAATGTGACTCCCCCCGCGAGTAGGGGTAAATTCACTTCTCCTTACGTGCGTTCCACTGCATTGTTAAAACCAGTTAGAGTTATACAACGGTGGGTTATCCTGTCCTCGAGTCCCATCTGCGAGAGGACTCTCGGATGGATGATGCAGGCACTACTTCCATCGTCTATCATGACTCTCCAGATATCTGTATCAATAATACGTAAAGTGATAACCAAAGTATCATAATGGGGAAAACACAAACCGTCGGCATCAGACTTATCGAAGGTGATACTTCCTTCGAGGTCATCATTCCATTCGTGGGAGATGGTTCTCTTTAGTCTGTGTGTTGGCAAATTTTACATGGTTGATAGTGATGTCAGTACCATCTCCGACGATCATGTTTACTGTACACATCGGGGAAGGTGACTTTGGTGGTCCTCGGGACTTCTCTCGCCTGCGTGCAAAATTGGCCTTCCCCTTGTCGCTGAGCAGCTCCTTTAGGTATCCTTGTTTTGGCATCCTGACAAATTCCTGTAGCAGGCCTATGCAATCCTCTATCCTATGTCCTCGTTCTTGGTGGAATTCACACATGACATTTGATTTCCTCGTGGCAGGGTCCGATTTTATTTTCTGAGGCCACTGCACCTTGGTGCTGAGCTTTTCTAGTGCGTACACAATCTCTGAAGGAGAGACACAAAATTTATGTAATGAAAGTAAAGGGGGCATACCTCTTTTATTTCTGAGCAGGGCGAGATGACGTTGTAGTGCATCTACATGACAAGGGGGCGGAAGACGAGACCTTATGTAAGGCTGATGCCGTTCTTTATTAGGGCGAGGGGGAAGTTCTCGATGTCCTTCATGACGTTGATCTCTTCGTGTGTCTAGTTGTATGATTGTCAGTCGTCGAGTTGGTATATTGAGGTCCTCTTCGTCTGCTCGTACCTCGGTGCAATAGGTGTTATGGATATCATCCCAAGTTGTGGGGGGATATTTTATGAGGCGGCTTAGTAGTTTCTTGGTTGCTCTGGACCCATCCTTGCTAAGTCCGTTCTGGAAAGCGGCTACCGCCATGCCCTCCGATACATTTGGTAGGCTAATCCTTACCCTATTGAATCTGGCGAGGAAGTCTTTGAGGCTTTCCCCAGTGATTAGTTTGACGGTGAATATGTCGTTTACCCACGCTTCTGCCTTCTTAGTGCCGGCGTGTGCAGTGACGAACTTGTCTGCCATTTCTTTAAAGGTTGAGATTTCTTTGGCGGGCAGTTGAGAATACCAGGTCATGGCTCCTCTGGTCAGCATCTCGCCGAACTTCTTCAGCAGCACACATGGTACTTGTTCCTTAGACAAGTTGTTACCTTTCACAACGGTGAGAAAATGGATGAGATGATCTTCAGGGTCGGTGGTCCCATTGTATACTTTCAGATAAGGAGGCAGCTTGAAATTTTTCGGGATGGTGTAAGGGGCAGTCTCCTCGGAGTATGGTTGTTCTACGAACCTCCCTATGTCACATTTAGGCAGCAGTTTGGGCGCTCCGGGGATCTTTTCGACCCTATCCTGATGCTCCTTCATTTTGTCGTGGAGGGCCTAGTTTTTGCTCTCCATTTCTTCCATTTTCCTCAAAATGGATGTTAATGTGTCATCATGCATTTGCGTTTCGACGGGTTGGTTGTTGGTGTGCGTTTCCTCTTGCTCGTCTGCTGTGGCGGTGATACTTGTTGTTGGTGCTGCTTTTTTAAGACTCAGTGGTGGTTTTTCCACTAGGCCGCTCAAGGCGCTTGTCCGCCATTCTTACAGTAACTTCCCGACCGTCGAGGGTGCTTCTTTTGCAGCGAATATGGAGGTATCTTTTTCCTGCAAGGTTGCAAGATTCCCGGAGGGGGAAGGTGAGGCTTCTACCTCAGGTGTGATATCAGGGGTGGTGTTGATGGAAGCGCTACCACCAACCTCATTCAGGGAACTCAGGAGGTTGGTATTGACATTCGTTATAGCTTTGGACCGGGTGTTATTTTCGGCAATTTTTAGGTTTTATCTGGTGATCTGATCCTTCAGGTGTATACTACAGGTTTGATTCTCGAAATCCCCACAGACGGCGCCAAATTGTTTCACCCAAAAGCTATCGGTTTCTTTATGAGTTAGGGACAATAAAAAATTATAACACGCTAAATGGGAATCAACGGTTATAAACCCTAGGGTAGATCTATAATTCGTATGCTATTTGCTCAGACGAGATTATAATAAGACTTATTGGATTCTCAAAATTGATCAACAAGAGAGAGATAATATAGAGAGAGAATGATAGTCAGAAGTTGTATTATTAGTGAAAATAACACTTGTCTTACAAATGAGAGAGGCCTTTCCATATATAGAAGGAAGGCTCCCTCGTCAGAATCTCACTTTATACTAGGACTATTGTCGTTATAGAAATATAAACGGGCAGAGGGGACGGAATGCTCGTACGGGCGAGTTTGTCAGTGTGCCTTTATTGTTAGAAGCGTACTCCCTTCTGTCGTATGGGCATGAAGGGAGGTATATTTGAGTTTAGTGGCCGTGGAGGGAGGCGTGCTCGACTTTCATCAATCGAGTCTGATTCAACCCCATACAATCTGCATTTACTTGCACTGTGTTGTGCAATATCTTAATGTTTAGTTGTGTTCTTTTTTATCATTTTTCAATTGTATTATATTATATTCTTTCAGTCCTGAGCATCCTTCATTTAGAACGTCCATGCTTATCGGTGATAACAAAACACAGGGAGTATTACGTTGCTACTTCAAGGTATCCGATTCTGTTACGTTTTCTGTTTCCTCTGAGAGTATAACTGCAAAATTTACAAATCACAATCTATATCACGGATTTTTCTAATTCATGTTTAGTGGCTCCCAGTTTACGCCTTTTGGTTCATTCACTTAGGTTAAATGTTGTAAAAGAGGTCAATGATGCTCAAATATAGGTTCCGAATCTTATACTTAAGATAACTTTATGTCGCATCAGAGCATCATTGACTTCGTGATCACGCTCAACTAAGTATCGCAAAAAACTACGCGGGCGTTGCAAATATAATCCGAGTATTATTGCCCAGAGTCGAACCATATGGATTTTACCTATCAATTACTACTATCAGATTCACTAAATTCACACAATCTGTTTTCTCAAACTTTTTGATTCACAATGGTTGATTTTCTAACAAATTGATTGACTCAAAAGTTAGCGGTTACTTTATGAGCTATTAACAATCAATAGATATGAGAGGTGTAAATCGTAATCAAATATAATAAACCTAAATATGGAATAAGCATAATTATAATGTCCAGATACTTGCAAAAATGAAGAACTATTAAAGGTAATCACTTATCACAATTGATAGAGAATGATAGAGAAAGAACGAGAGAAATTGTATTATTAGATAATAATACATTGTTCATTACAACAGGGAAGCCTCCCTTGATATAGAGGTGGGGCTTCCTTACTAAAATTATAATTCGTCGAGGGGTCGTTGACGCCCATTCAGAGGAGACGTCTAAATATACACGTCATCTTTTGTGCCCTTACGTCAATATTGTATCCTCGTTGTAAGAGACATAGGGGAGGGGTCGTACCATTATCGTTTTGCGAACGTGCGGAGAGCTGCGCTCTCACCCTATGGTCAAGGCATATTTGGCCCCATATAGTTAGTCCCTCCACCTGTTAGAGGCATACTAAATGTACGTCTTCAATGGGTGGAAATGTCGATCCGCCGTGGCGTCGCTAATGCATTGACACGTGGCCTACTCTTTTGATTGACATTACTGCCGTCATGAGTTATGATTATAACTGCTCCCAAGACAGATCAGGGGGCATTTTGATGTTTGGTTTTTTGCCCTTTTTTATGACGCCTACCTCTTCGGTTTCCGTGTATCAGGGCTCTATAAACAGGGGAAGGGTTTGATTTTTGCTATCTTTTGAACTTCTCAGACTCTCTTGTCCTATTATTCATCTTTTGTTAGAGATCCTGGTAACTTTTGTGTTGAATCCTTTGAGTCTTCTTTGAAGTTAATTTCCCTAGTTGCCGGAATATTTATTCGTATTTAAACACTGATTATAGCAAGACGAGGCCAACAAAGTTGGGGAGAGAGAGACGAGTCCTCCTCTAGTGTTCCACCATCTTCGGATGGTGGGAAAAACACTCAAAGACCCCTCGTTCACCTCACTGTGGACAGAGTCCTTCCCCGAAAGCTTCATGCTCGAATGTATTTTCTCACACGATGCCCAACTCCTACATGGAATTGCTCTGAGTTCCTTGATGCACATTTGGACAGTTTGCGGAAGGCATGCCAAATCCCTGATACAGTGGTCATGAAGGTGGCTAGGGGGGATTTTGCTACGTACATAAACCGCGGTTCTGTGCTTTTTTTGAATACCCATTTTTAATTGGGTGTGGCCTCCCCATTTACCCTCTGGGGGAGAAGATTCTGTTTCTACAATGTATGCCCAGCTCAGTTCACTCCGTATATGTGAGCACGTGATTTTTGCCCTAAGCAAACAAATTCCAATATTAAAATAAATAATATTTTTGATGTTCAATTATGTGTTTAAATTAAATAAATTGTGTGATTCTGATTGAAACAATTTGAAATTAAAAACTACAAAAAGGGTTAATTAGAAAACGTCACAAAAAATAAGGAAGTTAAAGAAAATTAACAAAAATACAAAAAATACCGAAAAATTAAAGAAAATAAGAAAGAATGTCATAAAAATACCAGAAAAATTAGGAAAAATAGGAAAATAAAAGAGAAGCTATAATTAAAAATGAATACAAATAGAGAAAATAAAATACAAAAAGAAAATACCAAAGAAATAATTAAATACAAGAGGAAATACACAAAAATACAATAAAATTGGGCCAAATTCAGGCCCAAAGTATAAACAACCCAAAGCAATTGGTTGTCGGTCCAAACGCTGAATCAAAACGATAGTGTAATTGGGCGACTAAATCTCAGCCATTGAGATATTGATCCAACGGACCATGTGAGGCGGTGTGAATATAAATGAAATGTCGTCGTTTAAAAGCTTTAATCTTGGCCATCCAAATAAATTGATCAAACGGACACTGATGAGTCTCTCAAGAAACTAAATGAAGTTGCTTTGAGAACAAATCCTGGCCATCCATATTTGAAGATCCAACGGAGGGTAGGCAATCTCTCATAAGGCAAAACGGCAATGTCTAATAGGATTTAATCCTGGCCATTGATAAAAATTGATCTAAAGGCCAGGATCGCCCAGGCCCAAGGGAGTATATAAACTCCATCTCCCGTTCATTAGAGATCAAAGCCAAACACGCCTATACACACATAAACCCTAGCCGTCGGTCTCTCTCGTCTTCTTCATCTTCTTCACCATTTCCAATGGAGACTAGCCAGAATCCATGACCGTCTCCAGCCACAAATAGCGTCAAACCTCTTTTCTTTCTCTCTTTCTCACCAAAACCTCCCTAAAAACCTAGGAAACCAGAAAAAACCCTACCTTCTTGAAAGTCCGGTCACCGGAGCCTTTGCCGGTGACCTTCAACTTATGACTCTGTCTCCCAAATTAACACCCTAGGACCACTACGAGAGGATCTTTAGCCCTATGTAGTTAGTTTCCTTCGAATCACCATAGAAATGTTCGAATCCTCCAAAGAAGTTCGCTGGAACCCTACCACCGACGAACACCCAAACACAACTCACCCCAAATACACCCCAATAACACCCAGAACACCCTTCTACCACCAAAAACCCAAAAATAGAATCATTTGAGGAAAATCTGAAAAAATCAGACTTCAAGTTTTTGAAACCTTGATGCCTGGAAAAAGAAAAGAAAAAGAAAAGAAAGAAAGAAAGAAATAAAGACGAATAAAGAGAGAACATGAGACAAATCCTGCAAGCTAAGTTCCTTGCCTTCTGTGCTTTCATCTTAAATTATTCTTTTTGGATGTTTTCTGTTTATTTGCGTTCTTTGTTTTCTTTATTTGATCTCTGGAATGTTTTCTGCTTATTTCGTCTTTTAATTTCTCTATTTTGAATCTCTTGCATATTTTTTGTTTATTTGACTTCAAAAGACTTCTGTATATAATTCTAGCATGTTTTTGACTGTTCATCTTTTCAATATTCTAAATAGAGTGTTTAGCATATTCTTGACTGTTGGTCTTCTGGGTATTTCTATCACTAGCATATGATAATCTCATCTAACCTGTTCTTTGCACATAATCGATCTGTTTTAGCTCCTTAGGGTTTCTATAAGTCAACACATGAATCTGATGTGAATATGTTTCTTTATGTGTGATTTGTTCACTGTGCCCAAGTATGAAATTACAATTTAGTTAATTGGGATTCAGCCATTATCAAATTTCCCTCTGAATTCTGGTTAATTGATGAATGATTTTTGATTGAGGCTATGTGTGCAAAATAACATAAATTGGCTATATTTGTAATGGATTCATATGTTAGACTATGTTAAATTCTATTGTGCTTTGTGGTATTGGTTATAGCTATAAAGACAAGTTAGTTAGTAATCTGGATATTGTCGAAAATGACCTAATCTGGCTATTAATGAAATTACTTGGGACTGTGTAATTAGTATGGCTATTCCGGAAACATTAGAGTTGTTAGTTCTACAGTTTAAATCTGGTTAGTAAAAGTTAATAAAGTAGGCTAAGTCTGCAAGTTAATTATGATTAGCTAATGATAATAAAAGGGTTACATTTAAAAGTCAAATAAAAGAAGCTAAAATTGAAAGACTGTTTAGTTATAATCTGGCCAAGTCTTAAATAATTTAGAAGATGATGGCCAGTAGTTAAATAGGCGATGAACCTAAGACACCCTGACTTTAGTAGGTCAGGTAAATAACAAATAATCATAGCGGTATAAAGGGAATAAGAATTGGTATAATTATGAATTAATAGAACCTATAGGGACAAAATAGACTTTAAGGCTTAGTATTTCTGTAATTACACATAAAATAAAGGGTAAAACATACCCAGTAAAAAGGTATAACGGTGATTATCCTTAGTAAGTGAGGGCACCATAGTAATATGCCCTTAATAGAAGCAAAAAGAATTACCTAAAACCTTCCAGCCCTAGCCTGAAATATGGGTACCAAACTGTAATTAATAAGAGAATTAAGGGGAGGGAACTTATAATAAGATTTTTGAATTTTTCCCTCAAAATTTCACCCAAATCACTTATAAATAGGCTTTATCTAAGCCAGAAAAAGGGGCTGGATTCTAGAAATTCAGAGAAAAACATTCTGAAGTACAAATTAAGAGTTATACAGCATAGATAGAGAGTAAAAATTCTGAGTTAAATCGAGTACAGATTCTGGAGTTCAACTAGAGTCTTATGAAGTTCTATACTATTGGATTCTATTGGATTTCCTTCAATTCTGTTCCTTGGTTTGCTTATCTGCTGGATTTGAGGATTATACTTGACTGTGTTATTGCTGTTCTGCTGTGATTTTGTCTTCTATTGTTCTGCTGCTGTGATCGCTGACTATCCTTCATCTCATTTGCTTCTTAGACTTATAAGTTTCCCTTTGCTAAATCATGTACACATTTTTTATCCAGATATGTAACTGTCAGCTAATTGAGGAAATGAAAATGCCATGAGTTGTTCAGATGGAATCTTATGCTGTATTTTTTGAGAATTCTATGTTTATTGTCTATTAGATCTTCTGTAATTTGAGAGGAATAACTGTAATAGTTAAGTATATATGAGACTTGAGCAATGTAATAGATAGAGTAGAGTAGAGTACACGTAGTCATAATCACCCTAAAATATACGTTCAAAAATAGGTTAACTCGTAAAATTGATTCACTTAGATAATACTAGCTTTGTAATCTGAATGGTAATCAAATTAATCTCAGGAACTAGACTGTGATAATTAAAAATGATCAACTTCCTTATAGTCTGTTTCTTCACTTTAATTAGTTTAATAACAATTTAAAATGGTGTAAGCTAGAATCAGTAACTAATTTGCATAGTTAAGTATCATATCACTGTTCAAAATAGTTGAAATAAGTAGTTTACTGTTAGGCTCTATTAGTAATTGATAGTTAGAATTCAGAATTAATGTTAGTACACTTGTACTCCAGTTCCTTATGAAATAAAAATGCTTTTTGTTGATTTGACAAGTATTTACTTGTTAGTTATGAAATCCCGACTGTGCTTTCTATTCATGTCATCTGATCTAGGCTCGATAGACAGTACAGGCCCAGATCCAATTGGACTCATTTCCGGGTCTTTGAATAACAACTTTAATATATACTGGGTTTCTGAAACCTAGTTGTGTAAACTAGACTGTTAAATTCAGTCCACAAATGTCCAGGCATAGAAATGGAAATAATGGGCCTGGACACAGTTTTGAAAATACAAAACAAGTAAAGTAATTAGGGAAAAAAACAAAAATAGAGAATGTAGCATTTATTAGGATTGGACTTCTAAAAATAACGGGACGAGCCTCGCATAAGAACAAAATATGCGGTCCCCCATATGAACATCAATAAGTGATAGATCCGGGAAGACCGTTTAGCGAATTTCATGGACTTTCTTAAAGAATAATAATCCGTTAGTCGCTATAGGCACGATTTAAAATATACATTCCTTAATACAAGTGAACATCTAATATGACTCAAATCTTAAATCCCGGCGAAGCTGGAACGTGTTAAAGTCACAGGCGTACTGGTTGCAGTGTCACTCGAAATACGTTCTTGCAATGTCGCAAGTCGTTAAAATGTCAAATCAAAACATTTACATGTTATAAGAGCATATAATGAAATCAAATAAAATAAAAAACAATAGCTGAGCGACCGTGCTAAAACCACAAAATTCGGGAGTGCCTAACACCTTCTCCCGGGTTAATAGAATTCCCTATTCGGATTTCTAGTTGCGCAGACTGTTTAAATAAAGTCAATTTCCTTGGACTTGGGATTAAACTCTTACTTGGGTTAAAATTATCTTCCCGAGTGGCGACTCTGAAACTCTAAATAAAATCACATTCCGATTGTCCTTAAAGTGGAAAACTCCTTCTTCGTTGATGATTATTATATCCTTTTTCGGGTATATTAGTAATTAATGAGGTATACCTTATTTCCCTTTGCAGGAAAAAGAGGTAGTAAAAAGGGAGGTGTGACAGTATACATGGAAAGTGTATCGCATATTGACCACTTATGCTGATCGAGCCAGACTCGACGTCTCGATCCATCACCTCTTGCAGTTGTTTAGCCGTGGTTTTATGAGGGGATAGACGTTGTAGTTGAAGAACTGTGGTGCAAAAGGCCTGGTCGTGCAGGCAGATGACAAGCCTAATCGCCGCTTCTGGCTTAAATTTTTCTATGTTCGAACGGCGGACCTGGCGGCGACACTAGAAGGGTTCCCAGAAGTGTAGAATCCAGAACATGAGTGCTGCTATGCTTACTTAATACTTTTCATCACTTACGCCCGTTCAGTCTTTGTGACTTCCTCGCTTTCCCTTTTTTGCAGCTAGGATTTCTCTGCCCCAACTTGTACCAGATATAAGGTCGTCAGCGGGGAGAGTGATCCTTTTCGCAGAGGAATGCCTGACGCGAGCGACATTCCTTACACGATACGGACCTTTAGGTATTACACTGACTTCTAATTTTGAAATTCTATTTTCAAGTGTTGCCGCTTGACTTATTTTCTTTTGGCAGTTCGGAGCGCCCCCCAAAGGAGGAGAAGACGGAATGTTGCAGCCCCCACACGATAACGACTGATTCTGAGAATAAATATATGCTTCCGGAGCCTTTGGATGAGGATATTCCTAAGGTTGCTCAGCCTGAGGGCGAGTTTGCGACTTTGGAGCCCTCAAGCAAGGATGTTCCCGAAGCTTCTTAGCCCGAGGGTGGATATACGAATGAGGAACCCTCTAGCGAGGATGTTCCTGAGGCTATTCGGCCTGAGATCATTCCGGTGGTCGAATCCACGAATTAGATGACTCCTTCACCTTGATATCCTCATGCTAATGAGGAGGCTTCCGAAGGCAAAGAGCCGTCGGAGCAGAAGTGGCATCGATTGCTTCTTAGCAAAGGAATAGTCATAGAGTATAGGAGGGCGAATGTAGGCCGTCCAAAGTTGAGGCCGGTCTTAATGGATGATGCAATTTGCTCAGAGATGCCGGCCCCTCAGAGGGGGGTTGTACCTGATATTACCTCCCTGAGTGTTGAAGGAGATAATGCACCGGCTGCTGCCGAGGTGGTTGCTGACGGGGGAAGGTTTGGTTCCGAGTAGGCTCCCGCAACCGCAGACATGCTGCAGGGGGATCATTCTCGAGTGGAGATGGCGGCGATTGGGCCTAACCAATGAATCGTGATACTGATAAGATATAACCTATTGCTGGAGAGTGAGCAGGCCGCAACGGATATGACTTTGCTTTGCGCGGCTGCCGAGAGCGAGAATCCGAAGGATATCAGCGACATGGTTTTATCCCGACGAGTCGCCGGTGCAACTTTACATGTATGCTTTTCTTTTTTTGTTTCTTAGAACGAACCTTAGGTGTATGCTGACTTGTGTTGTGTTTTTCTATTTAGATACCACTGGTTAGGCTACTGAGGCAGAGGTTAAGAACCGACACCGTTTGGTTCTGGTTGCCCGAGAAGCTTGTGGGTATAATCCTGATTCCCTAGCCCCGGTGGGCTTTTCCTTTGAAGATGTGAACCATCTAGCTATCGGGTCCTAGATTTCTAAATTATTTCGGGCTGAAAGCGGCGGTGGACAAGGCGACAGGCTGGTTGGCGATGACGAACAGGGTAGCGGCGGCTAGGATGTGTGTTTATTTTGATGTTATAATTTTGTAGCCGTGTGAATAGGATCTTTTTGAAATGTATACTTTCTTTTTGGAGGAAATGGAAGTCATTCTTTTGGTATTCATATATACCTTTTGTACCTTTTATTTTGTGCGCTTATCATAGCAGTATGCGTAGTATCAATCGTTGTCAAGTTGTTTTGTCGTAGTCGAGCTGGGTCAACTTAGTATGACAATGGCCTTAGCCCTTTGTTTATTTGGGAATGATTGTAACTGTTTAGCGATTTCAATCTTGTCGAGGTTTGTTTATCGTAATCGAGCATAGTCGATTACTATGATACTGGCCTTAGCCGTTTGTTCATTTTGAGATGGTCATAACCATTTAATGATCTCGACCATGTCGAGTTGATTTATCGTAATCGAACTGAGTCGATTACTATGATACTGGCCTTAGTCATTTATTCATTTTGAGTTGGTCGTAACTATTTAATGATGAAGACCATGTCAAGTTGATTTATCGTAATCGAACCAAGTCGATTACTATGATACTGGCCTTAGCCATTTGTTTGTTTTGAGATGGTCGTAGCCATTTAATGATCTCGAACGTGTCAAGTTGATTTATCGTAATCGAACCAAGTCGATTACTATGATACTGGCCTTAGGCTTTTATATGTTGTAGATGGCCTTAGCCTTTTATAAATTGTTGATGGCCTTTGCCTTTTATACGTTCTAGGTGGCCGTAGCATTTCATACATTGGAGATGGCCGTAGCCTTTCATATATTTGAGGTGGTCGTAGCCTTTGATACATTGGAGATTTCCGTAACCTTTCATACATTGGAGATGGCCGTAGCCTTTCATACATTGGGTATGGCCGTAGACTTTCATAAATTTGAGATGGCCGTGGCTTTTCATACATTGGAGATGACCGTGGCCTTTCATACATTGGACATGGCCGTAGCCTTTCATATATTGGATATGGCCGTAAATGGCCATAGCCTTTCATACATTGGAGATGGCCATGGCCTTTCATACATTGGAGATGGCCTTAGCCATTCATACATTGGAGATGGTGGTAGCCCTTCATACATTGGAGATGGCCGTAGCCTCTTATACATTGAGATGGCCGTTGGTTTAGTCCCTTTTGGCATGCCCGTTGTGCTGGCCAGCGTAACTAGCATGTCAAACTTGCCTCGTGAGTATTTCCGGGCATCTCCTTCGTCGCCTCATTAAAAACCTTTATGAGAAAACCCAATTGGGCCAATACTCGGAATAGGGAAAAAGAGTACGACTTGGGGGTGCTCTTCAGAAATGGAATACTTGAGTTGAGATATATCCTAGTTGTGTTGGATCGTCTTCCCTTCCATTGTCTCCAGTTGAAACGGCCCTTTGTCTACTGTCGCAGTAATTTTAAATGGCCCGTCCCAATTGGTACCCATGTTTCCTTCACTTGGATCCTTAGATGCCAAGGTTTTAGCTTTGAGGACGTAGTCTCCTACTTTGAGTGGTCGGATTTTGGCCCTCTTTTTGTAGTATCATTCAGTTTGCTATTTTTGGGCTGCCATCCTAATGTGGGCCATTTCTCTCATTTTC
Organism: Nicotiana noctiflora; assembly: GCA_032618575.1. NCBI lineage: Eukaryota > Viridiplantae > Streptophyta > Magnoliopsida > Solanales > Solanaceae > Nicotiana > Nicotiana noctiflora. The sequence continues at coordinate 163,649 of JASVEL010012155.1, forward strand.
TTGGATTCATCAAGGTCCTGGAGTCGGTTCGAATCATTTTTTGCTACACTCGTATGTGAGTAACTCAAACTTGGTTTTCCTACTTCAACCGGTATGACGACATCAGTTCTGTAAACCAGTAAGTATGGCGTTTCTCCCGTGGAAAATTTAGTGGTGGTCCTGTGCGCCCATTGTACCTCTGGTAGCAGTTCTGGCCATAGACCTTCGGCTTCTGCAAGCTTCTTTTTCAATATATTCAGCCTCTCTACCCTTTCGGGTAGGGGTAAGGCCTGTCTATATATTACCCTGAGCCGAGGGTCGATTGGAAACAACCTCTCTTTGTGGGACTATACTGGGTAGTTATTGTTGTTGTTGGATGACTCTGCTTAGCCATTGGCAGCGCGATGAAACGATTTAGAGAGTATCATTTTGATGTGCCATTTGTCGACGAATTCTGTCATTTTCTGACTGATGAACTGTCGCAAGTTGTCGCAAGTGATTTCTTTGGGGATGCCGAAGCAGCAGATGATGTTTTTCCATATCAAGGCGATGACCTCTTGTTCGCATATTCGGGCATATGCACCTACTTCCAACCACTTGGAGAAATAGTCAGTTAAAACTAATAGAAAATATACCTTTCCTTGTTCGATGGGTAACGAGCCGACTATGTCCATTCCCCATTTGATGAAGGGCCAAGGGGAAGTGACCGAATGGAGGGGTTCACCCGGTTGGTGTATCATGGGGGCGAACTTTTAGCATTTTTCGGATTGACAGACATACTCTGCGGCATCTTTATTCATTGTAAGTCAGTAATATCCGTCTCGTATCAGATAGCGCACGAGTGCGCGATTGTCCGTATGGATGTCGCAATGCCGTTCGTGTACTTCTTCTAGTACTGGTGTCATTTGATTAGGGCCTAGGCACTTGGCCAGGGGTCCTCCAAAGGTCCTTTTGTAGAGCTCGTGGTTTATCATGCAATATCTGTCGGCCTATACACGGAGCTTCTTTGCCTTTTTTTTATCAGGTGGGAGAGTTCCTTCCGACAAGTACGATAAAAACTGGTTGCGCCAGTCCAATATTAAGTTTAAGGAGAGTACGCATGATCGATTGCCATGTGGAGGAGAGTGATGACACTTTCTTTGTTGAGGCTTGTGGTGGCTGCAACTAGTTTTGCTGGACCATCCACTTCGGTATTCTGTGCTCTAGGAACTTGATCGAAGCGGCAGTCGTCGAGTTGGGCAATCAACCTATGGATTTCTACCTAGTACTTCTGCAATCTTATTTCCCTGATTTGGTAAGTCCCAGTGACTTGATTTACCACAAGCTGAGAGTCGCAGTAAAGAACGAGTCGACGGGCCCCGTATGTGACGACCAACCTTATACCTGCAATAACGGCTTCCTCTTCTGCCTGTTTGTTAGTCATATTGGGGCATCGTATGGACTGGCGAATGATTTTGCTCGTGGAGACTTCGAGGACAAGTCTCAATCTCGAGGCATTAGCGGCTCCATCCGTGTAGAAAGCCCAAAGGTTGGTATTTAAGGTGGAGTGTAAAGCTTCCTTTTCTGCCTCTGGTAGTATTTTTGTACTAAAGTCGGCCACGAAGTCGGTGCGGACTTGTGACTTGATGGCGGTCCTTGGAATATATGAGATATCATGATTGTTAAGCTCTATGGCCCATCTTGCGAGTTTGCCCGATAACTTGGTCTTATGTAGTATGATTCTTAAAGGGAATGTGGTCACCACTTTAATGGGGGGTCGTACCTGATATTACCTCCCTGAGTGTTGAAGGAGATAATGCACCGGCTGCTGCCGAGGTGGTTGCTGACGGGGGAAGGTTTGGTTCCGAGTAGGCTCCCGCAACCGCAGACATGCTGCAGGGGGATCATTCTCGAGTGGAGATGGCGGCGATTGGGCCTAACCAATGAATCGTGATATTGATAAGATATAACCTATTGCTGGAGAGTGAGCAAGCCACAACGGATATGACTTTGCTTTGTGCGGCTGCCGAGAGCGAGAATCCGAAGGATATCAGTGACATGGTTTTATCCCGACGAGTCGCCGGTGCAACTTTACATGTATGCTTTTCTTTTTTTGTTTCTTAGAACGAACCTTAGGTGTATGCTGACTTGTGTTGTGTTTTTCTATTTAGATACCACTGGTTAGGCTACTGAGGCAGAGGTTAAGAACCGACACCGTTTGGTTCTGGTTGCCCGAGAAGCTTGTGGGTATAATCCTGATTCCCTAGCCCCGGTGGGCTTTTCCTTTGAAGATGTGAACCATCTAGCTATCGGGTCCTAGATTTCTAAATTATTTCGGGCTCAAAGCGGCGGTGGACAAGGCGACAGGCTGGTTGGCGATGACGAACAGGGTAGCGGCGGCTAGGATGTGTGTTTATTTTGATGTTATAATTTTGTAGCCGTGTGAATAGGATCTTTTTGAAATGTATACTTTCTTTTTGGAGGAAATGGAAGTCATTCTTTTGGTATTCATATATACCTTTTGTACCTTTTATTTTGTGCGCTTATCATAGCAGTATGCGTAGTATCAATCGTTGTCAAGTTGTTTTGTCGTAGTCGAGCTGGGTCAACTTAGTATGACAATGGCCTTAGCCCTTTGCTTATTTGGGAATGATTGTAACTGTTTAGCGATTTCAATCTTGTCGAGGTTTGTTTATCGTAATCGAGCATAGTCGATTACTATGATACTGGCCTTAGCCGTTTGTTCATTTTGAGATGGTCATAACCATTTAATGATCTCGACCATGTCGAGTTGATTTATTGTAATCGAACTAAGTCGATTACTATGATACTGGCCTTAGTCATTTATTCATTTTGAGTTGGTCGTAACTATTTAATGATGAAGACCATGTCAAGTTGATTTATCGTAATCGAACCAAGTCGATTACTATGATACTGGCCTTAGCCATTTGTTTGTTTTGAGATGGTCGTAGCCATTTAATGATCTCGAACGTGTCAAGTTGATTTATCGTAATCGAACCAAGTCGATTACTATGATACTGGCCTTAGGCTTTTATATGTTGTAGATGGCCTTAGCCTTTTATAAATTGTTGATGGCCTTTGCCTTTTATACGTTCTAGGTGGCCGTAGCATTTCATACATTGGAGATGGCCGTAGCCTTTCATATATTTGAGGTGGTCGTAGCCTTTGATACATTGGAGATGTCCGTAACCTTTCATACATTGGAGATGGCCGTAACCTTTCATACATTGGGTATGGCCGTAGACTTTCATAAATTTTAGATGGCCGTGGCTTTTCATACATTGGAGATGACCGTGGCCTTTCATACATTAGACATGGCCGTAGCCTTTCATATATTGGATATGGCGTAAATTGCCATAGCCTTTCATACATTGGAGATGGCCATGGCCTTTCATACATTGGAGATGGCCTTAGCCATTCATACATTGGAGATGGTGGTAGCCCTTCATACATTGGAGATGGTCGTAGCCTCTCATACATTGAGATGGCCGTTGGTTTAGTCCCTTTTGGCATGCCCGTTGTGCTGGCCAGCGTAACTAGCATGTCAAACTTGCCTCGTGAGTATTTCCGGGCATCTCCTTCGTCGCCTCATTAAAAACCTTTATGAGAAAACCCAATTGGGCCAATACTCGGAATAGGGAAAAAGAGTACGACTTGGGGGTGCTCTTCAGAAATGGAATACTTGAGTTGAGATATATTCTAGTTGTGTTGGATCGTCTTCCCTTCCATTGTCTCCAGTTGAAACGGCCCTTTGTCTACTGTCGCAGTAATTTTAAATGGCCCGTCCCAATTGGTACCCATGTTTCCTTCACTTGGATCCTTAGATGCCAAGGTTTTAGCTTTGAGGACGTAGTCTCCTACTTTGAGTGGTCGGATTTTGGCCCTCTTTTTGTAGTATCATTCAGTTTGCTATTTTTGGGCTGCCATCCTAATGTGGGCCATTTCTCTCATTTTCTTGGATTCATCAAGGTCCTGGAGTCGGTTCGAATCATTTTTTGCTACACTCGTATGTGAGTAACTCAAACTTGGTTTTCCTACTTCAACCGGTATGACGACATCAGTTCTGTAAACCAGTAAGTATGGCGTTTCTCCCGTGGAAAATTTAGTGGTGGTCCTGTGCGCCCAATGTACCTCTGGTAGCAGTTCTGGCCATAGACCTTCGGCTTCCGCAAGCTTCTTTTTCAATATATTCAGCCTCTCTACCCTTTCGGGTAGGGGTAAGGCCTGTCTATATATTACCCTGAGCCGAGGGTCGATTGGAAACAACCTCTCTTTGTGGGACTATACTGGGTAGTTATTGTTGTTGTTGGATGACTCTGCTTAGCCATTGGCAGCGCGATGAAACGATTTAGAGAGTATCATTTTGATGTGCCATTTGTCGACGAATTCTGTCATTTTCTGACTGATGAACTGTCGCAAGTTGTCGCAAGTGATTTCTTTGGGGATGCCGAAGTGGCAGATGATGTTTTTCCATATCAAGGCGATGACCTCTTGTTCGCATATTCGGGCATATGCACCTATTTCCAACCACTTGGAGAAATAGTCAGTTAAAACTAATAGAAAATATACCTTTCCTTGTTCGGTGGGTAACGAGCCGACTATGTCCATTCCCCATTTGATGAAGGGCCAAGGGGAAGTGACCGAATGGAGGGGTTCACCCGGTTGGTGTATCATGGGGGCGAACTTTTAGCATTTTTCGGATTGACAGACATACTCTGCGGCATCTTTATTCATTGTAAGTCAGTAATATCCGTCTCGTATCAGATAGCGCACGAGTGCGCGATTGTCCGTATGGACGTCGCAATGTCGTTCGTGTACTTCTTCTAGTACTGGTGTCATTTGATTAGGGCCTAGGCACTTGGCCAGGGGTCCTCCAAAGGTCCTTTTGTAGAGCTCGTGGTTTATCATGCAATATCTGTCGGCCTATACACGGAGCTTCTTTGCCTTTTTTTTATCAGGTGGGAGAGTTCCTTTCGACAAGTACGATAAAAACTGGTTGCGCCAGTCCAATATTAAGTTTAAGGAGAGTACGCATGATCGATTGCCATGTGGAGGAGAGTGATGACACTTTCTTTGTTGAGGCTTGTGGTGGCTGCAACTAGTTTTGCTGGACCATCCACTTCGGTATTCTGTGCTCTAGGAACTTGCTCGAAGCGGCAGTCGTCGAGTTGGGCAATCAACCTATGGATTTCTACCTAGTACTTCTGCAATCTTATTTCCCTGATTTGGTAAGTCCCAGTGACTTGATTTACCACAAGCTGAGAGTCGCAGTGAAGAACGAGTCGACGGGCCCCGTATGTGACGACCAGCCTTATACCTGCAATAACGGCTTCCTCTTCTGCCTGTTTGTTAGTCATATTGGGGCATCGTATGGACTGGCGAATGATTTTGCTCGTGGAGACTTCGAGGAGAAGTCTCAATCTCGAGGCATTAGCGGCTCCATCCGTGTAGAAAGCCCAGAGGTCGGTATTTAAGGTGGAGTGTAAAGCTTCCTTTTCTGCCTCTAGTAGTATTTTTGTAATAAAGTCGGCCACGAAGTCGGTGAGGACTTGTGACTTGATGGCGGTCCTTGGAATATATGAGATATCATGATTGTTAAGCTCTATGGCCCATCTTGCGAGTTTGCCCGATAACTTGGGCTTATGTAGTATGATTCTTAAAGGGAATGTGGTCACCACTTTAATGGGGTGGCATTGGAAATAGGGCCTCAACTTTCTCGAAGCTGTGACCAGTGCCAGAGCTTATATTTCAAGGTGTAGGTACCATTTTTCGGCGTCCACCAGGATTTTTCTAATATAATAGATCGGGGATTGCATACCTTTCATTTTACAAACCAATACTACGGTGATGACGACCTCCGATATGGCCAGATATATCAGTAGGGGCTCGCCTGGATCCACTTTGGCTAGTAGTGGCGGTGACGAGAGATATGTTTTCAGTTCTCAGAAGGCTTTGATGAATTCCTCGTTCCATTGGAATCCATTATCCTTTCTTAGTGTGTTTAAAAATTTGTGGCATTTTTTAGAGGATCGTGAGATGAATCTGGAAAGGGCGGCTATTCAGAAATTCAATATTTTCACCTGCTTTTTGTTGTTTAGCACTTTGAGTATTGAGGTGATTTCCTTGATTTGGTCGGGGTTGACTTTGATGCTTCGTTGGGATATGAGAAACCCTAGAAACTTTCCTAACGCCACACCAAAATCATAACGAAGCATCAAAGTCGATGACATGCTAGTGACATTCGCAAAAAGGGAGGATCACATCAACCACTTAAAAGAGGCCTTCGAAATACAAAAATGTATATGATGAGGCTGAATATTCCCCATGGGGTAGGGAACTTGACCACTTGGTGCAGGCTCGAGGGGACTACTCGCATGGCATGAATCCATGGGCGTCCTATGGTAATATTATATGTCGTGTCCTCGTCCATCACGTGAAAAGTTTTTTCTAACATGACCCCTTCCATAAGGACGGGAAAGGTAACCTCTCCGGACGTACGTTCCTTTGTACTGTTAAAATTGGTTAGTGTTATGCAGCGGGGTATTATCCTATCCTCGAGTCTTATCTGTGAAAGGACCTTGGGGTCGATGATACAGGCATCGCTTCTGTCATCGATCATGACTCTCTTGACATTCATATCAATAATATGTAAAGTGATAACTAAAGCATCGTAATGAGGAAAACACAAATACTCGGCATCAGACTTATCGAACGTGATACTTCCTTCGAAGTCATCATACTGTTTGTGGGAGATAGTCTATTTTAGCCTATGAGTGTTTGCAAATTAGACGTGGTTGATTGCTGAGTTGTTGCTATCACCAACAATCATATTTACTGTCTGCATCGAGAAAGGTGGCTTTGGTGGTCCGTGGGGTTATTCTCGCCTGCGTGCCAAGTTGATCTTTCCTTTGTCGCTGATCAGCTCTTTCAGGTATCCTTGGTTTAACATTCTGACGACCTCTTATCGTAGACCTATGCAATCTTCGGTCTTGTGCCCCCGTTCCTGATGGAATTCGCACAGGATGTTTGACTTCTTTGTGGCGGGATTTGACTTCATCTTCTGAGGCCATTGTACATTGGTGCCAAGCTTCTCCAGTGCGTACACTATTTCTGAAGGAGAGACGCAAAAAATATGTGATGATAATAACGGGGGTGTACCTCTTTCGTTACAGAGCAGGTTGATTTGCCGTTGTAATGTGTTCATGTGTCCGGGCGGCAGATGGGAAGACCTCATGTATGGCTGATGTCGTTCTCTGTTGGAACAAAGGGAATGTTCCCGATGTCCCTCGTGGCATCGGGTTTTCCTTGTTTGTAATTGTATAGGTGTCAATAGTTGGTTTGGCCCGTTGAGACCGCCTTCTTCTGCTCGTACTTCGGTGCAGTAAAAATTATGGATTTCCTCACATGTCGTAGGGGGATACTTCAGAAGGCAGTTCAGCAGCTTCTTAGTCACTCTGGAACCGTCCCTACTTAGTCTGTTCTGCAAGGCAGCGACCACCATCCCTTCCGACATGCTTGGTAGGCTCATTCTTCCCTGTTGAATCTTGCGAGGAAGTCTCTGAGCCCTTGACCTGTGGTTCGCCTGGCGACGAAGATGTCGTGCAACCTTTCCTCTGCCTTCTTTGCACCCGTATGGGCGGTGACGAACTTATCCGCTATTTCTTCGAATGTTGATATTGCTTTGGCAGGTAGTTGGGAGTACCATGTCAGGGCCCCTCCGGTTAGCATCTCGCCAAACCTTTTCAGCAGCACTGATGGTACCTACTCTTCTAATAGGTTGTTAACTTTTGTGGAAGTAACATAGTGAATGAGAAGGTCCTCGGGATCAGTGGTCCCATCATATACCCTTAAGTAAGAGGGTATCTTGAAAGTTTTAGGGATGGAGTAAGGGGAAACTTTTTTGGAGTATGGTTGCTCCACGAACCTCCCCATGTCGCGTTTTGGTAACAACTTATGGGCTCAGGGAATTTTGTCGACCCTCTCCCGGTGTTCCTTTATCTAGTTGCAGAGAGCCTTGTTTTTGCTCTCCCTTTCTTCCATCTTCCTCAGGATGACGGTCAGCGTGTCATCATGGGGTTCTGTTTCGATGGGATGGTTGTTTACTCGCTTCTCTTCTTGTTTTTCCATGGCAGTGGTGATAGTCATCATTGGTATTGTTTTGATATTACCATGTGGTGGTTTTTCGACTAAGCCACTCACGGTGCTTGTTAGCCACTCTTCCAGCAATTTGCAGGCAATCGAGGGTGCCTCTTTTGCAATTGATGTGGAAGCTCCTTTGTCATGCAAGGTTGTTGAATTTTCAGAGGGGGAAGGTGAGGTTTCTGCTTCTGGTGCGATGCCGGGGGTTGCGTTAGTGACAACATCGTCGCCGACCTCATTGAGAGAGCCAAGGAGATTGGTTGTGACCCCCATTATTGCTTTGGATCTGGTGTTGTTATCGGCTATTTTGGGTTTTTGCGTGATATAGAGGAGATGGTTGGTTGATCTTTAGGTGGATACTATGATTTTGATTCTCGAAATCCCCACAGACGGTGCCAAGTTATTTAACTCAAAAGTTATTAGTTACTTTATGAGCTATTAACAATCAAAAGATATGTGAGGGATAAATCGTAATGAAATGTAATAAACCTAAACATGGAATAAGCATAATTATAATGTTGAGATACTTGCAAAAATGAAGAACTGTTAAAGGTAATCATTTATCACAGTTGAGAGATAATGATAGAGAGAGAATGAAAGAAATTAAATTATTAGATAATAACACATTGTTCCTTACAACAGAGAAGCCTCCCCTCATATAGAGGTGGGGCTTCCTTACTAAAATTATAATTAGTCGAGGGGTCGTTGACGCCCTTTCAGAGGAGACGTCTAAATATACACGTGTAATGACCCGGCCGATTGTTTGTAGAATTTATTCCCCAAACCCCTATTAACTGCTTTCTCTAAGTTCATTCTCCTAATTTGGTTTGCCAGAACATTCGGTATTAGGATTCGGAGTCTTTTGGGACACTTGGTCCCTAAATGAGAAATTAAGAGTTAAAAAATAGCCCGTATTCAGAGCAGTGTAAAGATGACCTCGGAATGGAAATTCGATGGTTCTAATAGCTCCGCTATGTGACTTCGGGGTTGGGAGCGTGTTCGGAATGTATTTTGGAAGTCCGTAGCTAATTTAGGCATGAATTGGCGAAGTTAGTATTTTGGCGATTTCTGGTTGATAGGTGAGATTTTGATCCGGGAGTCGGAATGGAATTTTGAGAGTTGCTATAGCTTCATTAGGTGATTTGGGATATGTGTGCAAAATTTCATGTCATTCGGAAATGGTTTGGTTGGGTTGTTTATCGAATGCGTGTTTTGAAACTTTTAGAAGAACGTAGGCTTGAATTCGATGTAATTTGTGGTTTTTGTGTTGTTTAAGGTTTTTTGAGGATTGGAACAAGTTTGAATAATGTATTAAGATGTGTTGGTGCTTTTGGTTGAGGTCCCAAGGGCCTCAGCTGTGTTTCGGGTTGTATCGCGCTCTTATTTGATATTTCAAAGCCGTATATTTGGACACAAAGGGGTGCCACAATAAGTAAATGAGCTCCAACTTAAATTTTTATTGAACCATTAGATCCGTATCGTAATTTTGGAGCTATGGAAAAAAGAATCATCGCATTTGGACATCGTTTGAGGGAGTTATGCTCATTTCCGTGTCGAGAAACTGCTGGTTGCTGTCATAACCGCAGAAGCGGAAATTGGCCACGGAAGCAATACCGAAAAAGCGGAAATAGTATCGCAGAAGCGGAAAATATCCGCGGAAGCGGAAATTGGCCTTGTCAGAGACCCTAAGTTTTGAAAATGAACCATTTTCTCCATTTTTGACTTCTAGAGCTCGGCTTCGGGAGAGATTATGAAGGATTTTTGCGGGCATCAAATTGGTAACAATTCTATACTCTTTTATTCTTAATATCTACTAATCTAATCACGATTGCATCTTTAAATTTCGGATTCTTGAATGAAAATTGGGTGAAAGTTAATAGACCAAGCTATTAGGTTTTGAGGGGGCATTTGACCTTAGATTTCGGAGATTTTTATTTGGTTAGACTCGTGAGAGTGCGAGGTTTCGGGAAATGTAAATTTTACCCGGTTTCAAGACGTGGGGCCTGAGGGGTATTTTGGTCATTTTACATATTTTCACGTATTAGCTCATAATTTAATTGTAGAATCAATTACTTGAATTATTATTTACATTATGCAATCTAATTGAATAGATTTGAGCCATTTGGGGTCGAATAGTCATGGCAAGAACGTGATTTTGGATTAAATTTTGAGCAGATTCGAGGTAACTGGCTTGTCTAACCTTGTGTGGGGGACCTCTTCCCTTAGGATATCTTATGTGTTGATTTAAATGCCTTGTACGCGAGGTGACAAGCGTGTACTTGTGCAAATTGTTGAAAAATCCATTTTACTTGAATTGTTCAAATTGTGTTTTTCTCTGTTATTTGACTGATTTAAATGCAACATTTATCATGTGCTATTTAGAAAAGTATGACTAGATAGAATTAACTGTCTAATTGCTTAACTGCCTAATTGAACTTACGTGGAACATGATGGGTTAGAACTTAACTGTTATTTGTAGTTGTGTATTCCATTATATGAGCATTTTTCCATGTTTTTTATTGTGTTTTGCATTGTGGACTACGGATTCAATTCCCAGAGATCCTTGTTACTGAGATGAGTGGATTGTGGGTTCAATTCCCAGAGATCCTTGTTACTAAGATGAGTGGACTGCGGGTTCAATTCCCGGAGATCCTTGTTACAAATATGACTGTACTGCGGACTCAATACACGGAGATCCTTATTATTGAGATGAGTGGACTGCAGGTTCGATTCCCGAAGATCCTTGTTACTGAGATGAATGGACTACGGGTTCAATTCTCAGAGGTCCTTGTTATTGAGACAAGTGGACTGCGGGTTCGATTCCCGGAGATCCTTGTTACTGAGATGAGTGGACTGCGGTTTCAATTTTTGGGAGATACACGGACAACCGAGGGACACTTGTTATGCTATTTTCCTTGTTAGTTTAATTGCTAATGACTTGTAGCTCCTATTCTGTGTTTGCTATCATATCATATTATTTATTGCTTTACATTGTTCAATATTGTTATTATATTATTCTCGGTAAGGCTCTGACCTTCCTCGTCACTACTCCATCGAGATTAGGCTTGGCACTTACTGAGTACCGCTGTGGTGTACTCATGCTACTCTTCTGCACACTTTTGTTGTGCAGATCCAGGTACTTCTGATCAAGTGTATTATCAGTGATTGCAGAGCTACATTGGGAGACTTGAGGTATGCATCTGCCACGTATGCAGATTCAAAGAGTCTCCTTCTACTCTTTCTTATAGATAGTAGTTTCATTTAATTTATTCGGTTGTATAGACACCTCTTGAGTTGTCTTATGATGATGACGTACAAGCGATAAAGGTTAGCATCGTGGATTATCAGGATGTATCTTATGGCTTTGCGCCAAGTGAAAGAAGTTCATTATTAACGATCAACTTGTGGGTCATGTGTCATATCAGATTTGGCCTACGATGTATTTAAGTGGTACTCAAAAGTTCTCCAAAACTTGCATATGAGTGAGAGCTGAGATTTGTATGGGATGATTCTGGGACCTTTCATGTTCCTATGTCCATAATAATTCTATATTTCAGTATCAACAGGGAAGTGGAAACAATTTCAGAATACTCGTAGTGCTCCAGTTAATTAGGGCACTCTCATAGGATAATCATCTTTTAATGCACCACTAGCATGGGATTCCATAAATGGTTATTCTAGTTATCTGGCACAGGCTCAGTATGAGTGGCCGAACTGCGGATGAGTTGTTATGAATGTGATGATAGTAGAAACATTATGAGAAGTTGTCCCAGACTTGGGAGAAATCAATTTCATCAGAACACAGAGTCAACACACTCCATTACATTGTGGTTAAGGCCACTACACTGATGGTCTCTTTACATGTACAATGCTGATTGTTGTAAAAAGATATTTTTTTTCTTAACTTGATTTGGTTTTGAAAATTGAGGCGAGTCCTTTTAATGTGCTCCCCTCATGAGTGAGCTTCGTAATCCTGAGATATACTTATGTGAATACTCACGTTGGGATATTATATGAAGATAGCTATCCCTTTCTTTATGTGTTGATCACTAAAAATATCTATGAGGCTAAAAGTGACTTTCTATTACTTACTACATTGGGTTTTGATGTAATTTCAGGATAATTAATTTCAATTGTCAATTATATGCCCTGTCTGTATGATGGTTCATTATATATTGTGATTCTCTTGGACGGAAATTATTGAAAAGAGAAAGAAAGGAAATGAAAAAAAATTTAGTTGGCGCTATGCAAAAGTACTTATGATTCAGAGTTGAGAGTGATATCCTCGAATAATTATATGATGTGAAATGCTTTAAAATGAGCTAGAAGTTGCTATGGATGTTATAAGGACAAGGTCCTGAAAGTGAAAAGTTATGTGTTTAAAATTCTCATTTTATGAAATTTAAAATTTTGTACTATCTTTTAATGGGAGTCATGCCTGTTGGACTTATTTGACAATTCTTGTGTATTTTCTTTTCATATTCAGTCATTTTTGCGACGATAACATTGAATTTTAGCCTATGAGATGGAAGCCCAGGTGGCGTTAAATGTGACTTGTCAATTCGGGTAAATAATTATGAGATCTTTATGCTTCATTGTGAGTAAAGCGAAGGTCTGAAATGAGATGTTTGTTAACATAAGGTTAATTAGCAATGTTGTGATTTATGAACAACTATTATGGCCAGAGACGAGGTTATGGAATACAGATGACGTGTTTCATGTCCAAATATCATTATGATAATGCGATGCTTGTAATGCAGAGATTAATATTATATATATATATATAATTTTTTTGTTGTTGTGTTTCATTGGATTGTGGATGTGTTGTTAGGAGTTATTTTGGTGTTACTCTAGCAGGTTGGTAGGCTCAATTACACGGGAGGCGCTGCCGAAATTTTTGAAAAATTTGGGAGTTAGAAATAAATTTGAGATATTAAGATGTGCGAAGAAAGAGATAGGTTACGTTGTTTATTTGAGGACGAATGATCCTAAGTGGGGGAGAGTGTAACATCCTAAAGAAGATAATTTTGAAGTAATTAAGCACTATTAAAAGTTGAAGTATGTTGAAATAAAACTAATACAGTGTGACAATGTAGAATTCATGCCATATGATGAATGTTAGATGTTGAAGTTTGGGTTTTGTCCTAAGGTTATGGACTAAGGATGAGGTTAAACCTTCATTTAAGTTGAAGGATCAGTTATAGGATTTTTTTCTTGAAGATGGTTTTATTTCAGCCTAGTGTATCACTTGGGGTGATCCTGTGTTATTTGTGAATAAAAATGGGATGGTTCTAGGCATGTGTGTATTGATTATGACTATTTAAATAAGGATACACAGAAGAACCGTTATCCTTGCCTTTTATTGATGATATTTTTGACATGTTTAAGGGTGAACAGGTATTTTCTAAGATTGACTTATGCTCAGGTTACCTTTCTTTGAAGGTTCGGGAGCCAACAATCCCAAAGATTGCTTTCAGGACTCAATGATCATTCCGAGTTCCATGTATGTCATTTGGGATGACCAATGCCCCAACAGTTTTTGTACATTTGATGCACAGAGTATTTCGGCAATATCTTTACTCTTTGTTATTGTATTTATTGATAACATTTTGGTGTATTCCCGGAGTCGGGAAGATCATGAGCAGCACTTGAGGATAGTGCTTCAAACTCTAAAAATATAGGAGGAAAAAGAAATTATATGCAAAGTTTCAAAATGTAAGTTCTTGTCGAATTCCGTGGCATTCTTAGGTCATGTGGTAACAAGTGAGGGTATTCGGGTGTATCCGAAGAAGATAAAGGCAGTACAGAGTTGCTCTTGGCCCTCCTCGACTATAGAGATTCGTAGTTTCCTTGGCTTGGCGGGTTACTACCATCGTTTGGTGGAGGGTTATTCATCGATCGAATCCCTTATGACTAGTTTGACCCAGAAGAGTGCTCCATTTAAGTGGACAAAGGAGTGTGAGGCGAGCTTTCAAAAGCTCAAGATAGCTTCAACCACGGTCCCAATTTTGATATTGCCTACAGGTTTGGGGTCTTATACAATATATTTTGATTGTTCACGGGTAGACTTGGAGCGATGTTGATGCAGGACAGTAGGGAGATTGCCTATGCCTTCAGACCGTTGAAGATACATGTCACGACCCGGATTTCCCACCATCGACAATCATGATGGCGCCTACTAGTGGAAGCTAGGCAAGCCAATTCTTACTTACATTTCCATTAGTTACAACTCTCTTTTTAAGACTTTAAATAAAATTATGTAATTACAGCAGAATAAATAAATTTAGCGGAAGACTTAACAAATTTTACTAGATACGATACAGAAAACTCAAACATGATACACTACCCAAGACTGGTGTCACAATACTCACTAACTTCTAAGAATAATACACATAACCGTCTGAAAGAAATATAAACTGTTTATCTCGAATACATGAGATAACAGAATGAAAAATAAAGATAGAAGAGAAAACAGGTCCTGCGGACGCCTGCAAGGCTACCTCGAAGACTCAGTAGTCGAAATACCCACAACCGTGCTACTGCCGCTGCTGCTATCCGTAAGCTGTATCTACGCAAAAAGAGCGCAGAGTGTAGTATCAGCACAACCGATCCCATGTGCTGGTAAGTGCCTGGCCTATCCCGGCGAAGTAGTGACAAGGCTAGGACCGGACACCCACATAAACCCGGAAGTTAATATATATATATATATATATATATATATATATATATATATATATATATATATATATATATATATATATATATATATATATATATATATATATATACAAACAAACACCAATATACAATAGTGAACATTTATAGGGAAAAGAACGTACCCTGTTACAGCAGGAAAATATTATATCAATGAAGTAATATGGACAATGGAATACAATTCTGTTTCCAAACTCACATCATCCACTTACAGGAGTACAACCACTCGTTCTCATTTTACTATCAATCCTTTCTTTTATTTAACAAATCCATACATAATATATTACTGGCTATTGTGGCCAATATCAACAATTATTATCTGTTAATAGTGCGGCGTGCACTCCGACCCTCCCGATAAATCACCAGCATCTATGGCCAATAACAGTACAAAATAGGCTACCGGCAACTATGGCCAATGCCAACAATCAATATCCGTTAGTAGTGCGACGTACACTCCGACCCTTCCGATAAATCACTGGCACTATGGCCAATAACAATAATCAAAACAATATGTTACCGGCACTGAACCAATAATCTCTGATCAACAATATGTATAATAATGTGTTACCGGTATTAAACCAATAATCTTAAATTCCAACAACATTTATATTACCGGTGTAAAACAAATAAATAATAACTAATCAAGAATATATGTATGTAACCGGTGTGACACCAATAATCTTTAATCAACAATTTATAAATATATTACATGTGTTAAATCAATAATAATTCCTTTCATTTCATCAAATAGGATTTAATAGGAACTTAATCCATTTAAGACCCACGGTCATGCTCGACCCTCGACGTATAGATACTCGTCACCATGCCTATACGTCGGACTCTACATATAACAATTAGCACATAAACTCAATTCCTATTCCCTCACGCTAGGATAAATCAAACACTTACCTCGAAAGTTTACGAACAATTCAATCCGTAGCAATGCCCTTTCGTTTCGAATTTGGCTCCAATCCAATCGTATCTATACACAATTGATTTAATATCATCAATACTACTTAACAAACAAGTTCATATGGCCAAATATAATTGTTACAACATTCTGTCCGGAATAGTAAAAATTGACCCCGGACCCACATGATCGAAACTTGAGGTTCGAACCAAAATAAATTCACCCAATCATCCACGAGTTCAAATATACGATTTGCTCTTAAGTTCGACCCCAAAACGAGGCCTAGATCGCAATTTTTTTGAAAACTCTAACTATACTCATTTCTCTAATTTTTCTACCCATTTACACATATTGAGGCCTAGGAATTCAAATAATATTGATGAAAAATGAAGAAAATGAGTCAAGAATGACTTACCCAAGATGTTTGATGAAAATCGCCCAAGAATCGCCAAGAAATGATGTTGGAGAAGAGAGAGTTTGTGAATTGGGATGAAAATCCTGATTCTGTTATATTTTGGGATTAAATTCACTGGGCGAAAAATTACTCTATGCGATCACAGGGCCAGTGATGCAATCGCATAAAAGAAAATAAAAGGGGAAAAATTTGCTCTATGTGATCGCGGAGCAGTGATGCGATCGCATGGTAGAAAAATGGGCAACAAAAATTTACTCTAAGCGATCGCAAGAGCTTATATGCGATCGCATAGAGTAACGTACCAGATACCAGCAAACAACAAAAATACCACATTTTCCAAGTCTAAAACATCACGTTACCTATTTGATACTCACCCGAGCCCTCAGGGCTCCAAACCAAATATGTATATTGACTCAAAAACATCATACAAACTTGCTCGCACGATCAAATCGCCAAAATAGTTAAAATCGACCCCGAACCCACATGATCGAAACTTGAGGTTCGAACCAAAATAAATTCACCCAATCATCCACGAGTTCAAATATACGATTTGCTCTTAAGTTCGACCCCAAACCGAGGTCTAGATCGCGTTTTTTTGAAAACTTTAACTATACTCATTTCTCTAATTTTTCTACCCATTCACACATATTTAGGCCTAGGAATTCAAATAATATTGATGGAAAATGAAGAAAACGAGTAAAGAAAGACTTACCCAAGAAGTTTGATGAAAATCGCCCAAGAATCGCCATGAAATGATGTTGGGAAGAGAGAGTTTGTGAAATGGGATGAAAATCCCGATTCTATTCTGTTTTGGGATTTAATTCACTGGGCGAAAAATTACTCTATGCTATCGGAGTGCCAGTGATGCAATCGCATAGAAGATAAAAAAGGGGAAAAATTTGCTCTATGCGATCGCGGAGCAGTGATGCGATCGCATGGTAGAAAAATGGGCAACCAAAATTTACTCTAAGCGATCGCAGGAGCTTATGTGCGATCTCATAGAGTAACGTACCAGATACTAGTAAACAGCAAAATACCACATTTTCCAAGTCTAAAACATCTTGTTACCTATCCGATACTCACCTGAGCCCTTAGGGCTCCAAACCAAATATGTATACTGACTCAAAAACATCATACGAACTTGCTCGCGCGATCAAATTGCCAAAATAACATCAAAATCAATGAATTGAGCCTAAAAACTCAAGAATTCTATAAAAATTTCATAACTTCCAATATTTCCAATTTAAGGCCGAAACACGTCAAACGACGTCCATTTTCAACCAAACTTTACAGGAAGCGCTTAACCAACATAAATGACCTGTACAGGGCGTCGGAACTAAAATACGAGCTTGATACCATTACTTTTTAATCAAACTTCAGTTTCATTTTCCTTAAACATTTTCAGAAAACAATTTAACAGAAAAATTCTTTTACCGGGGTTCTAGACCTCGAATTTCGATTCTGGGCATACGCCCGAGTTCCGTATTTTTCTACGAATATTCTGAGACCATCAAATCACCGGTCCGAGTCCGTTTACCAAAAATATTGACCAAAGTCAACCATATCAATATTAATAATAAAATTCTTCAAATGTTTTTTGCATATTTCATATATTTCAACATAAAAAATTTCCAGCTTTGCGCTCGGACTGTGCACACAAATCGAGGCAACTATAAATGAGGTTTTCAAGGCCTCAGAAGCTCGAAATGATTGAGAAAAGAAGTGATGACCCATTGGGTCGTCACATTCTTCACCTCTAAAACAACCGTTCGTCCTCGAAAGGAAAAAAGAAATAAGTACCTAAGGTAGGGATTAGATGAGGATATCGGCTCAGTATGTCAGATTCGGACTCCTAGGTCGATGCCTCAGGAGGCTGACCCCTCCATTGAACTCGTACAGAAGGAAAACTCTTTGACCTCAACTGTCAAACCTGCCGATCTAGAATAACTACCGGCTCCTCCTCATAAGATAGATCCTTGTCCAATTGGATAGTGCTAAAATCTTACACGTGCGATGGATCGCCGTGATATTTTCAGAGCATGGATACATGAAACACTAGATACACAGCTGACAAGCTAGGCGGCAAGGAAAGCTTATATTCCACCTCTCCCACACAATCAAGAATCTGAAATGGGCCAATAAACCTAGGGCTAAGTTTGCCCTTCTTTCCAAATCTCATCACGCCCTTCATAGGCGACACTCGGAGCAATACTCGCTCCAAAACCATGAATGCTATATCTTGAACCTTGCGATCTGCATAGCTCGTTTGCCTGGACTGAGCTGTACGAAGCCTATCTTGAATGATTTTGACCTTATCTAAGGCCTCCTGAACAAGATCTGTACCCAACAACCGAGCTTCTCCTGGTTCAAACCATCCAACCGGAGATCGACACCGTCTACCATACAATGCTTCATAAGGAGCCATCCGAATGCTCGATTGATAGCTATTATTATAAGGAAACTCTGCCAAAGGCAGGAATTGATCCCATGAACCCCCAAAATCAATAACACACGCTCGAAGCATATCTTCCAATATCTGAATAGTCCTCTCAGACTGACCGCACGTTTGGGAATGAAAGGCTGTACTTAGCTGGACTTGGGTGCCTAACTCTCGTTTAACCGCCTTCCAGAAATGTGAGGTAAATTGTGTACCTCTATCTGAAATGATAGAGATAGGCACACCATGAAGGCGAACAATCTCCCCGATATAAATACCAGCTAATCTCTCTAATGAAAAGGTAGTGGAAACCGGAATAAAGTGAGCTGACTTGGTCAGCCTATCAACAATAACCCTAATAGCATCAAACTTCTTTCGAGTCATCGGAAGTCCAGAAATGAAGTCCACAGCGATCTGCTCCCACTTCCATTCAGGAAGCTCAATTCTCTGAAATAAACTGCCAGGTCTCTGATGCTCATATTTAACCTGCTGACTATTCAGACATCGCGCTACATATGCCACAATATCCTTTTTCATTCTATGCCACCAATAATGCTACCACAAATCTTGATACATCTTTGCTGCGCCTGGATGAATAGAATACCGTGAACTGTGAGCTTCTTCTAGAATCAATTCTCTAAGCCAATCAACATTTGGCACACAAATGCGCCCTTGAATCCTCAGAATCCCATCAACATCTAAGTGACCTGCTTGGCACCTCCTCGCTGAACCGTGTCTTTAAGGTCACATAAATAAGAATCATTATATTGTTGATCATGGATACGCTCCAATAATGAAGAGCGAGCGACCGTGCAAGCTAGCACTCGACTAGGCTCAGAAATATCCAACCTCACAAATCGGTTAGCTAAGGACTAAACATCCAAAGCAAGCGGCCTCTGTTTGACGGGAATATATGCAAGACTACTCATACTGGCTGACTTCCTACATAAAGCATCGGCCACCACGTTTGCCTTTCCCAGATGATATAGAATGGTGAGATCATAATCTTTTAGCAATTCTAGCCACCTTCTCTGCCTCAAATTCAACTCCTTCTGTTTAAAAAAATATTGAAGACTGTTTTGATCGGTGTATACTTCATATGCCACACCATACAAATAATGCCTCCAGATCTTCAATTAGTGCACAATCGCCGCCAATTCTAGATCATGAACTAGATAGTTCTTTTCATGAATTTTTAGCTCCCTCGAAGCATAAGCAATAACCTTGCCATCCTGTATCAACACTGCACCAAGCCCAATATGGGAAGCATCACAATAAACTGTATAAGGTCTCGTACCTATGGGTAAAACCAGTACCGGTGTTGTGGTCAAGGCTGTCTTGAGCTTCTGAAAGCTTGCTTCACATTCATCTGACCATTTTAATTGAACACCTTTCTACGTCAATCTGGTCAGTGGGGTTGCAGTAGATGAAAACCCTCCACAAATCGCCGGTAATAGCCTGCTAATCCCAAGAAACTCCGAATCTTTGTGGCTGATGTCGGTCTAGGCTAGTTGTTGATTGCCTTAATCTTCTTTGAATCAACCTGAATACCTGCTGCCATCACAATATGACACAGTAATGCAACTGAACTTAGCCAAAATTCACACTTTGAAAATTATGCATATAGTCGGCTATTTTTCAAAGTCTGCAGAGCCACTCTAAGATATTGTGCATGCTCCTCCTGATAGGAGGAATATATTAATATGTCATCAATGAAGACCATTAAAAATAAGTCTAAATAAGGCCCAAACACCCGATTCATCAATTCCATAAAAAATGCTGGGGCATTTGTCAAACCAAAAGACACTACAAAAAATTCATAATGTCCGTACCGAGTGCGGATTGCTGTCTTAGGGACATCAGATGCCCTAATCTTCAGCTGATGATAGCTAGATCTCAAGTCTATATTCGAAAAGACCTTGGAACCCTGAAGTTGATCAAATAAATCATCAATTCGTGGGATTAGATATTTATTTTAGATAGTCACCTTGTTCAACTGCCGATAGTCAATGCACATTCTCATAAAATCATCTTTCTTCTTTACAAATATTACCGGCGCAACCCTCGGCGAAACACAGGGTCCAATGAAACCCTTTTCAAGTAAATCCTACAACTGGTCCTTCAATTATTTTAACTTTGGCGGAGCCATACGATATGGGGGAATAGAAATGGGCTGAGTGCCTGGAGCCAAGTCAATGCAAAAATCAATATCCCTGTCGGGGGGCATACCTGGCAAGTCAGAAGGAAATACTTCAGGAAATTCACGGACCACGGGCACAGAATCAATAGAAGGAACTTCGGTATTGGAATCACGGACATCGGCCAAATAAGCCAAACACCTTTTTCAACCATACGCTGAGCCTTAACATAAGTAATAACATTACGGCTAGTATGACTAGAAATTCTTTTCCACTCTATACGAGGCAAATTCAGCGGAGCTAAGTTCATAGTCATGGCATGGCAATCTAAAATTGCATGATATGGAAATAACCAGTCCATACCTAATATAATATTGAAGTCCACCATATTTAAGAGCAATAAATCAGCACGGGACTCAAGACCCTTAATCACCACAATACATGACCGATGAACTCGATCAACCACAATAGAATCGCCTACTAGTGTAGACACATGAACAGGAACACCCAGTAGATCACTAGGCTGAAACAAGTATGGTGCAAAATAGGAAGACACGTACGAGTTTGTAGACCCGGGGTCAAATAAACCGAAACAATACCTGTAATGATAGCATCTAAGGACTCAGACTCTGGCAAAGCAGGAAGTGCATAACATCGGGGTTGGGCCCCACCAACCTGAGCTGTATCTCTGGGACAATCGACTGTTGGCTAGTCTCTACCTCTATCCGTCTGTTCTCCACCTCTATGACCACTGCCGCCACCTCTGTGTCCTCTACTGCCGCCTCTAGTCGGCTGGGCAGGCTGTGGGGGAACCAAGACCTGAACAATAGCAAGAGAACCCCTGCTGCTGTGATTGAGAACCTCTAAATCTCGAGCAATGTCTCCTGATGTGGCCCAAATCTCCACACTCATAGCACCCGTGTGAACGTGGAAACTTAGAAAAATGGGACTGACCTCGCCGACCCAAATGATCACCTCATAAACTCCGAAGAGGCTGTGCACCTATAGGTGCTGGTGATGCACTATACAGCTACGGATCAGAGTAATGTGGCTAAGAATCATGACTACCTGAAGGCGCGTGAGATGCCTGAAGGGCTGACTGAAAAGGCCTAGGAGGATGGCCTCTACCATACGAATATCTACCTCTAGATGAGGTACCACTGAACCTGCCTGAATTACGGGACCTCTTATCCGATCCATGACCTTCTCCCTCTGACAGTGCTATCTCGATCCAGTGGGCTGCATTAGCCGCCTCTTAAAAAGTTATTTTAGTCCCTTCTCCCATAGCCATCTGTAGTCAAATTGGCTGATTCAAGCCATCAATAAACCTTCTCACCCTTTATCTATCCGTGGGAAGTATGACAATGGCATGATAAGCTAGGCCAATGAATCTAGTCTCGTACTGTGTGAGAGACATAGAACCCCGATGAAGGCACTCAAATTGCCTGCATAGAGCCTCCCTTTGAGTTGCTAGAAGGAACTTTTCCAAGAACAATTCTGCAAATTGGCCCCAAGTCAATGATAATAATCCTGCTGGCATAAATAGACAATAATCTCGCACCCAAGTCTTGGCAGAACCAGATAATCAAAAAGTGGCAAAATCAACAACATTAGTCTTCACAATGCCCGTAGTACGAGAACCTCGCGGCAGCTATATAGGAAGTCCTAGGGATCCTCTGAAGGAGTGCCACTGTAAGTTGTAGTGAACAGCTTGGTAAACCTATCAAACCTCCATTACACGTCAGCAGACATAGCTGCACCATCACTAACTTGAGTCACTATGACAGGTTGGACTACCTCAGCTGGCTGAATCACAGGAACCTGATCCTGGGGAATTATTGGCTCCGGAGTGCGCATAGCCGAAGTCTGATTACCTACTCCAGCCTGAGAAGTGGCGGGTGCTAGTGGCAATAAACCTGCTCTGGTGATATTGTCCATAAAACCTGCTATCCAGACTAGAGCATCCTGAAGATCCGACGTAAACATAACACCTCCTGGGACCTGAGCTAGGCCCACGGGAACTGCTGGAGTTGGAACCTCCTCCTTGATATGAACCTGAGGTTCTGCCACTTGTGCTGCAACTCGGGGCTGAGCATTACCCCTACCTCGGCCTCTAGGATGGCCTCGACCTTGGCCTCTGCCCCTAGCGGGAGCTGCTGCTGCTGGGGCCTCGGGCTGCTGGTCAATAGATGAGGAAACGCGTGTTCTTGCCATCTACAGAAGAATAGAGTAGAAATTCAATTAGCATTTGAATGACCAAAGCCGCACGACCAGAAAAAATACAGGGAAAATTTTCCTAACTATGTAGTCTCTGGGGGATAAATACAGACGTGTCCGTACCGATCCCTCAGACCCTACTAAGGTTGTTCGTGAGTTGTGAAGTCTGTGCAACCTAGAGCTCTGATACCAACTTGTCACAACCCGGATTTCCCACCGTCGGGAGTCATGATGGCGCCTACTAGTGGAAGCTAGGCAAGCCAATTCTTACATACATTTCCATTAGTTACAACTCTTTTTTTAAGACATTAAACTAAATTATGTAATTACAACGGAATAAATAAATTTAGCAAAAGACATAACAAATTTTACTAGATACGATACAAAAAACCCAATAATGATACACTACCCAAGACTGGTGTCATAATATTTGCGAACTTCTAAGAATAATACACATATCCGTCTGAAATAAATATAAACTTTTTATCTCGAATACATGAGATAACAGAATGAAAAATAAAGACAGAGGAGACAACGGGTCCTGCGGACGCCTGCAAGGCTACCTCAAAGTCTTAGTGGTCGAAATACCCACAATCGTGCTACTGTCGTAGCTGCTATCCGTAACCTGTATCTGCGCAAAAAGAGGACATATAAAATCTAAAAACCAAAAGTGAAACATATAAGAAAAGACTATGGTGCAAAGAATACATGAATGCGTTAATATATATATATATATATATATATATATATATATATATATATATATATATATATATATATATATATATATATATATATATATATATATATACAAACAAACAACAATATACAATAGTGAACATTTATAGGGAAAAGAACGTACCCTGGTACAGCAGCAAAATATTATATCATAAAAAGTAATATGGACAATGGAATACAATTCTGTTTCCAAAATCACATCATCCACTTACAGGAGTACAACCACTCGTTCTCACTTTACTATCAATCCTTTCTTTTATTTAACAAATCGATACAAAATATATTACCGGCTATTGTGGCCAATATCAACAATTATAATATGTTAGTAGTGCGGTGTGAACTCCGACCCTCCCGATAAGTCATCGGCATCTATGGCCAATAACATTACAAAATAGGCGACCGACAACTATGGCCAATGCCAACAATTAATATCTGTTAGTTGTGCGGTGTACACTCCGACCCTTCCGATAAGTCACCGGCACTATGGCTAATAACAATAATCAATATAATATGTTACTGGCATTGAACCAACAATCCCTGATCAACAATATGTATAATAATGTGTTACCGGTATTAAACCAATAATCTTCAATTTCAACAACATTTATATTACATAATAACTAATCAACAATATATGTATAATACCGCTGTGACACCAATAATCTTTAATCAATAATTTATATATATATTACCGGTATCAAACCAATAATAATTCCTCTCATTTAATCACATAGGATTTATTAGGAACTTAATCCATTTAAGACCCATGGTCATGCTTGACCCCCAACGTACATATATTCGTCATCATGCCTATACGTCGGACTATACACATAACAATTATCACGTAAACTCAATTCCTATTTCCTCAAGCTAGAATAGATCAAACACTTACCTCGACAGTTTACGAACAATTCAATCTGTAGCAATGCCCTTTCCTTTCGAATTTTGCTCCAATCCAATCGTATCTATACACAATTGATTTAATGTCATCAATACTACTTAATAAACTAGTTCATATGGCCAAATATAATTGTTACAACATTCTGCCGGGAATAGTAAAAATTGACCCTGGGCCCACATGATCGAAAATTGAGGTTCGAACCAAAATAAATTCACCCAATCATCCACGAGTTCAAATATATGATGTGTTCTTATGTTCGATCCCAAAATGAGGTTTGGATTGCAAATTTCTTTGAAAACCATAACTATACACATTTCTCTAATTTTTCTACCCATTCACACATATTTAGGCCTAGGAATTCAAATAATATTGATGGAAAATGAAGAAAACGAGTCAAGAATCACTTACCCAAGAAGTTTGATGAAAATCGCCCAAGAATTGCCAAGACATGATGCTAGAGAAGAGAGAGTTTGTGAAATGGGATGAAAATCCCGATTCTGTTCTGTTTTGGGATTAAATTCACTGGGCGAAAAATTACAATATGCGAAGGGCCAATGATGTGATAACATAGAAGAAAATAAAAGGGGCAGAAAATTGCTCTATACGATCGCGAAGCAGTGATGCAATCGCATAGAAGAAAAAATGGGGGGCTGGACATGCTCTATGCAATCGCAGGGACTGGTATGCGATCACATAGAAGGATTTCTGGGCCTCCAAATTTTACTCTATACGATCGCGAAGTGTGCTATGTGATCCCCTAGAAAGGGAAGACAATACTATGCGATTGCAGGTCTACCATTGCAATCGCATAGAACAAAAATGGGCAATAAAAATTTACTCTATGCGATCGCAGGAGCTTCTATGCCATCTCATAGAGTAACGTACCAGATACCTGCAAACAGCAAAAATACCAGATTTTCCAAGTCTAAAAAATCCGGTTACCTATCTGAAACTCACCCGAGCCCTCGGGACTCCAAACCAAATATGTATACTGACTTAAAAATATCATACGAACCTGCTCGCGCGATCAAATCCCCAAAATAACATCAAAATAAATTGAGCCTTAAAACTCAAGAATTCTTTAAAACTTTCATAACTTCCAAAATTTCCAATTTAAGGCCGAAACATGTCAAACGACGTCCGTTTTCAACCAAACATTGCAGGAAGTGCTTAACCAACATATATGACCTGTACCGGGCGTAGGAACCAAAATACTACCCTGATACCATTACTTTTTAATCAAATTTCAGTTTCATTTTCCTTAAACATTTTTAGAAAACATTTTAACAGAAAAATTCTTTTACTGGGTTCTAGACCTCGGATTTCGATTCCGGGCATACATCCGAGTTCAATATTTTTCTACGGATTTTCTAAGACCGTTAAATCACGGATCCAGGTCCGTTTACCAGAAATGTTGACCAAAGTCAACCATATCAATATTAATATCAAAATTCTTCAAATTTTTCGCATATTTCGTATATTTCAAAATAATAATTTTCCAACTTCGCGCCCGTACTGCGCACGCAAATCAAGGCAACTATAAATGAGGTTTTCAAGGCCTCAGAAGCTCGAAATAATTGAGAAAATAAGTGATGGCCCTTTGGGTCATCATAATCTCCACCTCTAAAATTTCCGTTCTTTCTCGAACGGACAAAAGAAATAAGTACCTAAGTAAGGGAATAGATGAGGATATCGGCTCCGCATGTCAGACTCGGACTCCCAGGTCGATGCCTCATGAGGCTGACCCCTCCACTAAACTTGCACAGAATGAAAACTCTTCGACCTCAACTGTCGAACCTGCTGATCTAGAATAGCTACCGGCTCCTCCTCATAAGATAGATCCTTGTCCAATTGGACATTGCTGAAATCTAACATGTGCAATGGATCACCGTGATATTTTCGGAGCATGGATACACGAAACATAGATGCACAGCTGACAAGCTAGGCGGTAAGGCAAGCTTATATTCCACATCTTCCACACGATCAAGAATCTCAAATGGTCCGATAAACCTAGCGCTAAGTTTGCCCTACTTTCCAAATCTCATCACGCCCTTCATATGTGACACTCGAAGCAATACTCGCTCCCCAACCATGAATGCTATATCTCGAACCTTGCGATCTGCATAGCTCTTTTGCCTGGACTGAGCGGTACGAAGCCTATCTTGAATGATCTTGACCTTATCTAAGGCCTCTTGAACTAGATCCGTATCCAACAATAGAGCTTCTCCCGGTTCAAACCATCCAACAGTAGAACGATACCGCCTACCATACAAAGCTTCATAAGGAGCCATCTGAATGCTCGATTGATAGCTATTATTATAAGCACACTCTGCCAAAGGCAGGAATTGATACCACGAATCTCCAAGATCAATAACACATGCTCGAAGCTTATCTTCCAATATCTGAATAGTCCTCTCAGATTGACCATCCGTCTGGGGATGAAAGGCTGTACTTAGCTGGACTTGGGTGCCTAACTCTCGTTGAACCGCCTTCCAGAAATGTGAGGTAAACTGCATACCTTGATCTGAAATAATAGAGATAGGCACACCATGAAGGCGAACAATCTCCCTGATATAAATCTCAGCTAATCTCTCGGATGAAAAGGTAGTGGCAACCGAAATAAAGTGAGCAGACTTGGTAAGCCTATCTACAATAAGCCAATTAGCATCAAACTTCTTCCGAGTCATCGAAAGTCCAGAAATGAAGTCCATAGTGATCCGCTCCCACTTCCATTAAGGAAGCTCAATTCTCTAAAATAAACTACCAGGTCTCTAATGCTCACATTTAACCTGCTGACAATTCAGACACCGCGGTACATATGCCACAATATCCTTTTTCATTCTACACCACCAATAATGCTGGTGCAAATCTTGATACATCATTGCAGCGCCTGGATGAATAGAATACCGCAAACTGTGAGCTTTTTCTAGAATTAATTCTCTAAGCCCATCAACATTTGGCACACAAATGCGCCCTTTCATCCTCAGAATCCCATCAACATCTAAGGTGACCTACTTGGCACCTCCTTGCTGAACCATGTCTTTAAGGTCACATAAATAAGTATCATTATGTTGTTGATCGTGGATACGCTCCAATAATGAAGAGCGAGCGACCGTGCAAGCTAGCACTCGACTAGGCTCAGAAATATCCAACCTCACAAATCGGTTGGCTAAGGACTAAACATCCAAAGCAAGCGGTCTCTGCTTGACGGGAATATAAGCAAGACTACCCATACTGGCTGACTTCCTACTTAAAGTGTCGGCCGCTGTGTTTGCCATTCCCGGATGATATAGAATGGTGACATCATAATCTTTCAGCAATTCTAGCCACCTTCTCTGCCTCAAATTCAACTCTTTCTGTTCAAACAAATATTAAGGACTCTTATGATTGGTGTATACTTCACATGCCACACCATACAAATAATGCTTCCAGCTTCAATGCGTGCACAATCACTGCCAATTCTAGATCATGAACTGGATAGTTCTTGTCATAAATTTTCAGCTGCCTCAAAGCATAGGCAATAACCTTGCCATCCTGCATCAATACCGCACAAAGCCCGATACGGGAAGCATCACATTAAATGGTATAAGGCCCCGTACCTGTGGGTAAAACCAATACTGGTACTGTGGTCAAGGCTGTCTTGAGCTTCTGAAAGCTCTCTTCGCATTCATCTGACCATTCGAACTGAACACCTTTCTGCGTCAATCTGGTCAGTGGGGTTGCAATAGATGAAAGCCCCTCCACGAATCACCGATAATAACCTGTTAATCCCAAGAAACTATGAATCTCTATGGCTGATGTCGGTCTAAGCCAGTTCTTGACTGCCTCAATCTTCTTAGGATCAACCTGAATACCTGCTGCCATCACAATATGACCTAGGAATGCAACTGAACTTGGCCAAAATTCACACTTTGAAAATTTTGCATATAGTCGGCTATTTTCAGAGTCTGTAGAGCCACTCTAAGATATTGCGCATGATCCTCCTGACTGAGGGAATATATTAATATGTTATCAATGAAGACTATTACAAACAAGTCTAAATAATGCCGGAACACCCGATTCATCAATTCGATAAAAGTTGATGGGGAATTTGTCAACCCAAAAGTCATGACCAGAAATTCATAATGTCCGTACTAAGAGCGGAATGCTATCTTAGGGACATCAGATGCCCTAATCATTAGCTGATGATAGCCAGATCTCAAGACTATCTTCGAAAAGACCTTCGCACCCTGAAGTTGATCAAATAAATAATCAATTCGTAGGACTGGATATTTATTATTGATAGTCACCTTGTTCAACTGCCGATAATCAATGCATATTCTCATCAAACCATCTTTCTTCTTTACAAATAATACCGGCGCACCCCACGGTGAAACACTGGGTCTAATGAAACCTTTTTCAAGTAAATCCTACAACTGCTCCTTCAATTCTTTTAACTCTTGCATAGCCATACGATGTGGAGGAATAGAAATGGGCTGAGTGCCTGGAGCCAAGTCAATGCAAAAATCAATATTCCTATCGGGTGGCATACCTAGCAAGTCGGAAGGAAATACTTCAAGAAATTCACGGACCACAGGCACAGAATCAATAGAAGGAACTTCGGTACTAGAATCACGGACATAGGCCAAATAAGCCAAACACCCTTTTTCAACCATACCCTGAGCCTTAACATAAGAAATAACATTGGGGCTAGTACGACAAGAAATTCCTTTCCACTCTATACGAGGCAAATTCGGCAGAGCTAAGGTGACAGTCTTGGCATGTCAACCTAAAATGGCATGATATGGAGATAACCAGTCCATACATAATATAATATCAAAGTCCACCATATTTAAGAGCAATAAATCAGCACGGGTCTCAAGACCCTTAATCATCACAGTACATGACCGATGAACTCGATCATCCACAATAGAATTCCCTACTGGTGTAGACACATGAACAGGAACACCCAATGGATCTCTAGGCTAAAAAACGTACGGTGCAAAATAGAAAGACACATAGGAATATGTAGACCTAGGGTCAAAAAATGCTGATGCCTCTCTATCACAAACAAAAATAATACCTGTAATGATAGCATGTGAGGACTCGGCCTCTAGTCTGGCATGAAGTGCATAACATCGGGGCTGGGCCCTACCAACCTTAGCAGTATCTCTGGGACGATCAACTGCTAGCTAGTCTCTATCTCTATTGGTCTGAGCTCTACCTCTATGACCTCTACCTCCACCTCTATGTCCTCTACCCCTGTATCTAGTTGGCTAGGCAGGCTGTGGGGAAACCTGGGCCTGAACCATAAAACGAGAACCCTGCTACTGTGACTGAGCACCTCTAACTCTCGGCCAATATCTCCTGATGTGGCCCAAATCTCCACACTCATAGTACCCGTCTGAATGTGGAAACTGGGAAAACTAGGACTGACCGCGCCGACCCGAATGATCACCTCAGAAACTCTGAAGTGGCTGTGCACTGATAGGTGCTGGTAATGCACTATACAGCTACGGATCAGAGTAATGTGGCCGAGAATCACGACTACCTAAAGGGTCGTAAAAAGCCTGAAGGGCTGAGTGAAAAGGCCTAGGAGAATGGCCTCTACAATACGAATCTCTACCTCCAGATGAGGTACCACTAAACCTGCCTGAATTATGGGACCTCTTATCCGATCCATGACCTGCTCCCTGTGACACAGTCATCTCGATCCAGCGGGCTGCATTAGACGCCTCCAGAAAAGTTATTTCAGTACCTGCTCCCATAGCCATCTGCAGTCGAATTGGCTGATCGAAGCCATCAATAAACCTTCTCACCCTTTCTATATCTGTGGGAAGTATGACAATTAAATGACGAGATAGGTCAATGAATCTAGTCTTGTACTGTGTGACAGACATAGAACCCTGATGAAGACGCTCAAATTGTTTGCGCAGAGCCTCCATTTGAGTTGCTGGAAGGAACTTTTCCAAGAACAATTCTGCAAATTGACCCCAAGTCAAAGATGATGATCCTGCCGGCCTAGATAGACAATAATCTCTCCACCAAGTCTTGGCGGAACCAGATAATTGAAAAGCGGCAAAATCAACTCCATTAGTCTCTACAATGCCCATAGTACGGAGAACCTTGTGGCAGCTATATTGGAAGTCCTGGGGATCCTCTGAAGGAGTGCCATTGTAGGTGGTAGTGAACAGCTTGGTAAACCTGGCCAACCTCCATAACGCATCAGCAGACATAGCTGCACCATCACTAGCCAGAGTCACTGTGACAGGCTGAACTGCCTCAGCAAGCTGAATCACAAGAACCTGAGCATGGGGAATTACTAGCTCCGAAATACGTGTAGTAGGAGTCTAATTACCTCCTCCAACCTTAGAAGTGGCTGGTGCTGCTGTCGGTAAACCTGCTGTGGTGATATTGTCCATAAACCCTGCTATCCGGACTAGAGCATCCTGAAGATTCGGTATAAACATAACACCTCCTGGAACCTGAGATGGGCCCACTGGAACTGCTGGGGCTGGAACCTCCTCCTCGATATGAACCTGAGGTTCTTCCACTTGTGTTGCTACTCGGGGCTGAGCTCTGCCCCTACCTCGGCCTCTAGGACGGCCTCAACCTCGGCCTCTGCCCCTAGCTGGAGCTGTTGGGGCTTCGGGCTGCTGGTCAATAGATAAGGAAGTGCGTGTTCTTGCCATCTGCGGAAGAACATAGTAGAAATTCAATTAGCATTTTAAGGACCAAAGCCACGCGACCGGAAAGAATAAAGAGAAAATTTTCCTAACTCTATAGTCTCTAGGGATTAATATATACGTCTCCGCACCGATCCCTCAGACCCTACTATGGTTGTTCATGAGTTGTGAGACCTGTGCAACCTAGAGCTCTGATACCAACTTGTCATGGCCCGGATTTCCCACCATCGGGTGTCATGATGCCGCCTACTAGTGGAAGCTAGGCAAGCCAATTCTTACTTACATTTCCATTAGTTATAACTCTCTTTTCAACACATTAAATAAAATTATGTAATTATAGCAGAATAAATAAATATAGTAGATGACTTAATAAATTTTACTAGATACGATACAGAAAACCAAAACATGATACACTACCCATCACTAGTGTCACAATACTCACGAACTTCTAAGAATAATACACATAACCGTCTGAAAGTAATATAAACGGTTTATCTCGAATACGTGAGATAACAAAATGAAAAATAAAGATAGAGGAGACAACGGGTCCTGCGAATGCCTGTAAGGCGACTTCGAAGTCTCAGTAGTCGAAATATCCACAATCGTGCTACTGCCGCTGTTGCTGTCCGTAACCTTATCTGCGCAAAAAGAGCATAAAGTGTAGTATCAGCACAACCGACCCCATGTGCTGGTAAGTGCCTAGCCTATCCCGACGAAGTAGTAACAAGGCTAGGACTAGAAACCCACATAAACCTGTGCAGTTAAAATATATATATATAGATACAAACAAACAACAATATACAATAGTGAACATTTATAGGGAAAAGAACGTACCCTGGTACAACAGCAAAATATTATATCAATAAAGTAATATGGAAAATGGAATACAATTCTGATTCCAAACTCGCATCATCTACTTACAGGAGTACAACCACTCGTTCTCATTTTACTATCAATCCTTTCTTTTATTTAACAAATCATACATAATATATTATCGGCTATTGTGGCCAATATCAACAATTATTATCTGTTAGTAGTGCGGCGTGCACTTCGACCCTTCCGATAAGTCACCAGCAGCTAAAGCCAATAATAGTAAAAAATAGGCTACCGGCAAGTATGGCCAATGCCAACAATCAATATCTGTTAATAGTGCGGCGTACACTCCGACACTTCCGATAAGTCACCGGCACTATGGCCAATAACAATAATCAATACAATATGTTACCGGCATTGAATCAATAATCTCTGATCAACAATATGTATAATAATGTGTTACCGATATTAAACCAATAATCTTCAATTTCAACGACATTTATATTACCGGTGTAAAACCAATAAATACTAACTAATCAACATTATATGTATGCTACCAGTGTGACACCAATAATCTTTAATCAACAATTTATATATATATTACCGGTATTAAACCAATAGTATTTCCTTTCATTTAATCACATAGGTTTTAATAGGAACTTAATCCATTTAAGACCCACGGTCATGCTCGACCCCCAACGTATATATACTCGTCACCATGCCTATACGTCGAACTCTACACATAACAGTTAGCACATAAACTCAATTCCTATTCCCTCAAGCTAGGATAGATCAAACACTTACCTCAAAAGTTTATGAACAACTCAATCCGTAATAATACCCTTTCCTTTCGAATTTTGATCCAATCTAATCGTATCTATACACAATTGATTTAATATAATCAATATTACTTAACAAACTAATTCATATGGCCAATATAATTTTTACAACATTCCGCCTGTAATAGTTAAAATCGACCGTGGACCCACATGATCGAAACTCGAGGTTTAAACCAAAATAAATTCACCCAATCATCCACGAGTTCAAATATATGATTTGCTCTTAAGTTCGACCACAAAACGAGGTCTAGATCGCAATTTCTTTGTAAACCCTAACTATACTCATTTCTCTAATTTTTCTATTCGTTTACACATATTTAGGCCTAGGAATTCAAATAATATTGATGGAAAATGAAGAAAACGAGTCAAGAATCATTTACCCAAGAAGTTTGATGAAAATTACCCAAAAATCGCCAAGAAATGATGTTAGAGAAGAGAGAGTTTGTGAATTGGGATGAAAATCCCGATTCTGTTCTGTTTTGGGATTAAATTCACTGGGCGAAAAATTACTCTATGCAATTGTAGGGCCTGTGATGCCATCACATAGAAGAAAATAAAAGGGGTAGAAAATTGCTCTATGCGGTCGTGGAGCAGTGATGCGATCGAATAGAAGAAAAAATGGGAGAGCTGGACTTGCTCTATGCGATTGTAGGGACTTCTATGCGATTGCATAGAAGGATTTCTGGTCCTCCAAATTTTACTCTATGCGATCGCGAAGTGTGTTATGCGACCGCATAGAAGGGGAAGATAATACTATGCGATCTCAGGTCGACCATTGCGATCGCATAGAACAAAAATGGGCAAAAACATTTACTCTATGCGATCGCAGGAGCTTCTATGCGATCGCATAAAGTAACGTACCAGATACCAGCAAACAGCAAAAATACCAGATTTTCCAAGTCTAACACATCACGTTACCTATCCGAAACTCATCCAAGCCCTCGGGGCTCCAAACCAAATATGTATATTGACTCAAAAACATCATACAAACTTGCTCGCGCGATCAAATCGCCAAAATAACATCAAAATCAATGAATTGAGCCATAAAACTCAAGAATTCTTTAAAAAATTTCATAACTTCCAAAATATCCAATTTAAGGCTGAAACACATCAAACGACGTCTGTTTTCAACCAAACTTTACAGGAAGCACTTAGCCAACATATATGACCAGTACGGGGCGTCGGAACCAAAGTTCGAGTCCGATACCATTACTTTTTAATCAAATTTTAGTTTCATTTTCCTTAAACATTTTCAAAAAACAATTTAACAAAAAAATTCTTATATCGAGGTTCTTGACCTCGGATTTCGATTCCGGGCATACACCCCAGTTCCATATTTTTCTATGGATTTTCTGAGGCTATCAAATCACGCGTCCAGGTCTTTTTACCAAAAATGTTGACCAAAGTCAACCATATCAATATTAATATCAAAATTCTTCAAATGTTTTGCATATTTCATATATTTCAACATAAATATTTTCCAGCTTCATGCCCGTACTGTGCACGCAAATCAAGGCAACTATTAATGAGGTTTTTAAGGCCTCAGAAGCTCTAAATGATTGAGAAAACAAGTTATTACCCTTCGGGTCATCACAATACATGAAAAGAATTACCTTGTCCATGACCTTGAGTTAGCTGCTATTGTTAATGCCTTAAAAATATGATGTCAATATATGGTGTTCCTTGTGAGATTTACATTGATCAACGGAGTTGCAGCATATATTCAAGTAAAAGGACCTAAATTTATGCCACATAAGGTGGTTAAAACTATGGTAAGGATTATGACATCACTATCCTGTATCACCCGGGCAAAGCCAATGTACTGGTCGATGCTTTGAGTTGTCGGGCAGAGTGTTTGGGAATTTGGCTTACTTACCAGCATCAAGAGGCCTATGGAGATGAATGTTCAGGCCTTTACTATCCAGTTGTGAGGTTGGATCTTTCAGAGCCTAGTCTAATTTGTAGTTTGGTGCCCCAACTGTGAGCAGTTTAATTATGAGAACTAGAGAACCGATGGGTTGATTCGAGTTCGGTGAGGTTGGATTATTAGGCACATTCTTGGTTTAGTATGCTTTGGAAAAGCATAAAGTAAATAAGGATTTACTCTATATAACCTTGTCTAGACAGAAGAGTTATGCGAACCAGAAAGTTCGTGATGGTTTCGATAGGGTGGAAGATAAGGTCATGATTCATGTTTCATCTATAAGGGAATTATGAGATTTGGGAAGAAAATGAAGTTGAGTCAAGGTTTTATTGGCCCATTTGAGATATTGAAGCATGTTGGAGAAGTTGCTTATGAACTTGTACTACCTCCCAGCTTGACAAGAGTTCATCCAGTATTTCATGTCTCGATGCTCCATAGATATCATGGGGAATTGTCGCGCGTGTTGGATTTCATCTCAGTCCAATTGGACAAGGATCAATCTTATATTGAGGGGCCAGTGGCAATATTCGACAGGCAAGTTCGAAAGCTCAGGTCCAAGGATATAGCTTTTGTAATCGTTCAATGGCGGGCCCAGCCGGTTGACGAGGTTACTTGGGAGACTGAGTGGGATATTTGCAGCTGATATCCTCATCTTTTCACTACTCCAAGTATGTCTTTATGCTCGTTCAAGGACGAATGAGTATTTAAGTGTGGGAGGATGTAACGACCCGGTCGGCCATTTTTAGAATTTATGTCTCGAACCCCTAATAACTGCTTTCTCTAAGTTTATTTCTACTATTTTGGTTTGCTGGAATGTTCGATATTAGGATTCGGAGTGTTTTGGGACACTTGGTCCCTAAATGAGAGATTTAGAGTTAAATAATGGCCCATATTTAAGCAGTGTGAAGACAATATCGGAATGGAAATTCGATGGTTCCGTTAGCTCCGTTAGGTGATTTCGCGGCTGGGAGCGTGTTCGAAATGTATTTTGGAAGTCCGTAGCTAATTTAGGCTTGAATTAGCGAAGTTAGTATTTTGATGATTTCCCGTTGCTAGGTGAGATTTCGATCCAGGAGTCGAAATGGAATTCCGAGAGTTGTTGTAGCTTCGTTAGGTGATTTGGGATATCTGTGCAAAATTTCAGGTCATTCGAAAATGGTTTGGTTGGGTTTTTTATCGAATGCGTGTTTTGAAAGTTTTAGAAGAACTTAGGCTTGAATTCGATGTAATTTGATGGTTTTGGTGTTGTCCGAGGTGTTTTGAGAATTGGAACAAGTTTGAATAATGTATTAAGATGTGTTGGTTCTTTTGGTTGAGGTCCCGAGGGCCTCGGGTGTGTTTCGGGTTGTATCACGCTCTCATTTGATGTTTCAAAGCCGTATCTTTGGACATAAAGGGGTACCATAATGAGTAAATGAGCTCCAAATCAAATTTTTATTGAACCATTAGATCCAAATTGTAATTTCGGACCTATAGCAAAAAGAATCATCGAATTTGGACATCGTATGAGGGAGTTATGCTCATTTCCGTGTCGAGAAAGTGCCGGTTGCTATCATAACCGCAGAAGCGGAAATTGACCACGGAAGCGGTACCAAAAAAGCGGAAATAGTGCCACAGAAGCGGTATGGTAGAAGCGGAAAATATCCGCGGAAGCAGAAAATTGGCCTGGGCAGAGACCTTAAGTTCCTAAAATGGCCCATTTTCTCCATTTTTTACTTCTAGAGCTCGGCTTTGGGAGAGATTCCGAAAGAGTTTTGCAGACATCGACTGGGTAACAATTCTATACTCTTTTATTTTTAATACCCACTAATCTAATCATGATTTTATTTAAATTTCGGATTCTTGAATGAAAATTGGGTTAAAGTTGTTAGACCAAACTATTGGGTTTTGAGGGGGCATTTGACCTCTGATTTGGGAGATTTTTATATGGTTAGATTTGTGAGAGTGCGAGTTTTCTTGAAATATAAATTTTACCCGGTTCCGAGATGTAAGACCTGAGGGGTATTTTGGTCATTTTATATAATTTCGTGTATTAGCTTAGAATTTAATTGTAGAATCAATTACTTGAATTATTGTTTACACTATGTAATCTAATTGAATAGTTTTGAGACATTTGTAGTCGAATACTCGTGGCAAGAACGTGATTTTAGATTGAATTTTGAGCATATTTGAGGTAAGTGGCTTGTCTAACATTGTATGGGGGACCTTTTCCCTTAGTATATCTTATGTGTTAATTTAAATGCCTTATACGCTAGGTGACGAGCATGTACTTGTGCAAATTGTTGAAAAATCCATTTTACTTGAATTGTTCAAACTGTGTATTTCTCAGTTATTTGACTTATTTAAATGTAAGATTTATCATGTGCTACTTAGAGGAGTATGACTACATAGAATTAACTATCTAATTGCTTAATTGCGTTAATTGAAATTACATGGAACATGTTGGGTCAAAACTTAACTGTTATTTGTACTTGTGTATTCCATTATCTGAGTATTTTTCCTTGTTTTTGGTTGTGTTTTGCATTGTGGACTGCAGGTTCAATTCCCGAAGATCCTTGTTACTGAGATGAGTGGACTGCAGGTTCAATTCCTGGAGAACCTTTTTACTGAGATGAGTGGACTACGTGTTCAATTCTCGGAGATCCTTGTTACTGAGATGAGTGGACTGCGGGTTCAATTCCCGAAGATCCTTGTTATCGAGATTAGTGGATTGCAGGTTTGATTCCTAGAGATCCTTGTTACTAAGATGAGTGGACTGTAGGTTCAATTCCCGGAGATCCTTATTATTGAGATGAGTGGACTGTGTTAGTGAGATGAGTGGACTGCGGGTTCAATATCTGGGAGATCCACGGACAACCGAAGGACACTTGTTATGTTATTTTCCTTGTTAGTTGAATTGTTAATGACTTGTATCTCCTATTCTGTTTTTGCTGTCATTTCAGATTATTTACTGCTTTACACTATTCGATACTATTATTATATTATTCTCAGTAGGGCCCTGACCTTCCTGGTCACTACTCCATCGAGGTTAGGCTTGGCACTTACTGAGTACCGCTGTGGTGTAGTCATGCTATTCTTCTGGACACTTTTGTTGTGCAGATCCAGGTACTTTTGATCGAGTATATTATCGGTTATTGCAGATCTACATTAGGAGACTTAAGGTATGCATCTGTCGCATCTGTAGATTCGAAGAGTCTCCTTCAAGTTTTCCTCATAGATAGTAGTTTCATTTTATTTATTCGGTTGTATAAACACTTCTGGATGATAGAGGCATAGTTTATGTTCTTTAACCTATGTTTGCACGTGAGTTTCCGGGTCTTGGAGGTTGTTCAATATTTTGGGTTGAAGGGTATGTGCCAGGAGGCACTTTATACATTTTACTTATGGTATTCATTATTACTTCATTGCTCTCGTAAAGGTTGTTTAATTTCAGCAATGTGCTAGGCTTACATAGTTGCCAAGAATGGGTGCCGTCATGACATGTTCATGATTGGTGAACTAGGGTCATGACAACACGTCATCGTTTATGCCCTTACGTCTATACTGCTTCATCGCTATGGTCAAGCCATATTTGGCCCCATACACAACTAAAGACTGAAAGTAATTAATAACTGAAAATTAACTAAACTTGATGTGTAAACAGTAGAAACAAAGTCTAAGGCAATTGTTTCCCCATTGGTAATTTCCTTGGTTGTATATGTCTTGTAACTACGATTTAGTTATCTCTAACAATAATGAACGCTCAAGGTATCATAATTTTTTCTCAATTTATTATGATAATCTACTAGATGCACTCTCTCAGGCTACACTAGCTAATTTCACAATACCATTCACTTAGGTTGCACCCGGGGGTTTCATTATATCTAATCCAACCCCTAAACCTCGGTTATGACTCTCGTCTATACTCCAGGAGTGATGTTGTTCATACAATCACCTAAATATGCACTCTCTCTCTCTCAAGTAGATAAATAATAAATAGGAACGGATAATTGACGCCCTTCCAACTAATCCACAATTAAAACATAGATGAACAATTAGAGACTAACAACCAAATACAATTATATTAGTAAAACAACCAAGTCATCCCCAACGGGTTCCACCAAAACCTTAGATTAATGTTTTTAGCTACTCATGAGTAATGATATTTTGGGTGATCTCTCACACTTGTTTTCTTTGCCAAAGTACTCTCTAAAATATTAGATGCCTCCCGGGAGAGAGGTCACCATTCATTTCAGAGAAAATTGCAATATAAATTGTCTAGCATCTCTTCCTATTTAAAGCTTGCTCATATAGTAGTATTAGTGATTTTGTAGGCGGACATAAAAATTTAAAATTTTTGACACAAAGTAATATTTGGAGTTAAGTTGAAAAATAGTATTTGAAATTTAAAATTATATTTGGATATGCATTTAAGACGACCCAATGGGTTATCACCGGATTTCTCCCTTTTTTCGCGCATCCAAGGTCTTGGAAACCTCACTCTCAGTTGCCTCGATGTGCATGCATAGTCCGGGCGTGAAGCCGGAAAGTTTTTGTGTTAAGATATATACTTTTATGGAACATTTGCAGAATTTTGATATTAATATTGATATAGTTGACTTTGGTCAGCATTTTTGGTAAATAGGCCTGGTACGGTGATGTGAGGAATAATATGGGACTCCGGCATGTGCCCGGAGTCGAAATCCGAGGTCCAGAAGCGCGGTAAAAGAATTTATTCGTAAAATTGTTTTCTAAAATTCTTAAGGAAAACAGAAATGAACATGAGTTAGAAAAATATAGGTATCGGTCATGTTTTTTGGTTCAAACGCCCGGTATAGGTCTTAAATATTGGTTAAGCGCTTCCTGTGAAATTTGGTCGAAATCGGATGTCGTTTGACGTGTTTCGGACCTAAATAGCTAAAGTTAGACAATTATGAACTTTGAAATGAAATCTTGAGTTTTGGGGGTTGATTCTTTGTTTTTGATGTTATTTTAGCGGTTTGGTCGCTCGAGCAAGTTCGTATGATGTTGTTGAGTTAGTGTATGCATTTGGTTAGGAGCCCCGAGGGTTCGGGAGTGATTTCGGGGGTGGTTCGGGATGTTTCGTACTTGAAAAATCTTGTATTTTTAGTTGTTGCTGGTATCTGGTATGGTGTTCTATGCGATCGCATAGGTCCTTCTGGGATCGCATAGTGTAAAATTCAGGAACCCAAAATTGTTCTATGCGATCGCAGCTCTCCTTGTGCGATCGCATTGCCCAGCTTCCCAAACCTATGCGATCGCATTGTCCCCCTCGCGATCGCAAGCTTTTCCCTGGCCCAGTCGCATCTCCACTATGCATTCGTATCTTTCCTTCTGCAATCGTGTAACATTTCCCTCTTACCCTATGCGATCGCACTGCCTTGTATGCGATCGCACAGGGCATTTTTGCCCAGTGATTTTTCTTAAAAACAAAATAGAAGCACGGGATTTTTCTCACAAAACTCATCCGGGCTCTTCTCCTCCACTCTCCACTTTCAAGTTCCAAGATCCCATTCATCCATAACTCCTTGGGTAAGTTTTGCTAACATCATTTCTTCATTATTTTTTCACCTAATCATACTTAATCCTAGCCCTAAGTCATGAATTCAAGGTAGAAAATGGGGGTTTTGGGTAGAACTATGGCTTGTGGGATTTTGAATGATTCAACCTCAATTTGAGGTCGGATTTTGAAACAAATCATATATTCTAACTCGTGGGGTCATGGGTGATTGGAATTTGGTTCGAGCCTCGAGTTTGGACCATGTGGGCCCGGTGTCGGATTTTGCTATTTTTTGGAAGATTGATGCGAATTTCATTTCTAGGCTATGGGATTGTATTATTGAGCCCTAATTGATGTTATTGAATTGAAAATGACTAGATACCATTGTTTCGGAGTCAGATTCTAGAGGAAAGGCGGTGCTAGAGAATTGATTGCTATTTTCGGACTGAGGTAAGTGTTTGATCTAATCCAGGCTTGAGGGAATATGACTAGAGTATTATTGCTAGCTATTTGCTAAATGATCAAGTGCAGCGTATAGGCATGGTGACGAGCATCTATACACTGGTGTCTAGCATGACCGTGAGTCTTATTTGTACTTGCTTTGGGGTATATTTTAAGAATCATTCCTAGCAATTGATGAATTCTACATGATGAGTTAGTTGAGAAATTATTTATGAAACATGAGATTCTTGGAGCTTTGGCTCAAATGGTAGTGACTTTTATGAAGTCAAAATTGTAAGTATTGTAAATAATGTGGTTGGATCCCTTGCCCGGACGTGTAGATTATGATTGTTGTTGCTCCCTTATTCGGTTGAGCGTTATATGTAATCTCTATTATTGAGATGATTGGGCTGCTAGTGGTAGCTCTATTGGGTAGATCGTTATATTGTCGAGTTTTCCGTAAAGGAGAACTCCTTGAGAGAGGCTGTATGAATCATTTATTATATTTATTGGGATCTGCGGCACGCCGTCCACCTATGTTATATTTATTGGGATCACGGCGTCCACCTATGCTATATTTATTGGGATCGTGTTGCACGCCATCCACTTATATGATATTTATTGGGATCATGTGGCACGCCGTCCACCTATGTTATATTTATTGGCATCATGTGTCATGTCATCCACTTATATTATAATTATTGGGATTGGAACACCTTTTGTTTGTTGATTTTCTCTCTCTTTTTCTGAGCTGAGGGTCGGCCGGAAACAGCCTCTTTACCCTTTCGGGGAGGGGTAAGGCCTGTGTACGTATTACCCTCCCCAGACCCCACTTTGTGGGAACATACTGGGTAGTTGTTGTTGTTGTTGTTGTTGTTGGGATTGTGTGGCACATCATCCACATATATGATACTTATTGGGATCATGTGGCACGCCGTCCACCTATATTATATTATTGGGATCGTGTTGCATGCCGTCCACTTATGATACATAGTATGGCATTGCGTGGCGCGCCGGCCACTTATGAAAGTAAATAATATGATTTGGTTTAATGTTGTCACAGATGACCTGCTCTCATTGTTCAATTATTTTTGAGCATGTTCCCTTTTAAGTTGTGTTTCTTCATATATAATCATGTTGTTTATTCTGTTATCATTGTATCTATATATATATTTGCACAGGTTGTTTTTAGTAAGTCATGTCTAGCCTCGTCACTACTTCGCCGGGGTTAGGACAGGCACTTACCAACACACGGGGTCGGTTGTGCTGGTGCTACACTTTCTGTGCTTTTTGCACAGATCACAACGTTGGAACACCTTTCGGACATCAACAGCGGTAGGATATTTTCGGTAGTTGTCTTCAGCCAGGGACTCTCGAGGTAACCTAGCCGGCGATTGCAGGCCTAAGTCCCTATACTTTATTTCAGTGTGTTTTTATTGTACCTAAATAGAATTATGTATTTTCTTTCATTCAGACTTGGTTGTAGTATTCTATAGTAGTCTTTGAGATAGTGACAGCAGATTTTGGGTAGTGTTATGTTCATCATTTTTCCCCATTTTGACTTCTTCTTTTATTTGATTTAAAGTATTTTTAGAGAAGTTTAATTATTCGAGCATCTCCTATTATTAAGGTTCCACTGGCCTAGCTTCGATAGTAGGCGCCATCACGACTCCCGATAGTGGAAAATCCAGGTCATGACAAGTTGGTATCAGAGCTCTAGGTTGCATAGGTCATGCTACTCAAGGACAAACTAGGTAGAGTCTGAGGGATCGGTACTGAGACGTCTGTATTTATCCCTCAGAGGCTACAAAGTTAGGAAAATTTTCACTCTTGTTCTTTCTTGTCGTGCGATTCTGTTTCTCAAACACTGATTGTCCTTCTACTATGTTCTTTCACAGATGGCAAGAACGCATCTTCATCTTCCACAGCACGACAGCCCGAGCCCACAACTACACCCGCGAGGGATAGAGGCTGAGGTCGTGCCAGAGGTCGACACCGGGGTAGAGCCCAGCCCCAAGTAGCCGTTCCAGAGGTGGAGCCTCATGTTGACTATGATGAGTAGGTTCCAGCCCCAGCAGTATAGGCAGGCCCAGCTCAGGTCCCAGGAAGAGTCGTGATCACCCTAGAGTTTCAGGATGCTATTGTCAGACTAGTAGGCTTTATGAAGAGTGTTTCTAGAGCGGGGTTGTTACCAGCTGTACCAGCCACTTCTCAGGCTGGAGGAGGGGTTCAGAATCCTGTTACACATACCCCGAAGCAGGCAGCTCCTCTGGCCCATGCCCTAGTGATTCAGCTAGCTGTGGCTGTTTAGCCAAGTATTCCAGCTCAGGCCGGTGATGAAGCGGCCATGACTTCTGATGCTTTGTGGAGACTTGATCGGTTCTCCATTACCACCTTCAGCGGTGCTTCATCCGAGTCTCTTCACGCCTGGGCATAGTAGATTTCCTGTTCAGTTGCCATGAGATTCTCAGAACCATGGGTATAGTAGGAACCAATAGGGTCAATTTTTGCACTTTCAGGCTTTCAGGATCCGCCAAAGACTTGGTAGAGGGATTTCTATCTATCTAGACCAGCAGGGTCTCCGGTTTTTTCATGGGATCAGTTCCCGAAGTTATTCTTGCAGAATTTTCTCCCCGTCACTTAGCGGGAGGCACTTCGTAGGCAGTTTGAGTGCCTCCATGTAAGGCCCCGTAAAATAATTGTGCATAAAACCTAGTAGCTATGGTGTCATGGTCCGAATAAATGTGTTAGGAATGCGTAGAATTCTAAGCTCGCCGCGGTTCGGACCTTTGGTAGTGATTTAAGTTTCAAAAATGTAGAGAATTAATTTTTCCGAAAAATGTCAAATATGCGGTCAAGAAT
Organism: Nicotiana noctiflora; assembly: GCA_032618575.1. NCBI lineage: Eukaryota > Viridiplantae > Streptophyta > Magnoliopsida > Solanales > Solanaceae > Nicotiana > Nicotiana noctiflora. The sequence goes on from JASVEL010012155.1 coordinate 207,281, forward strand.
GCGACCGCAAACCTGACATGCGGACCGCATTCTTGCCTCAAAACGTTCCAGAGAGTTTCAAAAAAATTGTGTCAAATGTGCGGTCGATATGCGATCGCATGTCAAATCTGCGGTGCATTTTGCGACCGCAGATCAAACATGCGGACCGCATTCTGGCCGCATTCCTTAACAGAACCTTGTAAAAATTTGGGGCAATTCTGCGGTCACTATGCGGACCGCATGTTGATTCTGCGGTCGCATAGTGCACCGCATAATTGACCCCGGCCCAGATTTTTGTAACATTTTGACCCGATCTCTTCTTTAATATAACACCCTTCTTCTTCATTTTATCATATCATCTTACCAAAAATTAGAGAGAGAAGAGAGGGTTTTTAGAGAGAGAAATCTTTCATCTTCAAAGATTGTTCCAACCATCTTAATTCCAAGGGATCTTAGGGCAAGGATTCAACTTCCCCAATCTTTTCAAGGTAAAAACCCTAACTATTTTCTTTGATTTTCAGTATTAATTGGGTAAAGAGAGGTTTGCATATAATAGCTTTTAAAAATAGAATTTTTACACTCATGCATGATTATTGAACTTGATTTTTAGTAAAAAGAAGTGAGTAGAAGTAAGAGTCTTCAAGAACAAGGTTGGCAAGAGTAAGATAGCGTGGGTAAGCATAAAGTAGGAAGTTAACGGAAGAAAACTCATCACCAGATATGTATGGCTAATTTTGATTCTTGTAAAATCGCCCAAATATGTGCGAATTGTTTTGGCATGTGTCAAATTGAGAAATTTTACGTAATTGTTTGATTTCCTTGTTGAGCATTTGATTGATGTTGAACTACGTGTGGTGTGGTATGAAATATGAATGGAAAGATAAAAAGGTAATCGAGATTGGTAAAGAATTGGGAACAACCATTGTGATGGCATATTTGGCCTATTGTGGAAGGAATTTGAAACACCTTAATTGTGGTAAATTGTTGAACATGATTATGTGGGCATTTTCGATTTTTGGAATACTTGTAACTTGGTTTTGATATTGGCTTGAGAAGGAATTGAGAACATGAACCAATGTGTAAGTTGCTTATTTGAACTTGTTGAAATTGTGTGTAGTACCTTATCTGCTGTTTGAAATTGTTGTGTTGTCAACTGTAAGGCGGGGTCGTGTTGCGCGCCGCAACGTGGGGAAATAAGGTGTGGGTTGGGGTGATAAGGGTGGCCGAGGTAATAAGGGTGGTCGGGGCAATAAGGATGGAAAGCGATCGAAATCGCTATTGAAAAATTGATACAAAAATCAATAATGTGAAATTGTGAAAGGAGACAGCAGGAGAGTTTGCAACCTGTGGGGCACCGATTGCCCCTTTGTTTGACTACTTGTGCTTTACGTGATTGATTGGTTATTGTTAAATTGGTTGATCGTAGAAAGTGCTTTGTGTGAGAATTATTTGAAATGAGGAAAATGCGGAAACATGGTTGGCTGGCTTAATTAATTGTTAATGTAATTTAATGGCTTGAGTTTACTTGGGACAAAGTTTGTCCATACATACCCAGTACAATTCAAGTGTACTGACGTCCCTTTTGCCGGGGACGCTACATTCGTGTTATGATTGTAGGTGGATCTGTAGCAGGCACTTCAGCACATCGGCAGTAGTATCCTTCATCCTCCACTGCCCATTTTTGGTGAGCCCCTTTCTTCCTCGGGGCCTTGTGTGGTTCATGCCACTCGGTTTAGATTTCATTTTGGTTTTGTAAGGTATAGCCGGGGCCTTGTTACCGGCAAGTATTATATTTCCCTTTTTGTATCCTAGAGGCTCCACAGACATGTAAACTGTGGGAATGTGGCCTATGTATATATATATGGGGCGTTGTAAATATAAATTATGAACTTGTTAGTGAATCAATCACATGGTTATGTTTATGCATTATGAAATCAGTCATTATTGGTAAAATATTTGGTTAATGAGAAACAATCAACACAGGGTTAACACGTGGGAATGAAAGGCACCTAGGTCCGCTTGACTGGGGCAACCCGGTCAGGCGCCGGTCATGTCACTCGATTTGGGGCGTGACACTCCAGTAGGGCACCATGATAGTTACTCAGTACGAGACCAGATTAATTGAATCGGCACGCGATGCATTTGTGATACTCCCTATAGAGCGGGAGAGGGTCCGGAGATTTATTGATGGGTTGATTCAGCCGATTCCCCTACATATGTCCATGGGAGTTGGTAGAGATATTTCATTCTAGGAGGTGGCCAATGCAGACTGCAAAGTTGAGATGGCCCTCGCACAGGGAGGTAGTCAGATGTCAGATAAGAGATGTCGTCATTCGGGTAGATTCAGTGGTACCTCGTCTGGAGGTAGGGATTCTTCTGGTAGGGGTCAAGCACCGAGGCCCTTTTAGTCAGCGCTTCAGGGTTCTCATGGTAGTTCGAGGAGTGGTGGTCCCTAGCAGTATCAGTCAGATGAGCATCCTATTAGTGCACCCCCACTCTGTTATTCTCACCAGCAAAGGACTTGTTATACTTGTGGTGACTCGAGGCATATTGCCAGGTTTTTCCCTTGAGCTTCGGGAAGTTATCAGTTGCAGAGTCCTCACCCCATGATTCAGGTTGCACGTGATTCAGAGCTCACCCAGCCAGCTAGAGGCAGGGGTATACATCCTAGAGGTGGAGGTATGGACCGTAGAGGTGGAGCTCGGACCGGTAGAGGCAGAGGTCAGCCAGTGGTTGATCTCCCTAGAGATGCAGTTCAGGTGGTGGGGCCCAGCACCGTTTCTATGCTTTGCCACCCAGGCCAGAGGCTGAGTCTTCCGATGCTGTTTCTTATAGGTACTATTCTAGTCTGTGACTGGGGTGCTTCATGTGTTATTTGACCCTGGGTCTACATTTTCATACGCGTTGTCTTATTTTGCACCCTACCTGCCTATGCCTAGCGATGCCTTGGGTATTCCTGAATATGTATCTACACTAGTGAGTGATCCTATAGTGATTGATCGGGTCCATCATTCCTGTATAGTAGTGTTTAAGGGTCTTGAGACCCATGTTGACCTATTGCTTCTAGATATGGTGGATTTTGATGTTATGTTGGGGATGGATTGGTTGACCCCGTATCATGCAATCTTGGATTGTCACGCCAAGACCGTGACTTTAGCTTTACCGGATATGCCCTGATTGGAGTGGAGAAGGACTCCAGGTCAAGCCACCCGTAGTGTTATTTCTTATGTCAAGGCTCGACACATGGTCGAGAAGGGGTGTCTAGCTTATTTAGCCTATGTTCACGAATCCAGCTCAGAGGTTCCTTCTATTGACTTAGTCCCTGTTGTTCGGGAATTTCCAGAGGTTTTTTCTTCAAATCTATCGGGTATGCCGCCTGATAGGGATATTGATTTTTGCATTGATTTGGCCCCACACACGCAGCCCATTTCCATTCCATCGTACCGTATGGCCCCGCTAGAGCTGAAAGAGCTCAAGGATCAGTTGCAAGATTTATTAGAGAAGGGTTTCATCAGGCCTAGAGTTTCTCCTTAGGGTGCACCAGTTCTGTTTGTGAAGAAAAAGGATGGTTCCAGGCGGATGTGTATTGACTACTGACAGCTGAACAAGGTAACAATTAAGAACAAGTATCCATTGGTGAGGATTGATGATTTTGTCGACCAGCTGCAGGGTGCAAAGGTGTTTTCCAAGATAGATTTGAGATCGGGTTATCACCAGCTAAGTATTAGGGTGTCTCATGTCCCTAAGAGAGCATTCTGCACTCGTTATAGGAATTATGAGCTATTGGTCATATCATTTGGGTTGACCAATGCCCCAGCAACATTTATGGAGTTGATGAACCGAGTGTTCAGTCCTTATTTGGACTTGTTCGTGATTGTCTTCATTGATGATATTCTTTTGTACTCCCGCAGTCAGGAGGAGCATGAGAAGCACCTTAGAGTGGTTCTTCAGACCATGAAGGATAGCCAATTATATGCCAAGTTTTCAAAATGCGAGTTGTGGTTGAGTTTAGTGACGTTTCTTGGTCATGTCGTATCAGTTGAGGGTATTCAGGTAGACCCAAAGAATATTGAAGCAGTTAAGAATTGGCTTTGACCAGCTTCAGCGAAAGAGATTTATAGTTTCTTGGGGTTAGCTGGTTATTATTGTCGATTCATGGTGGGATTTTCATTTATAGCTGCCCCGATGACCAGGTTGACCTACAAGGGTGCCCAGTTCAGGTAGTTAGATGAGTGCGAGGAGAGCTTTCAGAAGCTCAAGACAGCTCTAACTACAACACCGATATTGGTTTTGCCCAAAGGTCCAGGACCTTACATTGTGTATTGTGATGCTTCTCGTGTTGGTCTTGGTGCGCTATAGATGCAGGATGGCAGGGTTATTGCTTATGCTTTGAGGCAGTTGAATATCCACGAGAAGAACTAGCCATTCCATGATCTAGAGTTGGCAGCCATTGTTCATACCTTGGCGATTTGGAGGCATTATTTATATGGTGTGACGTGTGAGGTATACACGGATCACAAGAGTTTGCAATACCTGTTCAAGCAGAAAGAGTTGAATTTGAGGCAACGGAGGTAGATGGAGCTATTAAAGGATTATGATGTTACTATCTTATACCACCCAGGTAAGGCCAATGTAGTAGCTGACACATTGAGCAAGAAGTCAGCCAATATGGGTAGTCTTGCATATGTTCTGGCCAGCCAGAGACCACTTGCCTTTGATATTCAGACCTTGGCCAATCAGTTAGTGAGGTTGGACATTTTGGAGCCTAGCCGAGTATTATCTTGCATGGTCGCTCGTTCATCATTATTGTAACGGATCCGTGACCGACAGTTTGACGATCCTCATTTGTGTGTCTTGAGAGACACTGTGCAGTGTAGAGGTTCCACGAAGGTGACTTTGGATGCAGATGGTGTTTTGAGATTGCAGGGGTGAGTATGTGTGACCAATGTTGATGGTATTCGAGATTTTATCTTAGCGAAGTCCCATAGTTCTCAGTATTCTATTCACCCGGGCGCCGCGAAGATATATCAGGACTTGCGGCAGCATTACTGGTGGCGTAGGATGAAGAAAGACATTGTTGTATATGTGGCTCGGTGTTTAAATTGTTAGCACGTCAAGTATGAGCATTAGAGATTTGGTGGTGTGTGTCAAAGGATTGAGCTTCCCGAGTGGAAGTTGGAGCGAATTACCATGGACTTCATTACTGGACATCCGATGATCCGGAAGAGATTTGATGCTATTTGGGTCATTGTTGATAAGCTGACTAAGTCAGCGCATTTAATTCATGTTGCTACTACCTATTCCACATAGAGGCTAGCTGGGATTTACATCCGAGAGATTTTTCGTCTTCATGGGGTACCAACATCTATCTTTTCAGATCGGGGTACGCAGTTCACCTCGCGCTTTTGGAGAGCAGTTCAGTAGGAGCTGGGTACCCAGGTTTAGTTGAGTATAGCATTCCATCCTCAGACGAACGGTCAGTCCAAGAGGACTATTCAGATATTGGAGGATATGCTCCAAGCCTGTGTTATTGATTTCGGAGGCTCTTGGGACCAGTTTTTGCCTTTAGCAGAGTTTGCCTACAATAACAGCTACCTGTCCAGTATTCAGATGGCAATTTATGAGGCATTATAAGGTAGGCGGTGTCGGTCTCCAGTCGGATGGTTTGATCTGGGAGAGGCTCGGTTGTTGGGTAATGATTTAGTCAGGAGGCCTTGGACAAGGTCAAGATTATCCAGGAGAGGTTGCGCTCAGCTCAGTCTAGACAAAAGAGTTATGCGGATCACAAGGTTCGAGATGTGTATTTCATGATTGGTGAGCGAATATTGCTCTATGTATCGTCTATGAAAGGCGTGATGAGATTCGGTAAGAGGGGAAAGCTTAGCCCTAGATATATTGGTCCATTTGAGATACTTGATCGAGTGGGAAAGGTGGCTTATAGACTTTCCTTGCCACCTAGCTTGTCAGCTCTGCATCCAGTGTTTCATATGTCTATGCTCTTGAGGTATCACGGTGATCCTACCCACATGTTAGATTTCAGTACTGTCTAGTTGGACAAGGATATGTCCTACGATGAGGAGCCGGTAGCTATTCTAGACCGGCAAGTTTGACAGTTGAGGTCGAAGAGTTTTCCTTCAGTACATGTCCGGTGGAGAGGTCAGCCTCCTGAGGCTTCGTCTTGGGAGTCCAAGTCTGATATTCGGAGCCGTTACCCTCCTTTTCCTAACTCAGGTACTTCTTTTTCTTTTGTCTGTTCGAGGACGAACGGTTGTTTTAGAGGTGGATAATGTGACGATCCAAAGGTCACCACCATATTTCTCCCTTTTTCCGTGCTTCCGAGGTCTTGGAAATCTCACCCTCAGTTGCCTTGATGTGCATGCACAGTCCGGGCGCGAAGCCGGAAAGATTTTGTGTTAAGATATATGAATTTTATGGAAAATTTGAAGAATTTTGATATTAATATTGATATAGTAGACTTTGTTCAACATTTTTGGTAAACGGGGCCGGACCGGTGATGTGACGGTCTCAGGATGTCCGTAGAAAAATATAGGAATGGAGCATGTGCCCGGAGTCGAAATCCGAGGTCCAGAACCCCGATAAAAGAATTTTTCCGTTTAATTGTTTTTTGAAATTCATAAGGAAAAACGAAAATGAAAATGAGTTAGAAAATATAGGTATCGGGCTCGTATTGTGGTTACGACCCCCGGTACAGGTCTTAAATATTGGTTAAGCACTTCCTGTGAAATTTGCTCGAAATCGAATGCCGTTTGACGTGTTTCGGACATAAATAGCTTATCACAACCCAAATCCAGTCGTGATGGCGCCCAACAATTATGCTAGGCCAGCCAGACAAATAATTGTTTATCACAATGAATATCAGTCCCAAATGGACATCTCAAGAAGAATATATGAGTGAAAGAACTCCAACAGTAATAATACGAACAAAATACTGGGAAGTGCGAAAACAACTAACACTCCCAAAGATCTGGAGTCACAAGTCTAGAGCCTCTAAACAAAGCTGAACAAAAATAGAGAATACTGTATAAAAGTTCTCAAATCTGAACATAAAGTAGCAACTGAAAAGGGGAGGAGAAGCTAGGTTCTGCGAACGTCGGCAGCTACCTCAGCAACTCGGTATGACTTTGCAAAAGCTGGAAATGCTCGTCTACTTCTCCTGAGTACCTGAGTCTGCATACAAAAGGTGCAGGGAGTAGGGGTCAGTACTATGTACTCAGTGAGTAATAAATATATACAAGTAGCTGAAAGTAAGAAATCCACATAATACCATATAATGAAGCTAAACTATAGTCCGATCCTCCTACGAACTAGCAACAACAGTACAATACAATTATCACAGATAATTCAACAGATAAAGATGCAATGCAATGCACATGACCGCTACGACGTGTAGCCCGATCCATTTAAAGTCGACAGTGCTCACTAGGGGTGTGTACAGACTCCAGAGGGGCTCCTACATCCCATGCAATACCACTGCGGCGTGCAGCCCGATCCTCATATCATGTCAACCGCTGCGGCGTGCAGCCCGATCCATCATCAGTCCACAACAATCATATAAGTCACAAAACAGCTCAAATTATTTGTTTCCAGGTTCCTTTTCATTAATTATGAAAATACATTAACTTTTATTTAATTTTTGCAAAAACATGTGACTTAGAAACCCAATACTGTGATTTCAAACCCGGACTGAGATCAGTGATTAAGCAAGTATGGCTATCACATATTCAACTATCCCCTAGGGATACTACAAGTCAGCACAAGGCCCCAAACATGGCTTACAGCCCACAATATATCAAATACAGTGTTTTTCAACCACTAATAACATATTATTCATATCCGGGATGGACCAAGTCTCAGTCCCCAGTCACAATCAATCATGTACCTGCCACGAGGTGCGAGCCACGCCCTACTAGCGTCACAATGTGCTAAGCCGGGGTTTCGAACACTCATGCTACCATATACACAAACTACTCACCTCTAGCCGGTCGTAGACTCATTCGTAATGCCTTTTCCTTTAGAATTCGCTGCCTCGCGCGTAGAATCTATTCAAACCACAATAATTATGTCATTTACGGGTCAAAGAAACATAACCCAATTCAATTTATATGAAAAACGCATAAATACACTAAGGTGGTAAAACCCGACCCCGGGCCCGCTGCCCGAAAAATTCCGAAGCTTATACCAACGCGATCCTTGTCTCGCCACGAGTCCCTGCATATAAAATTTATCGAAATCGGAGTTCGAATGGCCTTTCAAAACTCAAAAATTCGTTTTCAATACCTAGGCCATAATTTTTCACAATTTCTACCCAATTTCATGAAGATTGATGTTAATTCTACCATAAAATTACGTTTTTGAGTCAAGAAACTTACCTCCGATGATTACCCGATGAAATCCTAGCGTTTGCACGTGATTTCTTCTCTCTAGGGTTCAAAATTTGTGTTTTTGGTGAATGAACCCACGACTACACTATTTCTGCAATTTAATTTCACTGGCAGACCTATTACTCTACGCGTCCGCGATGGCTTCACGCAAACGCGATGGTCCGCTCAGTTAATTCATCGCGAACGCGATGTCAAGTCCCGCGAACGCGAAGCTGTCCCTTTCCTTTCTACGCGATTGCGACTCCAGGTCACGCGAACATGAAGCTTCACCCCACATTGCCTACGCGAACACAACAGCCTAGCCACGAATGCGATGCTTTGGCCAACCTGGCCTTCGCGAACGCGACCTGGTCCACGTGAATGCGAAGGCTTAAATGCCTGCACAGTTTTTTGCAATTTTCTGCAGGTTTTTTCAAGTTTAAAATGCCCGGATGATGGTCCGAATTAATCCCGAGGCCCCCGGGATCCCAACGAAAGCCACAAACATACTCCAAAACACGATACGGACTTGTTCCAATCATAAAAACACCATCCTAAACATCAAAATCACGATTTTCACACGGATTCAAGCCTAAGTTTCTTCAAAACTTCCGAAACTAACATTCAATCCAAAACCCGATCAGAAGACGTCCGAATGACCTAAAATTTTGAAGACACATCTAAAATCACATAACGAAGCTATAGAAATTGACGAAATTCCATTCTGACCCCCGGATCAAAATCTCAGCTACCGTTCGGATTTCGCCAAAATTCAACCTTAGCCAATTCAACCTAAAACTACACTTGACCTCCGAATTAAATTCTGATTGCTCCCCTAAGTCATATATGATCCCCCGAAACTAGTCGAATTATCAGAATCCGATTTCGAACACTCTAACTAAATAGTCAACACCAGGTTGACTTTCCATATTCAAGCTTCCTTTAAAGAGGCTATATGCCTCATTTTCAACCCGAATCACTCCTAATTCACCCGATAAACTCTGACGCTGATATAAAAGCATAAAACATGTAAATGCAAGGTAACGGGGTGGTAATTCCCGTAACAACGGGCCGGGTCATTAAATTTTCCCCAACTTAAATAAAGGCTCATCCGCGAGCGGGTCAAGAAACATACCTGAAGTATCAAATAAGTGTGGATATCTGCTCTGCATCTCCTGTTCGGTCTCCCAAGTTGCTTCCTCCACGAGACAACCTCTCCACTGCACTTTCACTGAAGCTATGTCCTTGGATCTCAACTTACGAACCTGTCGACTCAAAATGGCTACCGGCTCCACATCATAGGTCAAGTCCTCATCTAACTGTATCATGCTGAAGTCTAACACATGTGACGGGTCTCCAACATACTTCTGGAGCATAGATACATGGAAAACTGGGCGAACTCCCAACAAATTAGGTGGCAAAGCAAGCATATAGGCCACCTCCCTAACTTTCCTAAGTACCTCAAAAGGTCCAATGAACCTTGGGCTCAACTTTCCTTTCTTTCCAAACCTCATAACGCCCTTCATAGGCAAAACCTTCAGCAACACCTTCTCACCCACTGAATAAGACAAAACTCGGACCTTCCGGTCCGTATAACTCTTCTAACGCAACTGAGCTGTGAGAAATCTCTCCCGGATCACCTTCACCTTGTCTAAGGCATCCTGAACTAACTTTGTCCCAAACAACCTAGCTTCGCCGGGCTCAAACCAATTGAATGGAGACCTACACTGCCTCCCATATAAAGCTTCATACGGTGCCATATGAATGCTGGATTGATAGCTGTTATTATAAGCAAATTCTGTAAGAGTCAAGTAATCAGCCCATGAACCACCGAAATCAATAATACAAGCACGCAACATGTCCTCCAATATCTAAATAGTACGCTCAGACTGTCCATCCGTCTGTGGATGAAATGTTGTGCTCAGCTCTACCCGTGAACCCAACTCTAGCTGAAATGTCCTCCAGAACTGAGAAGTGAACTGGGTACCTCTGTCTGATATGATAGAAATGGGAACTCCATGCAATCTCACAATCTATCGGATGAATATCTCTGCCCACCGCTCCTAGGAGTATGTAGTACACACAGGAATGAAGTGAGCTGACTTGGTCATCCTATCCACAACCACCCAAACTGAATCAAACTTCTTCGCTATCCGAGGGAGTCCACTAACAATGTCCATAGTGATCCTTTCCCACTTCCACTCAACAATATCAATATGCTGGAACACACCACCAGGTCTCTGATGCTCATACTTGACCTGCTAACAGTTTAGATACTGTGCTACATGATTCACAATATCTATCTTCATCTTCCTCCACCAGTAATGATGTCTCAAATCCTGATACATCTTCGCGGCTCCTGGATGAATAGAATACCGCAAGTTGTGGGCCTCCTCTAATATCATCTCACGAAGGCCATCAACATTGGGCACACATATCCGGCCTTGCATCCGCAACACACCATCACTATCAATAGTGACATCTCTGGCATCATCATGCTGAACTCTGTCCTTAAGGACAAGTAAGAGTGGATCATTATACTGGCGCTCTCGAATACGATCATATAAAGAAGAACGAGCTACTACACAAACCATAACCCGACTGGGTTCAGAAATATCCAGCCTCACCATCTGATTAGCTAAAGCCTGAATGTCAACTACAAGGGGTCTCTCCCCAACTAGAATATATGCCAAGCTTCCCATACTAATAGCCTTCCGGCTCAATGCATCAGCCACTACATTGGCTTTCCCGGGATGGTACAAAATAGTAATATCATCGTCTTTAAGCTATTGAAGCCATCTTCGCTGCCTCAAATTTAGATCTTTCTGCTTAAACAAATGCTGGAGGCTGAGGTGGTCTGTATATACATCACAAGATACACCATACAAGTAATGACTCCAAATTTTCAAGGCACGAACAATAGCAGCTAGCTCTAAATCATGAACAGGGTAGTTCTTCTCGCAGGGCTTTAACTAACGAGAAGCATATGCAATAAATCTACCCTCCTGCATCAACACACAACCGATCCCAATTCTATAAGCATCATAATATACCGTATAAGACCCTGAAGGTGATGGCAACACAAGTATTGGAGCTGTGGTCAAAGCCTCATTGAGCTCCTGAAAGCTCTCCTCACATTCATCATACCACACAAATGGAGCATTCTTCTATGTCAACATAGTCAACGGTGAAGTAATAGACGAGAAACCCTAAAAAAACTGGCGGTAATAGCTTGCCAAGCTGAGAAAACTCCGAATCTCAGTAGCTGAGGAAGGTCTGGGCCGATTCTGCACTGCCTCGGCCTTTTGTGGATCAACTCGAATACCATCACTGGACACTACATGTCCCAGAAAGGTCACGGTATCAAGCCAGAACTCACACTTAGTGAATTTTGCATAAAGCGTTTCTTCTCTCAACCTCTGCAATACCACCCTCAAGTGTTGTGCATGCTCCTCCTGGCTATGTGAATACACCAGGATATCATCAATAAACACGGTCACGAAAGAATCAAGGTATGGCTATAATACATTGTTCATCAAGTGCATGAATGCAGCCGGGGCATTAGTCAGCTCAAAAGACATCACCAGACACTTGTAGTGCCCATATCACATTCTGAATGCTATCTTCATAATATCTGAGTCCCTGATCTTCAACTGATGATAGCCCGATCGGAGATCAATCTTAGAAAATACACTAGCTCCCTGGAGCTGATCAAATAAGTCCTCAATACGAGGCAATGGGTACTTATTCTTCACTGTTACCTTGTTCAACTGCTTGTAATCAATGCACATTCTCATTGTGCCATCTTTCTTCTTTACGAACAATGCCGGTGCACCCCAAGGTGACACATTCAGGAGAATGAAACCCTTATCTAAGAGTTCCTGAAGCTGCTCTTTCAATTCGTTTAACTCAGCTGGTGCCATGTGATAGGGAGAAATAAAAATAGGTTGAGTGCCCGGCACCAAGTCAATACCAAAGTCAATATCCCTGTCAAGCGGCATGCCCGACAAGTCTGCTGGAAATACATCCGGAAACTCCCTCACAATGGGGACTGAATCAAGACTGGGTGTCTCATTCTCGACATCTCTAATGAAGACCAAATAAGATAAACAACCCTTCCTAATCATTTGTTGGGCCTTTATATAAGAAATCACCCTGTCAGACACATCAGTCAAGCCACGCCACTCGATCCTCGGATTACATAGAATAACTAGCGTAACTGTCTTGGCACGAAAGTATAGAATCACATGGTAAGGAGATAACCAATCCATGCCTAGAATCACATCGAAATCTACCATGCCCAATAGCAATAAATCAACTCGGGTCTCCAGACCCTTAATAGTAATAAGACAGGATTGATATACCTGATCCACAACAACAGTATCCCCCACCGGGGTAGACACATGTATGGGCAAGGCAAGAATACCACGGGTCATACCTAAATGATGTGAAAAATAAGAAGAAACATAGGAATAGGTTGATCTGGGATCAAATAAGACATAAGCATCCCTGTGGCAGACTGAGATAATACTTGAAATGACAGCATCCGAGGCACTAGCGTCCTTCATATTCAGAAGAGCATAGAAACGCGCCTGACCTCCGCCAGTACGATCCTCGCCCCTAGGGCGACCTATGGCCACCAATCCTAGTTAACTGTGCTAGTGCTGAAGAAACAGGAGTAGAAGACGAGGGCTGATCCCTCTGTTGAGACTGCCTATGAAGCCACTGAGGACACTCTCTCTTGATATGGCCCAAATTGCCACACTCAAAACAATGGCCTGAAGATGGAAGAAGGGGCTGCTGAGGACCCCTAGCTACAGATGAATCATGAGCTAAAGAAGCAGGAGCAGAGCTCTGAGCTGGAAGAGCACTCAATGCAAGCTGACTCTGCTGACAACCCTGCTGACCCTGATGTCTCTGACGACCGCGATCCGATGAAACTCCACTAGACTCTGCACGTCTTAACTGGTGAGATCTGAATGAATGACCCCTACTATGTTGAGGCTGGCCCCTAGACGGAGCACCACTGTAACTACCAGTGCCACAAGGCCTCTTAGCCTCTCTCTCCTCACGCTCTCTGCGGTGATCTATCTCAATATGACGGGCAACATCAACCACCTCCTCAAAGGTAACTGCCGAAGCTCTCTCTCTGGTCATCAATATACGGATGGGGTAGATAAGGCCATCTATAAATCTCCTGATCCTCTCTCTGTCCCTCAGAATCATCTACATGGCATGATGAGCTTGCTATGTGAGTCACATATCATACTGAGTAACCGTCATATCCCCCTGCTTCAGCCACTCAAACTGATGATGCATCTCCTACCTCTGGGACTGAGGTACATACTTCTCCAAAAATACCGTAGAGAACTGCTGCCAAGAGAGGGGTGCCGCCCCTGCGGGCCTACGCCTCTCAAAATCCTCCCACCACTAAAATGCTGGACCAGTGAACTGAAAAGTGGTGAAAGAAAAACTGCTGGACTCCAGAATACCCGCGGTGCGAAGCATACGCAGACATTTATCAAGAAAACCTTGGGCGTCCTCGTATCAGCACTACTGAACGCCGGAGGCTGTAGCCTATCAAACCTCTCCAGACAACGCTGCTCATCATCAGGCATAACTGGAACACATGAGCAGGGGCTGGTGTAACGGGTGCAGCTGGCTGAACTGGAACTGCCCCAAGTAATTGAATACCCAGAACTACCTGCTCGGGTGTGTGCGCCACGGGGGTCTGATTCCCTCCCCTGCCAGTGAAGAAGTCGTTGCATTTGAGGCTGCAACTACCTGGGATAAGCAAGTGCAAACTGATAAAATCTGAACCAAAGTCTCCGGAAGACCCGGTATCACAATAGGAACTGCCGGTGCCTGAACCTAAGTTGCCAGAGCGTCTGCAGCTGGAACATGATTTACCTGTGCTGGAATCTGACCCTGAGTCTAGTCAGCTGGTGGGTCAGTAGGTGCCGGTACTGCTTCCCTACCTCTACCACGACCACAGCCTCGGGGTGCCAATGGTGGTCGTCCGCCATGTCCGCTAGCACGTGTTCTCGCCATCTGCGAGAGAATAGAATACGGAAAAAAAATTTGTTTCACGATAACACAAATCGCACGATATGAATCAATGAAAAATAAGGTTTTATCCTAAAGCTCTGTAGCCTTCTGGGGATAAATATAGATGTCTACGTACCGATCCATAAAATCCTACTAAATTGGCTCATGACTCGCGAGTCCTAGTAACATAGGCTCTGATAACAACTTGTCACGACCCAAATTCGGTCGTGATGGCGTCCAGTAATTACGCTATGCCAGCCAGACCAACAATTGTTTATCACAATGAATATCAATCCCAAATGGACATCCCAAGAAGAATATATGAGTCAAAGAACTCCTATAAATACAAACAAAATACAGAGAAGTGCGAAAAAAACTAACACTCCCAAAGATCTGGAGTCACAAGTCTAGAGCCTCTAAACGAAACCGAACAAAAATAGAGAATACTGTATAAAAGTTTTCAAATCTCAACATAAAGTAGCAACTGAAAAGGGGAGGAGAAGCTAGGTTCTGCGAACGTCGGCAGCTACCTCAGCAACTCGGTATGACTCTGCAAAAGCTGGAAATGCTCGTCTACTTCTCCTGAGTACCTGAATCTGCACACAAAGGTGCAGGGAGTAGGGGTGAGTACTAAGTACTCAATGAGTAATAAATATATACAAGTAGCCGAAAGCAAGAAATCCACAGAATACCACAAAATGAAGCTAAACTACAGTCCGATTCCTCCTACGAACTAGCAACAACAACAGTACATTACCACTATCACAGATAATCCACAGACAAAGAATGCAATGCAATACACATAACCGCTACGGCGTGTAGCCTGATCCATTTAATGTCGACAGCGCTCACTAGGGGTGTGTACAGACTCCAGAGGGGCTCCTACAGCCCAAGCGCAATACCGCTGCGGCGTGCAGCCCGATCCTCATATCATGTCAATCGCTGCGGCGTGCAGCCCGATCCATCCTCAATCCACAATAATCATATAAGTCACAAAACAGCTCAAATTATTTGTTTCCAGGTTCTTTTTCATTAGTAATGAAAATACATTAACTTTTATTTATTTTTTGCAAAAACAGGTGACTTAGCAAACCAATACTGTGATTTCAAACCCAGACTGAGATCAGTGATTAAGCAAGTATAGCTATCACATATTCAACTATCTCCTAGGGATACTACAGGTCGGCACAAGGCCCCAAACATGGCTTACAGCCTACAATTATATCAAACACAGTATTTTTCAACCACTAATAACATATTATTCATATCCGAGATGGACCAAGTCTCAATCCCCAGTCACAATCAATCCCGCACCTGCCACGGGGTGTGAGCCATGCCTTACTAGCATCACAATATGCTAAGCTGGGGATTCGAACTCTCAGGCTACCATATACATAAACTACTCACCTCTAGCCGGTCGTAGACTTGTCCGCAATGCCTTTTCCTTTAGAATTCTTTTGTAATGACCCGGCCGGTCATTTTTGAAATTTACCCCGATACCCAATTTAACTATTCCCCTAAGTTCATTTATGCTATTGTGGTTTGCGAGGCGGGTCAGTTCTGGAAATTTGAGTGTTTTTGGGACACTTAGTCCCTAAATGAGAGCTTTATAGTTGGAAAATGGCTCGTATTCAGAATAGTATTAAGACAACCTCAGAATGGAAATCTGATGGTTCCATTAACTCTGTTAGGTGATTTCGGGGTTGGGAGCGCGTTTGGAATGTATTTTGGAGGTCTGTAGGTCAATTAGGCTTGAAATGCCGAAGTTTGAAATTTTGGAGAATCCGAACGATAGGTGAGATTTTGATCCAGGGGTTGAAATGGAATTCCAACAATTTTTCTATCTTCGTTATGTGATTTTAGTTATGTCTACAAATTTTCTGGTCATTCGGATGTCGTTTGGATGGGTTTTTGATTAAATGTTGATTTCGGAAGTTTAGATGACAAGTTAGGCTTGAATCGACTATAATTTGATGTTTTCTGTGTTTAAGGACATGTTATTATAATTGGAGCAAGTTCGTATTGCGTTATGGAGTATGTTGGTGTTTTTCGTTGGGGTCCCGGGGGCCTCGGGATGAATTCGGGGGTCCAAACGGACCATCTTGAGCTAAAATGAGCTATTGGAATTGATGCAATAAATTGCAGGCTATTTGTTCTCTGCGATCGAGGTCATTGCCATGAGATCGCGTAGTGTACCGGAGTGAGGCTGGAAAATTGTTCTTCGCGAACGCGGGATGAGTGATGCGATCGCGTAAGGTCGAGGGGTTGTGCATCGCGATCGCGGGTGTGTTGATATGATCGCGTAGAGTCTAGCTTGAGTGCAGTGCGATCGATCGTAGCATTGCGATCGCGTAGGGTTGCTAAGTTGTTCACTGTGATCGCGTCCAGTCCCACACGATCGCGTAGAGGAAAAGTTGGCCTCCCAGGAATTTGTGCATCGCGATTGCGAGCCCAGTGCTGCGATCGCGTAGAGTAAATAGGCCTGGGAGTGAATTTAAGTCTAGAAATATTTCAGACGCGGCCTATCATTCATAAACCTCCATTATTTAGTCTTAGAGAGAGGAAGTGATGGGAAATTGCTGGGATATCATTGGGTAATCATCGGGGGTAAGTTTCTTGGCCTCATTTTGTTATTTTATCATGGAATCCTTAAGTATTTCACTGTTAATGGAAGATTAATGGGGGATTTTAGCCATAGGCCTAAATTATAGAAAATTATTGATTTGAATGGGCAAACGGAGTCCGATTTTGATAAATTTTGTATGCACGGACTCGTGTTGAGATAAGGAACCCGAATATATAACTTTCGTAATTTTTCGAGAAGCGTACCAAAAGTCAGGTTTTAGCAACTTGTGGGTTTTGGTGTATTTTGAATTTTTTTAATTGGGTAATGCCCAATTGACCTATTTTGATGTAATTCTATTGTTTTTTATCAGATACTACACCTGTGGAGGACGACATTCACGGCAAGAGAGTTGTCTCTTAGCGGTTTTGTACCGGAGTCGAGGTAAGTGGCTTGCAAACCTCGTTTGGGGGAACCTTCACCCCTAGGATATTATGTGGTAGTTTAAATGCCTTGTACGCGAGGTGACGGGCGTGTACATGCACTACTTGTTGTAATTCACTTTAGTTGAATTGTCCGGTTCGTGATATTCTTGTTCTTAGTTGATTAATTGTTACATTTACCTGGTATTCGTTAGAAAAGCATGATTAGATAGGATTTATCTGTCTAAGTGTCTACTTGTCTTATTTGAACTTCCTTGAAATTTGTTGGTACTACTTTTTGGTGAAGTTGTAGTTAAGCAAATTATATTTTCTCTATGCATTTCTTTATTTGTTGTGTTGGTGGACTGCGTGTTCGATTCCCGAAGATCCCAAGGCTGTGGGTTCAATTCCTAGAGAC
Source organism: Nicotiana noctiflora (assembly GCA_032618575.1). Lineage (NCBI taxonomy): Eukaryota > Viridiplantae > Streptophyta > Magnoliopsida > Solanales > Solanaceae > Nicotiana > Nicotiana noctiflora. The sequence continues at coordinate 225,092 of JASVEL010012155.1, forward strand.
CTAGAGTAGTATTGTTTGTGGATTGCAGGTTCGATTCACGGAGATCCAAGGGCTGCGAGTTCGATTCTCGGAGACCCGGAGTTTATTGATATATTATTGAGATATGGATTGCAGGTTCGATTCCCGAAGATCCTGAGATCATTGAGATACATCCTGAGGTATTGAGACATGGGCTGCAGGTTCGATTCCCGGAGACCCAGAGATACTGTTATTAGGACTGTGGGTAAAATTCTCGAAGCTCCTGGATTGTTGATTATATAGTTGGACTGTGGGTTCAATTCCCACAGGTCCTGGACTTGCTGGTTTGAGTTTTGTTGAGTTGGTCACTTGTAGTTAATCATTCATAGTTTATTGTAGTAATTACCTTATTGATGTTACTTCAGATTTATTCTCACATATTTCTGTTTATTAATGTTTTGACTATTATGTTATGTTCTCTCAGTAGGGCCCTGGCCTTCCTCGTCACTACTCCATCGAGGTTAGGCTTGGCACTTACTGAGTACCACCATGGTGTACTCATGCTACTCTTCTGCACCCTTTTGTTGTGCAGATCTAGGTACATCAGGACAGGCTCAGCTTAGGTGATTCATCAGCACATTCGGAGACCTCGAGGTATGATCTGTTACGTCCGCGGATCCGGAGGCCCTCCTTCTATTCTGATAGTGATAGTAGATATTTCCCCTCATTTCGTTGTTTTTAGATACTCTTGATGTATAGAGCCATAGTTGTACTTTCCCTTTGTAGTCTGTGTTACCCGTGGCATTCAGGGTAGTGGTGGCATGTTATATAGTGTGGTTGACGAGTGTATGTTCCATGCGGCACATATTACATTCCCTTTTATATCGTTTTTCCACTATTTCTTATTTAATATTCCTAAACTTGTATATTTCGCATCGTGTTAGGCTCACCTAGTCTTGGAGACTGGGTGCCGTCATGACAGGTTCACAATTGGTGAACTAGGTTCGTGACAAGTTGGTATCAGAGCTCTAGGTTTATATGAGTCACGGGACACAGATCGATTACTTAGAGTCTCGCTGATCGATACGGAGACGTCTGTATTTATCTATGGGAGGCTAAGTAACTATTTAGGAAACTCTCCATTTCTTTTGGATTCTTTGTCGTGCGAAATCTTTTGCACCAAATCTATATTTCTGCTTTCTATTCTCTCACAGATGGTGAGGACACGTGCTACTCACGAGGATCAGGCGCCCGCGCCACAGCACCCGCGCGCGCTGCCGCTGAGGTGCCACCGGTGGATCAGGTTGGAGCGTAGGCACCTGGTACACCGACTACAGTTGCTACTACTCCAGCACTTCGGGAGACCCTGGCCTAGTTCATGAGTATGTATACCACTTTAGCTCAGGCAGGGTTGCTTCCTCTCACTGCAGCTACATCCCAGGGCGAGGGAGGGCCCAGACTCCCGCTGCTGCTACACCTGAGTAGTGCGTCCCAGTGGGATAGGTTCCAGAGATTATTGTTATGCCTCCTGCCGCCTGACCATAGCCTGAAGGTGGGCCAGTTTCCTCTGAGGTCGAGCAGCGTAGATTGGAGAGGTTCAAGAAATATGATCCTCCGGTGTTTAGGGGTTTGGCCACATATGATGCATTGGGTTTTCTAGAGGAGTGTCATCGTATTCTTCGTACCATGGGGATAGCGGAGACCAGTGGGGTTTCCTTCACTGATTTTCAGCTTCGTGGGGCCGATTATGATTGGTGGCGCACGTGTGAGTTGGATAGTCTAGAAGAGTCTACTTTATTAACATGGGCACAGTTTTCTGACCTGTTTTTCAGGGAGTTTGTTCCCCAGAGCCTTACGGATTCTTGGCGCTCGGAGTTTTAGCGGTTACAATAGGGATCCATATCAGTATCGAAGTATGCTATCAGTTTCACCTATCTAGCTAGACATGCACCGGCTTTGGTAGCCATGGTCCGGGAGAGAGTACGGAGATTTGGTCCACCATGGCCAAAGAGTTGGAGACGGATATAACTTATTAGCAGGTGGTGAGCATTGCCAGGAGGATCAAGAGTATGCTCCCTAGAGAGTAGGGAGAGAGGGAGGCCAAGAGGTCTCATGAGTCGGGCCATTTCTCTAGTGCCCACACTTCAGCAGCCGGTAGTTTTGGCAGGGGTTATTCTGGTCGTCCAGTTCATTCAACATTGCTAGCAGCCAGTAGTACTCCAGTTCTTCCAGCACCTCAGGAGCCTTATTATGATCCCCCAGTTTCCAGTGCACCTCCTGCGTGGGGTACCTCCGAGGGTCAGACCAGTGGGGGTGAGGCCGGTCAGTCACAACCACCGCGTCCTCCCAGAGCTTCTTTTGAGTGGGGGGATACTCGCCATCTGGTTAGGGAGTGCCCCAGGCGTAGGAGAGGAGCACCTCCACAGTCTTCGTAGCCTCCGTGTGGTTCTTAGGGCCAGCAGGCCATCATTCCAGCCCCAGCTGCCACTGCACCTGCCCAGCTAGCCAGGGGTGGGGATCATGGTGCTAGAGGCCATCCTCAAGAGAGGGTTCACTCCTGATTTTATGCTATTCCTGATCGCGATGTAGCTGTTGCATCGGATTCTGTTATCACAGGTATTATTCTGGTTAGTCACAGGGAGGCATCGGTTCTATTCGACCCTGGTTCCACTTTTTCATATGTGTTCTCTTATTTTGCTTCACGTCTGGGTGTGCCTCGAGATTCTTTGAGTACCCCCATTTATGTTTCCACTCCGGTGGTAGATTCTTTAGCTGTGGACCATGTGTATCGGTCGTGTTTGGTTACCATTTGTGGTTTTGAGACCAGAGCGGATCTATTATTGCTCGGGATGGTCAATTTTGATATTATTCTGGGCATAGACTGGTTGTCGCCCTATTATGCTATTCTTGATTGTCACGCCAAGACCGTGACGCTGGCTATGCCAGGCATTCCACGTATTGTGTGGTGTGGTACTTTAGATCACACCCCCAGCCGTGTTATTTCCTTTCTCAAAGCTCAGTGTATGGTTGAGAAGGGGTGTGCTGCTTATCTAGCTTATGTGCTGGATGTCAGCATTGACACTCTTTTTATTGATTCTGTTACAGTGGTACGTGATTTCGCTGATGTATTACCAGCTAATCTCCCGGGTGTGACGCCCAACAGAGATATTGACTTTGCTATTGACTTGTTGCCGGGCACTCAGCCCATTTCTATTCCATCGTTCTGTATGGCTCCTCCTGAGTTTAAGGAGTTAAAGGATTAGTTACAGGAGTCATTGGGTAAGGGTTTCATTCGACCCAGTGTTTCACCGTGGGGAGCTCCTATGTTGTTTGTGAAGAAAAAGGACAGCTCTATGCGTATGTGTATTGACTATCGACAGCTGAACAAAGTTACAGTGAAGAACCGGTATCCTTTGCCTCGCATTGATGATTTGTTTGACCAGCTACAGAGCGCACAGGTATTCTCTAAGATTGATTTGCACTCTAGTTATCATCAGCTAAACATTCGGGAGCCAGATATCCCGAAGACTGCCTTCAGGACTTGGTATGGTCACTACAAGTTCCTCATGATTTCTTTTAGGCTGACTAATGCCCCAGCAGCCTTTATGCATTTGATTCGCAGTGTGTTCAGGCCATATCTGGACTCGTTCGTGATTGTTTTCATTGATGATATTCTAGTATATTCCCGGAATCGGGAAGAGCATAAGCAGCATCTGAGGATAGTGCTTCAGACTCTGAGGGAGAAGCAACTATATGCAAAGTTCTCTAAATGTGAATTCCGGTTGAGTTCAGTGGCATTTCTAAGACACGTGGTGTCGAGCAATGGTATTCGAGTGGATCCGATGAAGGTGGAGGCCATGTAGAGTTGGTCCAGACCCTCCTCCGCTATCGAGATTCGTAGTTTCCTTGGTTTGGCGGGCTATTACCGTTATTTCGTAGAGGGGTTCTCTTCGATCGCAGCACCTATGAACCAATTGACACAAAAGGGTGCCCCTTTTCAGTGGATAGATGAGTGTGAGGCTAGCTTTCAGAAGCTCAAGACAGCTTTGACTTCGGCCCCTATCTTGATGTTGCCTACAGGTTTGGGGTCCTATATAGTATATTGTGATGCATCACGAGTTGGACTCGGTGCATTATTGATGCAGGACGGTAGGGTGATTGCCTACGCATCCACACAGCTGAAGGTACATGAGAAGAACTATCATGTTCATGATCTGGAGCAAGCTGCCATTGTTCACGCCTTGAAAAATTTGGCGTCGTTACTTGTATGGGGTTCCTTGTGAGATCTACACTGATCACTAGAGCTTGCAACACTTGCTTAAGCAGAAGGACATAAATATGCGTCAGAGGAGATGGTTGGAGCTATTGAAGGATTATGATATTACTATTCTCTATCATCCGGGCAAGGCTAATGTAGTTGTCGATGGCTTGAGTCGTCGGGCAGAGAGTTAGGGGAGTTTGGCATATCTACTAGCTTCGGAGAGGCCTATGGCGATGGATGTTCAGGCCTTGGCCAGACAGTTTGTTAGACTGGATCTTTCGGAGCCCAGCCGGGTTCTGTCTTGTGTGGTTTCTTGGTCTTCTCTATTTGACCGCATCACGGAGCGTCAGTTCGATAACCCTCATTTGCTTGTCCTCCAAGATAGAGTTCGGCGTGGTGATGCTCGAGATGTTACCATTGGGGATGATGGAGTTATGAGGATGCAGGGGCGTATTTGTGTGCCCAATGTAGATGATCTTCGAGAGCTGATTCTAGCAGAGGCCCATAGCTCGCGGTATTCCATCCATCCGTGTGCCGCGAAGATGTATCAGGACTTGAGACAGCATTACTGGTGGAGGCGGATGAAGACAGATATAGTTGATTATGTTTCTAGGTGCCTCAACTGCCAGCAGGTGAAGTATGAGCATTAGCGTCCGGGTGGGTTAATGCAGCAGATTGAGATTCCAGAGTGGAAATGGGAGCGCATCACCATGGACTTTGTATATGGACTTCCACGGAATGTTTGGGAGTTTGATTCCATTTGGGTTATTGTGGATCGGCTGATCAAGTCCGCCCATTTCATACCGGTGAGCACTACTTATTCATCGGAGCGACTAGCGGAGATCTACATCAGGGAGATAGTTCGGTTGCATGGTATTCCAGTTTCCATCATTTCAGATAGTTCTGAGCACAGCGTTTCACCCCCAGACTAATGGTCAGTCCGAGCACACTATTCAAATTTTGGTGGATATGCTCCATTCGTGCGTGATTAAGTTTGGAGGTTCGTAGGATCATTTCTTTCCACTGGCAGAGTTTGCTTATAACAACAATTACCAGTCCAGTATTCAGATGGCACCGTATCAGGCTCTATATGGTAGGAGGTGCAGGTCTGTCGTGGGTTGGTTCGAGCCGGGCGAGGCCAGACTACTAGGTACTGATATGGTTCAGGATACAATGGACAAGGTCAAGGTGATTCAGGATAGACTTTGTGCAGCCCAGTCTAGACAGAAGAGTTATGCGGACAAGAAGGTGCACGATGTGGCTTTTATGATTGGTGTGCGGGTTCTGCTTCGAGTCTCACCCATGAAGGGCGTTATGAGGTTTGGAAAGAAGGGGAAGCCGAGTCCTAGAGTTATTGGCCCTTTTGACATTTTGAGGCGTGTTGGGGAGGTTGCTTATTAGTTGGCCTTACTTCCCAGCCTAGCCGAATTCCATCCCGTGTTTCGTGTCTCTATGATCCGGTGATACCATGGTGACCCATCGCATGTGTTGGATCGCACTTCTGTTCAGCTAGACGAGGATCTGTCTTATGTTGAGGAGCAAGCAGCCATACTAGACAGGCAAGTCAGGAAGCTAAGGTCAAAGAACATCGCTTTAGTAAAGGTTCTGTGGCGGGTCAGCCGGTCGAGGAGGCAACTTGGGACACCGAGCAGGATATGCGCAACTAGTACCCTCATCTCTTCACCACTCCAGGTATGTTTTCTATGCTCGTTCCAGGACGAACGAATCTTTAAGTGCGGGAAGATGTAACGACCCGGCCGGTCGTTTTTGAAATGTACGCCCTTATCCCCAATTTAACTATTCCCCTAAGTTCATTTCTGCTATTGTGATTTTCCAGGAGTGTCGGTTCTGGTAATTTGAGTGTTTTGGGACACTTAGTCCCTAAATGAGAGATTTATAATTAGAAAATAGCTCGTATTCAGAAAAGTGTTAAGACGACCTCAGAATGGAAATCTGATGGTTCCATTAGCTCCGTTAGGTGATTTCAGGGTTGGGAAGCACGTTCGAAATATATTTTGGAGGTCCGTAGCTCAATTAGGCTCGAAATGCCAAAGTTTGAAATTTTGGCGAATCCGAATGAAAGGTGAGATTTTGATCCGAGGGTCGGAATGGAATTCCGACAATTTCTGTAGCTTCGTTATGTTATTTTGGATATGTCTGCAAATTTTCAGGTCATTCGGACGTTGTTTTGTCGGGTTTTTGATTGAATGTTGATTTCGGAAGTTTAGATGAATACATAGGCTTGAATCCGCTATAATTCAATGTTTTTTGTGTTTAAGGACATGTTTTTATTATTTGAACAAGTTCGTATTGTGTTATGGAGTATGTCGGTGTTTTTCGTTGGGGTCCGGGGGCCTCGAGATGAGTTCGGGGGTCCAAACGGACCATCTTGACCCAAAATGAACTGCTGGAATTGCTACAATAAATTACCGGCTATTTGTTCTCTGCGATCGGCGGTCATTGCCACGCGATCGTGTAGTGTATCGGAGTGAGGCTGGAAAATTGTTCGCGGGAAGAGTGATGCGATCGCGTAAGGTCGAGGGATTGTGCATCGCGATCGCGGGTGTATTGATGTGTCACGACCCAAACCCTGGTCGTGATGGCGCCCAACACAATGCTAGGCAAGCCCGACCATATTATCCCTTAAACCAGCTAGTTATTAATCAAGTTAAACTTAAACAGTAAATGTTTATATCAGGTGATAAGCGAAATGTAAAACATACAAAAATACGGTTCCAACCATATCGTGGTGTCACGAGACTGAGCCTCTACAGAATAGCATCCTAATACAAACAAGTCTAGGCAAATAGGAAATCAACAAGGTGATAAAGAAGGAGAAAACAGGCTCTGCAGACGCTGGCAGCTACCTCGTAGTCTCCGCAAGAAGTAGATGTGTGCGGGCAGCAACAACAACTCAACCGCTCTCGGGTACCTGTGAATCTGCACAAAAAGTGCAGGGGAGTGGGGTGAGTATATTTCAACTCAGTGAGTAACAATAATAAATAATAACTGAAAGTAAGAACTCCTGTGCTATCACTTAGCAGTTCTAAGGCAACCTTCACAGGTACGTCATCACTATGGTAGTACTCTAATCTCCAATCCACATTTATCTCTACAAGATTCCACACTGATCCAACCCTCACTAGTACCCCTACGGTGTACGGCCATCTCACTATATAAAGACACATACCTATGTCTAAAATGTATAAGTATTTAAGCAGTAGTAGGATATGAATAAGTTTAATACTGCGGCGTGCAGCACGCTCCAATACATATACCGCTACGGCACGCAGCCCACTCCATTTAACGTCGACGGCGCTCACTAGGGGTGTATATAGACTTCAGAGGGGCTCCCTAGGCCCAAGCACTATAATGCTGCGGCGTGCAGCACGATCCACACAAATATTATTGCGGCGTGCAGTCCGAACCAATATATATATATATATGTATATATCTCTATACTCCTGCGGCGTGCAGCCCGATCCCATCATATACACCAGTGCTCACTGAGAATGTGTGCAGACTCAGACTCCGAAGGGGCTCCTACAGCCCAAGCGCAATAATACTGCAGCGGTGCAGTCTGTCCCACATGTATATTACTGCGCGTGTAGTCCGATCCAATATATATACTATTGCGGCGTGCAGCCCGATCCAATATAGGTATATATATAATACCTCATTATGGGTCCTTGACCCTATCTCAGTCAATATAGACCCGGCCTCTCAGGCTCACTCAGCTAGAATAGGAAATTCCACTCTAGATAGTATCTTTCAAAGTACACATCTAGTACTGGCTCGTAATATGCTATACAATTGTAGTTACGGCTGAGTGTATGTCCCCAACATGATATAAGGGTCACCTAGCTCTATAGGTTCCCTGATACTCTACAGATTGGCACAAGGCCCCAAACATGGCTATTAGACCAATTGCACAGTTATAATCTCATTAACAGTCATTAAACACAGTATTCTATTAGCCGGGAAGGACCAAGTCCGAACCCCCAATCACAATGTCACCACGCCCGTCATAGAACGCGTGTCTCATCTCAATATAGCACTGCGAAGTGCTAGTACGGGGTTTCAAACCCTCAGTACATTGTTTACTACTACCACTCACCTCGAACCGGTGGAAGCTTCAATCCGCCTTGCGCTTGCCTCGCAAATCAATCTCCTCGGATGCCAAATCTGCTCAAAATCATAGAGAATGCATCAATATATGCTAATTTCACGCAATTCATTCAAAGTAACCCAAATTATATCAAAACCCACAAGTTGTCAAAACCCGACTTTTGGTACGCCTATCGAAAAATCACGAAAGTCACATATTCGGAACCCTCATCTCGATACGAGTCTAAGCATATCAATTTTACCAAATTCGGACTCCATTTGCCCATTCAAAACCTTGATTTTCTAAAGTTCAAGCCTAGGGCTAAATCCTCCATAAATTACCCCAAATTCCTCCATTTTCATGATATAATTGCATAATATTATCAATACTAATCATAGTTTAAGTCCATAGTTGATTACCTGATGATTTCCTTGAGTTTCTCTTCAAAATCGCCCAAATCGCCTCTAAAGCCGAGACCCAAATGTGTGAAATGTTTCTGAAATTTTCTAACTTCTGACACACTTAACTCACTGCGATTTTCGCTTCTGCGGACCATTTTTCGCCCCTGCGAAATGGCTTCTGCGACCAAATGGTCGCTTCTGCGAACCCAGGCCTACTTGGCCATTTTTGCACCTGCGATCCCATTGACCGCTCCTGCGGTCTATCCCGCTTCTGCTGACAAGAGTCCGCTCCTGCGGACTCGCCTATGCGACCAACTATCCGCTTTTGCGGACTCCTCCATCACGCCTCTTTTCCGCTTCTGCGATCGTCCTCTCGCGCCAGCGAAGCCGCCCCTGCGGGCCAGGCTCCGCTTCAGCAGTCACCTCCGCTTCTGCGCCTTCTTGTCCGCTCCTGCGCTCCCCTTTCCACAGGAGCGAAAACAACAGAACAGAATCACAAACCTTCAATTTTCCATATTTCTCCCGTTTAGCCATCCAAAAACACCCCGAGGCCCCCGGGACCTCATCCAAACACACCAACACATCCTAATACCTTATTCGAACTTGTCCCAATCATAAAAACACCATCCTAAACTTCAAAATCACCAATTACGCACGGATTCAAGCCTAAATTTCTTCAAAACTTCCGAAATCGACATTCGATCAAAAACCCGGCCAAACGACCTCCGAATGACCTGAAATTTTGCAGGCACATCCAAAATCACCTAACGCAACTACTACAACTGGAATTCCGACTCCCGGATCAAAATCTCACCTACCGTCCGGATTTCGCCAAAATTCAACCTTAGCCAATTCAAGCCTATTTCTACACCGGACCTCCAAATTCAATTCCGATCGCTCTCCTAGCTCACAAATGACCTCCCGAAGCTGAATGAATCATCAAAATTCGATTCCGAGCTCTCTAACTAAATAGTCTACTCCGAGTTGACTTTCCTTATTCAAGTTTCCTTCAAAAAGGCTATATGCCTCATTTTCAATCCAATTCAATCCTAACTTCCCCGATAGACTCTAACACTGATATAAAAGCAGGAAATATGTAATTACAATATAACGGGGTGGAAATTCCCGTGATGACGGGCCGGGTCGTCACATTCTCCCCCTCTTAAGCAAACGCTCGTCCTCGAGCGGGTCAAGAAACATACCTGAAGTCTCAAACAAGTGAGGATATCGGCTCTGTATCTCCTGCTCAACCTCCCAAGTAGCCTCCTCCACGGGTCGAACTCTCCACTGGACCTTAACTGATGCAATCTCCTTCGACCTCAATTTTCTTACCTGGGGACCCAAAATAGCAATAGGCTCCACATCATATGATAGATCAACATCAAGCTGAATCGTACTGAAGTCTAATACATGAGACGGATCCCCGATGTACTTTCGGAGCATAGACACATGGAACACTGAATGAACGCTGGATAAGCTGGGTGGCAAGGCTAACTCATATGCCACCTCTCCAACTCTCCTGAGTATCTCAAAAGGGCCAATATACCTGGGACTCAACTTCCCTTTCTTCCCGAACCTCATGACACACTTCATGGGTGAAACCTTCAGCAACACCCTATCACCAACCATGAAAGACAACTCTCGAACTCTACAGTCCGCATAACTCTTCTGGCGAGACTGTGCAGTGCGAAGCCTCTCCTGGATCAACTTTGCTCTATCTAGAGCATCCTAGACTAACTCGGTCCCTATCAATCTAACCTCACCAGGCTCAAACCATCCTACGGGGGATCTACACCGTCTGCCATACAATGCCTCGTACGGGGCCATCTGAATACTCGTATGGTAACTGTTGTTGTAGGCAAACTCAGCAAGTGGCAAGAACTCATCCCATGAACCACCAAAGTCAATCACACACGCCCGCAACATATCCTCTAGGATCTGAATAGTGCGCTCCGACTGCCCGTCTGTCTAGGGGTAAAATGCGGTGCTCAATTCAACCCGCGTACCCATCTCTCTCTGAAATGCTCTCCAAAACTGAGAAGTGAACTGAGTGCCTCGGTCAGATATAATAGACACTGGGACCCCATGCAACCTGACAATCTCCCGAATAAAGATCGCTGCCAACCGCTCCGATGAGTAAGTAGTGCTAACTGGGATGAAATGTGCCGACTTGGTCAGCCGATCAACAATCACCCATACAGAATCAAACTTCCTCGCTGTTCGAGGGAGTCCAGTAACAAAATCCATGGTGATCCTCTCCCATTTCCACTCGGGAATGACCATACGCTGAAGAACACCGCCCGGTCTCTGATGCTCATACTTGACCTGCTGGCAGTTGAGGCACTTAGCTACATGCCTAACAATATCCATCTTCATTCTCCTCCACCAGTAGTGCTGTCTCAAGTCTTGGTACATCTTTGCGGCACCTGGGTGAATAGAGTACCGCGAACTGTGTGGCTCCTCAAGTATCAACTCCCGCAAACCATCAACATTGGGCACGCATATACGGCCATGCATCTTTAGAACACCATCACTGTTGATAGTCACATCTCTAGCATTATTATGCTGCACTCTGTCCTTAAGGACAAGCAAATGTGGGTCATCATACTATCGCTCCCTGATGCGATCATATAAGGAAGATCGAGAAACAACACAAGCCAACACTCGACTCGGCTCCGAAATATCTAATTTCACTAGCCGATTGGCTAGGGCCTGAACATCATAAGCAAATGGCCTCTCCCTAATTGGGATGAAAGCTAGTCTGCCCATACTAACCGCCTTCCAACTAAAGGCATCAACCACCACATTGGCCTTCCCCAGATGATACAAAATAGTGATGTCATATTCCTTAAGCAACTTCAACCACCTCCGCTGTCTCAAATTAAGGTCCTTCTGTCTGAATAAGTGCTGAAGGATGCGATGATCCGTGAACACCTCACATGAGACACCATACAGGTAATGTCTCCAATTTTCAAAGCATGAACTATTGCTGCTAGCTCCAAATCATGAACAAGGTAGTTCTTCTCGTGGGGCTTCAACTGACGAGAAGCATAAGCAATGACCCTACCCTCCTGCATTAACACACAACCAATGCCAACTCCCGAGGCATCACAATACACAGTATAAGGGTCTGAAGCTGACGGTAGAATCAAAACTGGTGTTGTGGTCAGTGCTGCCTTGAGCTTCTGAAAGCTCTCCTCGCACTCCTCGAACCATAAGAAAGGAACACCCTTCTGAGTCAATCTAGTCAAGGGTGAAGCAATAGATGAGAATCCCTGAATGAATCGGCGATAATACCCTGCCAATCCCAGAAATCTACGGATCTCAGTAACTGAGGTCGGTTTGGGCCAATTCTGCACTGCCTCGACCTTCCTCGGATCTTCCTGAATACCATCACGGGACACCACGTGTCCTAAGAATGCCACGGTCTCAAGCCAGAACTCACATTTAGAGAACTTGGCATACAGCTTCTCCTCTCTGAATCTCTACAACACAATACTCAAGTGTCGAGCATGCTCCTCCTGGCTACGAGAGTAAACTAGTATGTCATCAATGAATACGATCACAAATGAATCAAGATAGGGCTTGAACACACTGTTCATCAGATGCATAAATGTTGCTGGGGCGTTGGTCAGCCCAAAAGACATCACAAGGAACTCATAGTGACCATATCTAGTCTTGAATGCAGTCTTCATAATGTCGGACTCTCTAATCTTCAGCTGATGGTAGCCTGAACGAAGATCAATCTTCGAGAACACCCTAGCTCCCTGAAGTTGATCAAATAAATCATCAATACGAGGTAGAGGATACTTATTCTTCACTGTTACTTTGTTTAGCTGCCTGTAGTCAATACACATTCTCATAGATCCATCCTTCTTCTTTACAAATAGGACTGGTGCACCCCACGGCGACACACTCGGCCGAATGAACCCCTTATCTAGGAGTTCCCGGAGCTGCTCCTTCAATTCCTTCAACTCAGCTGGTGCCATACGATACGGAGGAATAGAAATAGGCTGAGTGCCTGGCACCAAATCGATACCAAAATCAATATCCCTGTCCAGCGGCATGCCCGGCAGGTCTGAGGGAAACACATCAGGAAAGTCTCGCACAATGGGAACAGAATCAATACTGGGAGTCTGGGCCTCGACCTCCCGCACAAATGCTAAATAAGAGAGACATCCCTTCCCAACCATTCGTTGGGCCTTGAGGAAAGATATTACCTCGCTAGGTACATACTCAGTCGTGCCTCGCCACTCGATCCTCTGAATGCCCGGCATAGCCAAGGTGACTGTCTTAGCATGACAATCCAGAATAGCATGACATGGAGATAGCCAGTCCATGCCCAATATAACATCAAAATCGATCATGATGAGAAGCAACAGGTCCACTCGGGTCTCCAGACCCCCAATAGTGACCAGACAAGACCGGTATACATGGTCCACAACAATAGTATCCCCTACCGGGGTAGATACATGCACTGGCAGCTCAAGACACCCTCGGGTCGTGCCAATATAAGGAGCAAAATATGTAGACACATAAGAATAAGTAGAACTAGGATCGAACAACACTGAGGCATCTCTGTGGCAGACTGAAATAATACCTGTAATAACTACATCAGAAGCAACAGCCTCAGATCGGCCCTGAAGAGCATAACATCTAGCTTGTCCGCTTGATCGGCCTCCCCCTCGAGGGCGACCCCTAGCTGTCTGACCCTCACCCCTAGCTGGCGGGGCGGGTGCTGAAGTAGAAGGACCAGATGACGAGGGCTGCCCCCTCTGCTGATAAGATCTGGAAACAAGATGGGGACACTCTCTACGGTGGTGCCCAAACTCTCCGCACTCATAGCAACTCCCCGGTGCTGGGGACTGAGACTGATAATGACCTCTAGCGCTGGAGTGGCCAACCGATGAACTAGGCCGAGATGAACCCTGAGCAGATAGGGCCTGTGAAGAACTTTGAGCTGGCATGGCACTGAGAGATGGCTGGCTCTGGTGCGAACCCTGATAACCCTGTCTAGAAGACCATCCGTGACGATCGGAGCGACCCGACTGCGAAGATCTAAAAGAGCGACCTCGGCTCTGCTGACTCTGGCCTCTGGTCTGAGTGCCACTGGAACTAGCTGCTCCTCGAGGCCTCTTGGCCTCCCTCTCATCCCGCTCCCTGCGACGATCCAGTCTCTATGTCGCGAGCAATATCCACAGCATCCTCAAATGTACGACTCAAAACCCTCTCCCGTGTCATCAGAATACGAATGGGATAAATGAGGTCGTCCACGAAGCGCCCAATTCTCTCTCTGTCGAAATGAACCAACCACGCTACATATCTGGACAACTCTGTAAACTTGATCTCATACTCTGACACTGACATGTCCCCCTAACGGAGATCCTCAAACTGTCTACGCATCTCCTCTCTCTAAGATCGAGGCACCCATTTCTCCAAGAACATAGTGCAGAACTCTTGCCATGATAGTGGTGCTGCCCCTGCCGGCCTGCGGCCCTCATAAGCCTCCCACCAAACGAAGGCTAGCCCCTGAAACTAAAAGGTAGTGAAAGATACCCCACTAGACTCCAAGATCCCTGCCGTACGAAGCATCCGACGGCACTTATCCAGAAAAAATTGGGCGTCCTCGCCCGGAGCACCAGTGAGCACTGGAGGAGATAACCTGGTGAACCTCTCGAGACGACGCTGCTCATCGTCTGTCATAGCTGGGACCCTGTCCCCTTGAATCTGATCTCCTGGCTGAACCGGTACCACAGGCTGAACTGGAGGAGCCTCTAGTGTCTGTAAGCCCTGCACTGCTGGCTCTGGAGTGCGTACCGCGGGGGTCCGATGACCACCCCCGATCCCCGATGCAGCTGCTGCAGTAGTAATTGAAATCGCCTGTGCTAGACCAGTGCAGACTGCCAGTATTTGAGCCAAGGTCTCCTGTAGACCCGGTATGACATTGGACACAGCTGGTGCCTGATCTGGTGCTGCTGGCACCTCTGCAACTAGGGGGCTGTGGGTTAGCTGGCACTGCCTCAGCTGCTCTAACTCCGCCACGACCACGGCCATGTCCTCGGCCTCTAGCAGGTGGTAGTGGTGGTCGTCCTCCACGTCCGGATGATCGAGTTCTCGCCATCTGCGAGAGAATAGAATGTCAAAGTTCAGTTCAAGTCAAAAGTAATCGCACGACAAGAATTCCAAGAATTTGAAACTTTTCCTAAAAGGTTTGCAGCCTCCCGAGGATAAGTACAGGCGTCCCCGTACCGATCCACAAAACTCTACCAACCGGCTCATGACTCGCGAGACCTGGTAACCTAGGCTCTGATACCAACTTGTCACGACCCAAACCCTAGTCGTGATGGCGCCCAACACAATGCTAGGCAAGCCCATCCATATTATCCCTTAAACCAGTTAGTTATTAATCAAGTTAAACTTAAACAGTAAACGATCATATCAGGTGATAAGCGAAATGTAGAATATACAAAATACGGTCCCAACCATATCGTGGTGTCACGAGACTGAGCCTCTACAGAATAGCATCCTAATACAAACAAGTCTAGGCAAATAGGATATCAACAAGGTGATAAAAGAAGGAGAAAACAAGCTCTGCAGACGCTGGCAGCTACCTCGTAGTCTCCGCAAGAAGTAGATGTGTGCAGGCAGCAACAACAACTCAACCGCTCTCGGGTACCTGTGAATCTGCACAAAAAGTGCAAGGGAGTGGGGTGAGTATATTTCAACTCAGTGAGTAACAATAATAAATAATAACTGAAAGTAAGAACTCCTGTGCTATCACTTAGCAGTTCTAAAGCAACCTTCACAGGTACGTCATCACTATGGTAGTACTCTAATCTCCAATCCACATTTATCTCTACAAGATTCCACACTGATCCAACCCTCACTTGTACCCCTACGGTGTACGGCCATCTCAATATATAAAGACACATACCTATGTCTAAAATGTATAAGTATTTAAGTAGTAGTAGGATATGAATAAGTTTAATACTGCGGCGTGCAGCCCGCTCCAATACATATACCGCTGCGGCGCGCAGCCCACTCCATTTAACGTCGACGGTGCTCACTGGTGGTGTATACAGACTTCGGAGGGGCTCCCTAGGCCGAAGCACTATTATACTGCAGCGTGCAGCCCGATCCACACATGTATTACTGCGGCGTGTAGTCCGATCCAATATATATATATATATATATATGTATATATCTCTATACTGCTACGGCGCGCAGCCCGATCCCATAATACACCAGTGCTCACTGAGAATGTGTGCAGACTCAGACTCCGAAGGGGCTCCTACAGCCCAAGCGCAATAATACTGCGGCGTGCGGTCCGTCCCACATGTATATTACATGTATATTACTGCGGCGTGCAGTCCGATCCAATATATATACTGCTGCGGCGTGCAGCCCGATCCAATATAGGTATACTTATAATACCTCATAATGGGTCCTCGACCTATCTCAGTCAAAATAGACCCGGCCTCTCAGGCTCACTTAGCTAGAATAGGGAATTCCACCCTAGATAGTATCTTTCAAAATACACATGTAGTACTGGCTCGTCATATGCTACACAATTGTAGTTACGGCTGAGTGTATGTCCCCAACATGATATAAGGGTCACCTAGCTCTATAGGTTCCCTGATACTCTACAGATCGGCACAAGGCCCCAAACATGGCTATTAGACCAATTGCATAGTTATAATCTCATTAACAGTCATTAAACACAGTATTCTATTAGCCGGGATGGACCAAGTCCGAACCCCTAATCACAATGTCACCACGCCCGTCATAGAACGCGTGTCTCATCTCAATATAGCACTGCGAAATGCTAGTACGGGGTTTCAAACCCTCAGTACATTGTTTACTACTACCACTCACCTCGAACCGGTGGAAGCTTCAATCCGCCTTGCGCTTGCCTCGCAAATCAATCTCCTCAGATGCCAAATCTGCTCAAAATCATTGAGAATGCATCAATATATGCTAATTTCACGCAATACATTCAAAGTAACCCAAATTATATCAAAACCCACAAGTTGTCAAAACCCGACTTTTGGTATGCTTGTCGAAAAATCACGAAAGTCACATATTCAGAACCCTCATCTCGATACGAGTCTAAGCATATCAATTTTACCAAATTCGGACTCCATTTGCCCATTCAAAACCTTGATTTTCTAAAATTCAAGCCTAGGGCTAAATCCTCCATAAATTACCCCAAATTCCTCCATTTTCATGATATAATTGCATAATATTATCAATACTAATCATAGTTTAAGTCCATAGTTGATTACCCGATGATTTGCCTTGTGTTTATCTTCAAAGTCGCCCAAATCGCCTCTAAAGCCGAGACCCAAATGTGTAAAATGTTTTTGAAATTTTCTAACTTCTGATACACTTAACTCACTGCGATTTTCGCTTCTGCGGACCATTTTCCGCCACTGCGAAACCGCTTCTGCGACCAAATGGTCGCTTCTGCGACCAAATGGTCGCTTCTGCGAACCCCGGCCTACTTGGCCATTTCCGCACCTGCGATCCCATTGACCGCTCCTGCGGGTCCGCTCCTGCGGTCTATCCCGCTTCTGCGGACAAGAGTCCGCTCCTGCGGACTCGCCTATGCGACCAACTATCCGCTTCTGCGGACTCCTCCATCACGCCTCTTTTCCGCTTCTGCGATCGCCCTCCCGCACCAGCGAAGCCGCCCCTACGGGCCAGGCTCCGCTTCACCGGTCACCTCCGCTTCTGCGCCTTCTTGTCTGCTCCTGCGGACTCGCTCCTGCGCTCCCCTTTCCGCAGGAGCGAAAACAATAAAACAGAATCACAAACCTACAATTTTCCACATTTCTCCCGTTTAGCCATCCGAAAACACCCCGAGGCCCCTGGGACCTCATCCAAACACACCAACACATACTAATACCTTATTCGAACTTGTCCCAATCATAAAAACACCATCCTAAACTTCAAAATCACCAATTACGCACGGATTCAAGCCTAAGTTTCTTCAAAACTTCCGAAATCGACATTCGATAAAAAACCCGGCCAACCGACCTCCGAATGACCTAAAATTTTGCAGGAACATCCAAAATCACCTAACGGAGCTACTGTAACTATCGGAATTCCATTCGGACTCCCGGATCAAAATCTCACCTACTATCCGGATTTCGCCAAAATTCAACCTTAGCCAATTCAAGCCTATTTCTACACCGGACCTCCAAATTCAATTCTGATCGCTCTCCTAGCTCACAAATGACCTCCCGGAGCTGACCGAATCATCAGAATTCGATTCCGAGCTCTCTAACTAAATAGTCAACTTCGGGTTGACTTTCCTTATTCAAGTTTCCTTCAAAAAGGCTATATGCCTCATTTTCAATCCAATTCAATCCTAACTCCCCTGATAGACTCTAACACTGATATAAAAGTAGGAAATATGCTATTACAACATAATGGGGTGGAAATTCCCGTGACGACAGGCCGGGTCGTCACATGATGCGATCGCGTAGAGTCGAGCTCGAGTGCAGTGCGATCGCGTTCGTAGCATTGCGATCATGTAGGGTCGCTAAGTTGTTCACTGGGATCGCGTCCAGGTCCACACGATCGCGTAGAGGAAAAATGGCGGCCCAAGAATTTGTGCATCGTGATCGCGAGCCATTACTGCGATCGCGTAGAGTAAATAGGCCTGACAATGAATTTAAGTCCAGAAACATTTCAGACGCGGCCTATCATTCATAAACCTCCATTGTTGAGTCTTAGAGAGAGGAAGTGATGGGAAATTGCTGGGATATCATCGGCTAATCATCGGGGGTATGTTTCATGTCCTCATTTGTTATTTTATCATGGAATCCTTGAGTATTTCACTGTTAATGGAAGACTAATGGGGAGCTTTAGCCCTAGGCCTAAATTATAGAAAATCAATGATTTGAATGGTCAAACGGAGTCCGATTTTGATAAATTTTATATGCACGGACTCGTGTTGAGATAAGGAACCTGAATATATAACTTTCGTAATTTTTCATGAAGGGTACCAGACGTCGGGTTTTGGCAACTTGTGGGTTTTGGTGTATTTTGAATTGTTTCGATTGGGTAATGCCCAATTGACCTCTTTTGATGTAATTCTATTGATTTTTATCAGATACTACACATGTGGAGGCCGACATTCACAGAAAGAGATTTGTCTCTTAGCGGTTTTGTACCGGAGTCGAGGTAAGTGGCTTGTCTAACCTCGTGTGGGGGAACCTTCACCCCTAGGATATTATGTGATAGTTTAAATGCCTTGTACGCGAGGTGACGGGCGTGTACATGCGCTGGTTATTGTAATTCACTTTACTTGATTTGTCCGGTTTGTGAAATTCCTGTTCTTAGCTAATTAATTGTTACATTTACCTGGTATTTAATAGAAAAGCATGATTAGATAGGATTTATCTGTCTAAGTGCCTACTTGTCTTAGTTGAACTTCCTTGAAATTTGTTGGTACTAGTTTTTGGTGAAGTTGTAGTTAAGCATATTATATTTTCTCTGTGCGTTTCTTTATTTGTTGTGTTGGTGGACTGCGGGTTCGATTCCCAGAGATCCCCGGGTTTTGAGTTCGATTCCCAGAGACCCGGAGTATATTTCTTGTGGACTGCGGGTTCAACTCCCGGAGATACAAGGGTTGCTGGTTCGATTCCTGGAGACTCGGAGTTTATTGATATATTATTGAAATATGGACTACGGGTTTAATTCTCGGAGGTCCTGAGATCATTGAGAAACATCCTGAGGTATTGAGACATGGGCTGCGTGTTCGATTCCCGGAGACCCAGAGATACTGTTATTGGGACTGCGGGTTAAATTCCCGTAGCTCTAGATTATTGATTATAGAGTGGGACTGTGGGTTCAATTCCCACAGGTCCTGGACTTGCTGGTTTGAGTTTTGTTGAGTTGGTCACTTGTAGTTAGTCATTCGTAGTCTGTTGTAGTAATTACCTTATTGATGTTACTTCAGATTTATTCTCACATATTCCTATTTATTACTGTTTTGATTATTATGTTATTGTTCTGTGAGTAGGGCCCTGACCTTCCTCGTCACTACTCCATCGAGGTTAGGCTTGGCACTTACTGAGTACCGCCGTAGTGTACTCATGCTACTCTTCTGCACACTTTTGTTGTGCAGATCCAGGTACATCAGGACAGGCTCAGCTTAGGTGATTCAGCAGCACATCCGGAGACCTCGAGGTATGATCTACTACGTTCGCGTATCCGGGGGCCCTCCTTCTATTCTGATAGTGATAGTAGATATTTTCCCTCATTTCATTGTTTTCAGATACTCTTGATGTATAGAGAAACAGTTGAACTTTCCCTTTTTAGTCTGCGTTACCTGTGGGATTCCGGGTCTTGGTGGCATGTTATATTGTGTGGTTGACGAATGTATGTGCCAAGCGGCACGGATTACATTCCTTTTTATATCGTTTTTCTGCTATTTCTTATTTAATGTTCCTAAACTTGTATATTTCGCATCGTTTTAGGCTTACCTAGTCGCGGAGACTGGGTGCCATCATGACAGGTTCACAATTGGAGAACTAGGGTCATGACATCGCTGCCTCGCGCGTAAAATTTATTCAAACCACAATAATTATGTCATTTACGGGTCAAAGAAACATAACCCAATTCAATTTAAATGAAAAATGCATAAATACACTAAGTTGGTAAAATTCCGAAACTTATACCAATGCGATCCTAGTCTCTCCACGAATCCGTGCATATAATCAGAGTTCGAATGGCCTTTCAAAACTCAAAAATTCATTTTCAATATCTAGGCCATAATTCTTCATAGTTTCTACCCAATTTCATGAAGATTTATGTTAATTCTACCATAAAATTACGTTTTTGAGTCAAGAAACTTACCTCTGATGATTACCCGATGAAATCCCAGCGTTTTCCCGTGAGTTCTTCTGTCTAGGGTTCAAAATTTGAGGTTTTGGTGAATGAACCCGCGACTATAGTGTTTCTGCAATTTAATTTCACTGACAGACCCATTACTCAACACGTCCGCGATGGGCTTCACGCAAACGCGATGCTCCGCTCAGTTAATTCATCGAGAACACGACGTCAAGTCTCGCGAACGCGAAGCTGTCCCTTTCCATTCTACGTGATCGCGACTTTAGGTCACGTGAATGCGAAGCTTCACCCCACATTGCCTACATAAATGTGACAGCCTGGCCTCAAACGCGATTCTTTGGCCAACGTGGCCTTCGTGAACGCGACCTGGTCCATGCGAACGCGAAGGCTTAAATGCCTGCACAATGTTCTGCAGGTTTTTCCAAGTTTAAAATGCCCGGATGATGGTCTGAATTCATCCAGAGGCCCCCGGGACCCAATGAAAGCCACCAACATACTCCAAAACACGATACGGACTTGTTTCAATCATAAAAACACCATCTTATACATCAAAATCACCATTTTCACACGGATTCAAGCCTATGTTTCTTCAAAACTTCTGAAACTATCATTGAATCCAAAACCCCATCAGAAGACGTCTGAATGACCTGAAAATTTGCAGACATATCCAAAATCAAATAATGAAGCTACAAAAATTGTCAGAATGTAATTCTGACCCCCTGATCAAAATCTCACCTACCGTTCGAATTTCGCCAAAATTCAACCTTAGCCAATTCAAGCCTAAAACTACACCGGACCTCAGAATTCAATTCTGATTGCTCCGCTAAGTCATAAATGATCCCCCGAAACTAGTGGAATCATCAGTATCTCATTATGAGCACTCTAACTAAATAGCCAACTCCAGGTTGACTTTCCATATTTAAGCTTCCTTCAAAGAGGCTATATGCCTCATTTTCAACCTGAATCACTCCTAATTCACCCGATAAACTCTAACACTAATATAAAGCATAAAACATGTAAATGCAAGGTAACAGGGTAGTAATTCCCGTAACGACGGGCCGGGTCGTTACATAGCTAAAGTTACAGAATTATGAACTTTGAAATGAAATCTTGAGTTTTGGGGGTTGATTATTTCTTTTTGATGTTATTTTAGCTATTTGAGTGCTCGAGCAAGTTCGTATGATGTTGTTAAGTTAGTGTGTGTATTTGGTTAGGAGCCCGAGGCCCCGGGAGGGATTTCCGGGGTGGTTCGGGATGTTTGCACTTGAAAATTTTGTTATTTTTAGCTGTTGCTGGTAACTGGTATGATGTTCTATGCGATCGCATAGTGTAAAATTTAGGAGCACAAAATTGTTCTATGCGAAGCTCTCCTTGTGCGATCGCATTGCCTAGCTTCCCAAACCAATACGATCACATTGTCCCCCTCGCGATCGCATAGAGCTTTTCCCGTGGCCCAGTCGCATCTCCACTATGCAATCGCATCATTCCTTCTACGATTGCGTAACATTTTCCCCTTACCCTATGCGATCGAACTGCCTTGTATGCGATCTCATGGGGCATTTTTCCCCAGTGATTTTTCTTAAAAACAAAACAGAATCACAAGATTTTTCTCACAAAACTCATACGGGCTCTTCTCCTCCACACTCCATTTTCAAGTTCCAAGCTTCCATTCTTCCATAACTTCTTGGGTACGTTTTCCTAACATAATTTATTCATTATTTCTTCACCTAATCATAATTAATCCTCGCCCTAAGTCAAGAATTCAAGGTATAAAATGGGGGTATTTTATAGAACTAGGGCTTGTGGGATTTTGAGTAATTCAACCTCAATTTGAGGGTGGATTTTGAAACAAATTATATATTCTAACTCGTGGGGTCATGTGTGATTGGAATTTGGTGCGAGCCTCAAGTTTGGACCATGTGGGCCCGGTGTCGGATTTTGATATTTTTGGAAGAATGATGGGAATTACATTTCTGGGCTATGAGATTGTGTTATTGAGCCCTAATTGATGTTATTGAATTGAAAATGACTAAATACCATTGTTTCGGAGTCGAATTCAAGAGGAAAGGTGGTGCTAGAGGATTGATTGCTATTTTCGGACCGAGGTAAGTGTTTGATCTAATCCTAGCTTGAGGGAATAGGACTGGAGTATTATTGCTTGCTCTTTTCTTAATGATCGAGTGCGGTGTATAGGCATGGTGACGAGTACATATACACTGGCATCTAGCATGACCGTGAGTCTCATTTGTACTTGCTTTGGGGTATATTTTGAGAATCATTCCTAGTAAATGATGAATTCAACATGATGAGTTAGTTGAGAAATTATTTATGAAACATGAGATTTCTTGGAGCATTGGCTTAAATGGTAGTGACTCTTATGAAGTCAAAATTTGAAGTATTGTAAAGAAATGTAGTTGGATCCCTTGCCAGGACGTGTAGATTATGATTGTTGTTGCACCCTTATTCGGTTGAGCGTTATATGTAATCACCATTATTGAGATGATTGGTTTGGGTAGATCGTTATATTGTCGAGTTTTCCCTAAAGAGGAACTCCTTGAGAGAGGCGATATGAATCATTTACGATATTTATTGGGATGCACGCCATCCACCTATGTTATATTTATTGGGATCGTGTGGTACGCCGTCCACCTATGTTATATATATTAGGATCGTGTGGCACGCCGTCCACCTATGTTATATTTATTGGGTTCGTATGGCATACCGTCCACTTATATGATATTTATTGGGATCGTGTGGCACGCCGTCACCTATGTTATATTTATTGGGATCGTGTGGCATGCCGTCCACTTATATTATAATTATTGGGATCATGTGGCACGCCGTCCTCTTATATGATATTTATTGGGATCGTGTGGTACGCCGTCTACCTATATTATATTGTTGGGATCGTGTGGCATGCTGTCCACTTATGATACATACTATGAGATCGTGTGGCGCACCGACCACTTATGAAAGTAAATAATATGATTTGGTTTAATGTTGTCATAGATGACCTGCTCTCATTGTTCAATAATTTCTGAGCATGTTCCCTTTTCAGTTGTATACCTTCATATATAATCCTGTTGTTCTTTCTGTTGTCGTTGTATCTATATATATATATATTTGCACAGGTTGATTTTAGTAAGTCCTGTCAAGCCTCGTCACTACTTCGCCGGGGTTAGGCCAGGCACTTACCAGCACATGGGGACGATTGTGCTGAGGCTACACTTTGTGTTCTTTTTTCACAGATCACAGCGCTGGAGTAGCTTTCGTACAGCAGCAATGGTAGGATATATTCTTGAGTTGTCTTCAGCCAGGTACTCTCGAGGTAGCCTAGTCGGTGTTCGCAGGCCGAAGTCCCTATCCTTTATTTCAGTTTGTTTTTACTGTACCGAAATAGCCTTATGTATTTTCTTTCATTCGGACATGGTTGTTGTATTCTATAGTAGTCTCTGAGATAGCTACACTAGATTTTGGGTAGTGTTATGTTCAACATTTTTCCGCATTATGATTTCTGCTTTTATTGGATTTAAAGTATTTTATGAAAAGTTTAATTATTCGAGCATATCCTGTTGTTAAGGTTCGGCTGGCCTAGATTCGATAGTATGTGCCATCACGACTCCCGATGGTGAGAAATCTGGGTCGTGACATCATTTCACTTGAAATATATTGGAGTTTTGTAAATGGAGGGAAGAAATTTTGAAAACTCTGATGCCATGCCACACACGTGCTTACTCTAGTTACTCCAAACGAGGTGAAAACTTGCTTTTTCTTCCCGAGTCACATGCCCTCACATCACATTTTTCAGAGAAGTTTCACACATATAAAATCAAGAGGTCTTTATTGGGTTGTAATGTAGGCTATGGGATGGATAGGATATATTTGGATAAAGTGACTAACCTCCATAAGAACTTTTAATACATTCTTCCTTTATTCTAATTTCTATGTTCTGCCCAGTCATTCTTCCACATTTGTTTCATAATCTACCTCCACTTTCCTAGGTACAACTGGCTTTTCTTGCCATTCACTATTCTAGGACCACCTATTTTCAAGGTCTTTCTTATATATATATGTTAGTACTACAATTGCAACATTCAAGTATTTTTCTCATTTCCTTTTCCAACTCCTTTTTCACCCCACACTTTGACTTTTACATGATCTTTAACAATTCATGTGCTTCTAGGAGGCAAAGGGTCAAACAGTCAATCTATTCAACACATGGATGTAAGTTATTACAAGGTTATCAAAGAATCAAGATTAGGCTCAAAGGGGTTAACTATGGTGATACGTACATGTGGATTCATAACTAGACGAGCTATACAAAGAAATGCCTCAATAATCTCTAAGACCAAACAACTTCTATTTCCTTTGCAAACACATCGGGCAAGTTCTAGGTATCGCATGCAAGAACAGAATACATGTATTTCCTCATACACACTTGGCATGTAACTAATTATGAATTAGTTCATCAACACATTCACATGAGTGTTCATGCAAGACAACGTGTGCACAATTAAGGCATAATTTACGAGTCAGCAAACGAGCCTAGATGTCGCACCCTCAAGTTCGTTTAGTTATTAGCAGGTGTGTACATTATAGGTTGCATTCCTGCCTTTACCCATCATAGTCCAAGAGAGTCTTCAGAGTCCAAAAAATATCAAATAAAAATCTACCTAACCTTCAAGAAAAGCCCTTGGAAAAGAATCGTGGTCAAAAGAAAAACCAAGGGGGAATTATTACACTACCTTAAACAATAAAAATATGAAAAAATAATCTAAGTGGAGTACTTCCCTCAAAAGTGTTGTCCAAGTTGTATGTCCTCAGGAAGAGTAAACCGACATTGACCCTCAAGAGACCCGTCGACAAGTGTCCGTCATTGGGCCAAGTCACTTACTTGTAAGATGAGTACATCTAATTATGTACAACAACAAAGCTACAGAACTACAACATACTCAATGTATATGTACACTAACAATACACCACTAAGGCAAGTCTCCCACCCCCGATAAAAAATCATGGGATGTCCCCATGTCATATCACAAATAAAGAGCAGAAGGGTAAGAAGACTTCCCTAAGCATCAATCGGAGATGGAGACGGTGTTGAGGTCCACATGATAAGCCCTCCCCAAAGCACGAAATCGCGCCATCATGCGATTCTCAGACCTGGCCTGTTGTAGAGACCTAGCATCCATATGTAGGCCATCAATCGAGGTGCAAAGGTCTTCCAGCTCTTTCTCCACAGAACGTAACATGGGCCTGCTGGATTGTGATCTAGAGAACCCTGCCCCAGTTTGGGGTCACCGCAAGGATCCGACTCCATCATAGGATCTCCTGTAAGGTGCCATGGGTGCTGAGGGTCATCCTCATCATCAATCTCAATGGTCGTGGGTGAAACTCTGCCCACTGTGATCTTTGAAGCTCTGAATGGTATTTTGCGGGCAAAGCTCCATCTGTAGGACAGGTGGGGACACCTTTTAGCAGACACAACCTCATCACCAATGAGGGGATGTAGAACCCCTTAAATAGCAGAGATGACTGGAGGAACATTTCATCACCAATAATTCTCGCCGCATCAAAGTCTCACTTGGTGACGATGCACCACACTAGTAGAGCCTGTAGGTGGTTCACGTCTGTCGTGTTGCTAGTGGGCAAGAACCGGCTTCAAATTATGGTGAACCAACACTTGGCCTCATGTGTGAATGACTTGGAGTGAAGGGTAATGTATTCCTGTATCCAGGTTGGTTGACCTTCTACGCATATTGTTGCAATCATAGCGTCCCGGGAGACCCCTTGGGCATCATGGTAATGATCAATGTCACCAGTAAACTTTGGCAACTACAAGACTTGGCGAATCTTTCGAATTGAGGCATCCACTTCCCTGCCCCGCACAATCACCTCCTTGCCCAAATGTTCCTAGCAGTTCGCATAGAACTCCCGAACTATCATCGGGTTTGTCGTCAAAAGCTCATCAAACAAGAATTCCATCTCCCTCTATTTCCTCAAACATGCCTGACTTTCCATACGGCAGGTATCCCGATCAACAGCAATCTTAGGGACAAAGGTTTTGGCGGCCTTAACATAAAATGTGTCCTCTGCCCTATGTTACTAGAACCCGGTTTCATCATATGTTGGCACGTGGGAAGTGCTTGCCGAGCTCCTTTGCCTTTTTTGGCCATATTACGTGCAAACCATTCAGGGAAACTATTTGATGCATCCTAAAGTGTGCCATTCGGATGGTTACTCAGACTTCGCTACACGATGGCACCAAACAGTTTTCTTTTGGCAATCAGTGCCAGGAAACCCAATTAGTAAGTTGCCCAAATTGGCCAACCTCTACCACTGCCTCACACCACTATCAATTTCTCAATTCCTCTAAACAATACCCTATACAACCCCTCACCAGTGAAATATGTCAGCTGCTACCACCACCACCAGGAGCACAAAGTGCTTCAAAGATCTACAACACACCCCTTATTTTCGGCTATTTTGGCCCCTCCACCAAGCTTTACCCTCAAAATTTTTATTAGGCCTCCTAACATACTAAAAATCTCCCACAAGTTAAGCACAATGAAAAACCAACCATTTAAGCAACAATCATGGCCCAAAGAAGTAAATAATGGAGAAAAAGAAAGAAAAAAAATGGAAAAATAATTTTTTTACACTACAACACTACCTAGGGCTAATGAAAACTAAATTAAACTAAACTATGTGAAGAAAGAGAAGAGAAGATAAGAAATTTACCTTGAGGACGAATGGAAGGGATGAATTGTGGGTGTGGGTATGGGTGTGGGAAGTACGAACGGTAGGTGAGATTTTGATCCGGGAGTTCGAATGCAATTCTGACAGTTTTAGTAGCTCTGTCAGGTGATTTTGGATATTTCTGCAAATTTTCAGGTCGTTCGGACGCTGTTTGGTCGGGTTTTTGATTGAATGTTGGTTTCGGAAGTTCTAGATGAAACTTAGGCTTGAATCCGCTTTGATTCGATGATTTCCGTGTTTAAGGGCATGTTTTTATGATTGGAACAAGTTTGTATCATGTTTTGGAGTAGGTTGGTAGTTTTCGTTGTTGTCCGGGGGCCTCGGGATGAATCTGGGTGTCCAAACGGACCATTTTGTGCCAAAAGGCACTACTGTTTCTGCTGCAATCAAAATGCAGGATTTTTGTTCTTCGCGATCGCGAAGAGTCTCATGCGATTGCGATCACGATGGTTTGTATGTGATCGCATAAGTCTAGGATCGAAGGCAATGCGATCACGGGTAAGGTCATGCAATCGAATAGGATCGAGGTTGGAAGTTGTGCGATCGAAGAGACAGTGTCGCGATCGCGTAGAAGTAAGTTGGTCGCCCATATTTTTGTGCATCACGATTGCGTGCCAAGGACCACGATCGCATAGAACATTTTGAAGCCTGGAAATTTTGTGCATCGCGATCGCGAGCCAGTGGCTGCGATTGCATAGGGTTATCTATCTGTCAGAAATATTAAAAACCAGAACAGTGTATTCGCGACTCATATACCCAAAACCTCTATTTTGAGTTCTTAGAGAGCATATTGACGGGAATTGAAGGGGATTTCACCGGGTAATCATCGGAGGTAAGTTCTATGGTCTAAATACGTGATGTTTCCTTAGAATCTTCAATTATTTCACAGAAATTGGGAGAATTAATGGGGGAATTTTGCCCTAAGCCTGGGTTATGGTAAAACATTGATTCGAATGGGCAAACGGAGTCCGATTTTGGCAAACTTTATATGTATGGACTCGTGTTGAGAT
Source organism: Nicotiana noctiflora (assembly GCA_032618575.1). Lineage (NCBI taxonomy): Eukaryota > Viridiplantae > Streptophyta > Magnoliopsida > Solanales > Solanaceae > Nicotiana > Nicotiana noctiflora. The sequence goes on from JASVEL010012155.1 coordinate 253,451, forward strand.
AAGAATCCGAATATGGAACTTTTGTAATTTTTCGAGAAGCGTACCAAAAGTCGGGTTTTGGCAACTTTGTGGTTTTTTATGTAATTTGATTGTGTTCGATTGGGGGTTGTTCCGTTAGCCTATTTTGATATATTTGTACTGAATTTGGCTAGTTTTGGAATGCATGGATGCTGGTTCGAGGAGATAGAGCATCGTGGAGCTTGAGTTTTCGCCGGATCGATGTGTGTAATACTTGTAAATGATGTCCTGAGGGTTAGTAAACCCCAGACTTGCACATCTTAGTGTTGTATTAAGGTGACTTGCACGTCGGATAATGTGCGTGGGTAGAGAACCATTGGGGATTGTGACTTAGTCCGTCCCGCGTAATGATTAATTACACATAATTGCTTGAAGTTCAATTGCCACCCTAATAAAACATATTAATTACCATGAATTTGACTAATTATCATGCTTGGGCTTCGTGCCGATTATTTGAATCCTTCAGGAATTTGTATCACTATCTTGATAAGACTGTGCATATTTTTATTTCAATTTAAGATTTCAAATGGTATTTTGCTACTCAGCATTTTATAAGGTTATGAAAAAAAAAAAACTTGAACAAGGCCTTAATGAGATTTCTAGCTATGAGCTAATATAATACTATTGCCCGAGGGGCTTTCTTGATGATTTATGTGAGCATATGCATACACATGCATGGATCGGACTGCACGCCGCAGTGGAACATGGATCGGGTTGCGCGCCGCAGCAGGTGTGATATTGATATTGCACTTGGGTTGTAGGTGCCCCTCTAGAGTCTTAACCCCCACAGTGAGCACGGGCGCCTTTGCATGGATCGGGCTGTACGCCACAGCGTCATATGCATTGAATGGCATACATACATCATTGGTTTATTTGTACTATATGGCATAACATATAGCACTCATAAATTATTGGAACACACGCATTATTTTCCTTATTGACCAGATCCCCTAGTGGAAATTGTTAAGGAGTGCCGAGCCCAAGGGGCTGATTTAAGTGTAGACTTGCACTGCTTGAGGTTGTACCCAGGTATTGGTATGTTATCATGAAAGAAAGAAAGCTAAAAATGAGATTTCTAAATAATCTACTCACATATGCTTAATGGGAATAAAATGATAGTGTATTGAAGTTTAAATATAGTTTTGTATTGTGTAGCATGAGATAGTGCTTTGTGTGGTTTTCTTTTCCTCAGCCTTATTTACTTTTATTAACGCTGAGTTGGAAATACTCACACCCGAATCCCTGCACCTTGTGTGCAGATCCAGGTACATCATAGTAGATCTGAGTCTATAGCTGCTTGGAGATTGCTTTGGACAGTCGAGGTAGCTGCCAGCGTCCGTAGGACCTGACTCTCCAGTTTATCTTTATTTTTGTTCTGTCTATCCCACACTTGTGCACAGTTGTATACACTATAACGCTTTATAAATTCTGGTAGAGGCTCATGACTTGTGACTCCTGTTCCGTTGGGAGGTTGTTCTAGTTTGGGATGTCTAATCTCGGTGTTTGGGTATTTCTTTATTATTATCCTATCGTTGTTTATGCTAAAAAGAGGTTAAATATGAGATGATAGCTTCGTGTTTCTGTTTATTGGTCGGGCTGGCCTAGCAGTATGCTGGGCGCCATCACGACTGGGTTTGGGGTCGTGACAAGTTGGTATCAGAGCCTAGGTTACTAGGCCTCATGAGTCTTGAGCCGGTTGGTATAGTCTTGTGGATTGGTACGGGGACGCCTGTACTTATCCTCGGGAGGCTGCAAACCTTTAGGAAACACTTTACATTTCTTGAAATTCTTATCGTGCGTACTTTATTCAGCTTGAGATATAATTTTTGAAATTTCCTTCCATACGCCTGTATGTGCATTCGAGCGCTAAGTATATAATTGCCTTGATGGCTTGTGACTCCCCGATTGAGGGCCGAGATATGATCTTTGTGAGTTTATATTGGGCCAGTCGGGAGGACTTGAGGTCATATCTCTGTCTATGCCTTGAGCACCATGGTGTTGATTCTGCGAGCTGGTAGTATAAAGATTATATGACTAGTATTGTCCCAAATTGTGGAAATGGATGAGCTGTTAGGTGTTAGACTCTTATTATGATTTGTTGTGTAGGCCTAGCTATGGGCGTGGTGAATATGTTTATGTCTTTTAGTTGAAAGGTAAAGTGCATTACGTGTGGTAGTATTAGTTCAGACTCAGAAAGATCAAATGTGTTATGCTATGTGCATTATGATGTCTTGTCAAATTGCCGATGTTTTGTTAGGATGGTTTTGGTGATTGTCTGGCAGGTGGATTGGCCATATTACAAAGGAAACTCTGCCGAAATTTTTGGAAAATTTGATACTTAGAAAAGATTTTTGTCACCTAAGGAATGGCCTTAACTGTTGTGTGTGAATGAATAAAAGAAGTGCAAAAGAATTAAGATTTTTGATGATCCGAGTCTCCACCAAAGCTTGTAAATGACTCGAGTTTAATCTCATTGTAACATTGCGGCATCATTTGGGCAATAATGCTATGAGTGGTTGAAAATGCTTTGATGTATGGCTTTGAACCAAGTTGGGGAGGTTGCTATTAATTAACTAATTGCACGGTTGTGTGTTATGTGGGTACTGTCTTTAAGTATGTTGGGAAAAAATTCTGACAAGGTTATGGTGCTTCGTAGATGTGAAGAAATACTAGGATGTTTTTAACTGTTGTTGGTAAGGAATGTTCGGTGTATAGAAAAAAAAGATAGTTAATCGTATCTGTAGGTAATCGCGTTCAGTAATGTCAGAATTCTAACAAGGCATGAGTGGTTCTGTTCAATAAGGCAGTTGAATTACAACTGAATAAGGGTGAATGATGCCCGAGAACGGTTTTGCAGAGTTCAAGATTTTGCTTGTAACAGCCAGGTGCCTTAAGATTGTGTATGTGGCTAAAGACTGTGGTTTTGTTAGAAGAAATCGAGACTTGTGGTCTGTTATGTTAATTATGGGATTCTAGGTATCCGTATTGGAAACTAATGATAACAAATTCAAAATTGCAGGAAGTTCTTCAAAATAAAGTATTGTAGAATATCGTACTTCTAGGAAACATTGTGTAACGACCCGACCAGTCGTTTTGAGCCCCGACGCATCATTGAGCATATTGAGGCCATGAACAGCTTCATTTCAGGTATATTGACTTGTGTGTATGGTCAGAATTAAAATTCAGAAAGTTTGGAGTCAAATCTAAATGGAAATTCTCATTTTGAAAGCTTAAAGTTGAAGAAATGAATTAGGATTGGAATTTTGAGTAAATGACCTCAGAATTGGGATCTAAATGTTCCGGCATGCTCGTATGATTATTTTGAACTTTGGCGTATGTCTGGATTTGGTTTGTGATAACCCTGAGCATTTCGGCGTATATGGTGGAAGTTAGTATTTTAGAAAAATTTTATAAATTTGGGTTGGAAGGCATTTCAGAGTTATAGATGTCCATTTGGGATTCCGAGTCTGGGAATAGATCCGTATGGTGATTTTGGAGTTGGGAAAGCGATCGGAAGTGAATTCGGATGTCCGGAGGTCATTTTGAAGTCATTTGGCTAAATATAGGAATTTGAAGGTTTATGAGAAAATTCTACCGGAAGTGAAAATTTTGATATCGGGGTCAGAATGCGATTCCGGAAGTTGGTACAATTCCGTAATGTCGAATGTGACTTGTGTGCAAACTTTGAGTCAATTCGGATTGATTTTGGTAGGAAAAGGGACAATTAATCTCTTTAAGGAAAGCTTAAGTTGGAAAAGTCAACCCAATGTTGACTTATGAGTTAGAGGACTCGGAACTGAATTCGATGATTCGGTTAGTTTCGGGGGATGATTTAAGACTTAGGAGCGCAATCGGAAGTAATTTTGGAGGTCCGGTGAAGAAGTTAGCCTATTTTGGCGAAGTTGGAATTTTGGCGGAATCCGATCGATAGGTGATATTTTGATCCGGGAGTCGGAATGGAATTACGACAGTTGCAGTAGCTTCGTTAGGTGATTTTGGATATGTACGCAAATTTTCAGGTTATTCGGACATCGTTTGGTCCGGTTTTTGATCGAAAGTGTATTTTCGGAAGTTTTTGGAAACTTAGGCCTTGATTTGATGAAAATTGATGATTTTGATGTTATTTCGGCGATTTGATCACTCGAGCGAGTTCGTATGATATTTTAGAGTCAATGTGCATATTTGGTTTGGATCCCCGAGGACTCGGGAGTGTTTCGGAGGTGTCTCGGAATAAATCCGGACTTAGAAAATGGGCAGAAATTGCAGAAAAATCTACTGTGAACAGTGCAGATGAACAGTGCACATGAACAGTACCCCCATGTACGGTCGTGTACAGTACCCCATTTACAGTACCGTGTACAGTACCTATGAACAGTACGTGTACAGTCCCCGTGAATAGTATCGTGTCCAGTATCCCATGTACAGTACCATGAACAGTACCGTGTACAATCCGTGAACAGTAAAAACGCGTGAACAGTAAAAACGCGTGAACAGTACCCGCGAATTTCTGGACAGAATACTTATTTATGGAAAATGGGATTTGTCCCATTTTCCATTTTTTGTCAAATTGGAGCTCGGGAAGAGGCGATTTTCGAGAAATTTTCAGAGAAAACAACGGGGTAAGTGTTCTTAACTTAATTGTGGTTATATTACTCGATTCTATTGCAAGTTTTGTCATTAAATCCATGAATTTTGCGGGAAAAGCTTAGAAACCCTCTCGAATAGATTTGAGGATTTGAGGGTCGAAATGTTATCGAAATTTAGTAATTTTGGTATGGTTGAACTCATATCGGAATGGGTGTTTGGATTTCGCAAGTTTTTTTCGGGATTCAAAATGTGGGTCCCACTATTGAATTTTAAAATATATTTTGGATTTTATCCGGAAAATTATTAAATTTATTATCCAATTCATTCCTACGATTCGTGTTGAGTATTTCAAATTGTTTGTGAATAGATTTGAAGCATTTGGAGATAAATTTAAAAGGAAAAGCGGTGCGTAAGCATTGAGTTGGCCTTAAACATTCGAGGTAAGTGTTTGTTCTATCCTAGCTTGAGGGAATAGGATTATGTGTTATGTGTTATGTGATCGAGTGCGGTGTATGGGCTGTGGTGACGAGCATCCATACACTGGCGTCTAGTATGACTGTGAGTGTCACGACCCGGATTTTCCCCCAATATCGGGATCGTGATGGCGCCTACTCGTGGTAGCTAGGCAAGCCACTGTATTCATACTATCCTGTTTTTAACACAATTTTAATTAAATAAATGCGGAATACTTTATCGAAATGGAAATAACAAATCACAAGGTAAAAATCATACTCTGAAATCCTCTACCCAAGACTTGGAGTCACCAACTCACGAACTACTATGGAATACTACACATAAAAGTCTGAAAGAAATATAACATAATTCTGTTTGTCTCGGAACAAAGAGACTACAGCTAATAACATAAATAAAGAAAGAGACGACGGGCTTGCGGACGTCTGCAAGCTACCTCGGTCTCAAATATGATCAACTCCCACGCAATCTATTTACTGCTGCTGCTGCTCCTGATCGTAACTTGGACCTGTGCAAAAACGCACAGAAGTGTAGCATCAGCACAACCGACCCCATGTGCTGGTAAGTGCCTGGCCTATCCCGGCGAAGTAGTGACAAGCCTAGGACCAGACACTCACATAAACCTGTGCAATTCAATATATATGTGTGTACCACAAAATAACAAGAAATAATAAAGTAATAACACAATAAGGAATATCTTAAAGAATTCAACAATTAACCACAGTTAATAATTTCGCAACGAAGACAAAGTATAATGAAAACACGAATAATATCACTTCAAGAAATAGCAAGCAATTGCACGGCATCACCCTTCGTGCTTTTACTCTCATCCTCACCAAATAAACAAATAAAGTACACGGCATCACCCTTCGTGCTTTTACTCTCATCCTCACCAAACAAACAAATAAAGTACACGGCATCACCCTTCGTGCTTTTACTCTCATCCTCACATCCATAGTACGGCATGATCCTTCGTACATGGTTCAATAACAGGGCACGGCATGATCCTTCGTGCATAATCAATAAATAAACATGGCACGGCATTAACCTTCGTGCATAAATAAATAAACATGGCACGACATCACCCTTCGTGCATTATCACTCTTCCTCACCCAAATAACAATCACAGTTAAGGGCAGAGAAAGAAACAACAATTCATAAATCGTCCCATCAAGGGCAATCAATAATTATCTTCACAACAAGTCCCAACAAGGGAGAACAATAACGATTCACCTGTAATATATCTCAAAATATCATTTTCCAACGACTCATGGTCATACTAGACGCCCAGTGTATGGATGCTCGTCACCACAGCCCATACACCGCACTCGATCACATAACACATAACACATAATCCTATTCCCTCAAGCTAGGATAGAACAAACACTTACCTCGAATGCTTATGAGCAATTCACTCCGTGGAAATGTCTTTTCTTTCAATTTGGCTCCAATCCAACCGTATCTATACACAATTGATTTAATATCATCAATTTTACTCAACAAACTAATTCTTAAGACCAAATACAACTTTTACAACATTCTGCCCGGAATAGTGAATTTCAACCCCGGGCCCACATGGTCGGAATTCGGGGTTATGACTAAAATCCGGTTACCCATTCCCCCACGAGTTCATATATATGATTTGTTTCAAAATCGGACCTCAATTCGAGGTCCAATTCCCCAATTTATGAAAAACCCTATTTTCTAACAAAAACAAGAATTTTACCATGAAAATCTTTGATTTCTTATGAAAAACATGTTTAATGATGTTAGGAATTGAAACAATTAAGTAAAAAGTGACTTACAATCGTTTTGATGAAGAAGAAATCCTTGAAGAATCGCAAATGGGTGTTTTGGTTTTGTAAAATGTGAAGAAATGACTGAAATTCGTGTTTTTCAGGTCTCTGTGTTCACATTTGCGAACATGGGTTCCCAATTGCGAACCCCGACCAATTTCTTGAGTTTGAAAATTAAGCTAAGGGTGGGAAGTTCGCATTTGCGAACTTTTCTTCGCATTTGCGAAGCCAAGGCAAAATTGGGAAGTTCGCATTTGCGAACTATTGTTCGCAATTGCGAACACAGGCTAAATATGGGGAGGTTCGCATTTGCGAACTATTGTTCGCATTTGCGAACCCAGGCGGAATAGTGGCCGGTTCGCATTTGCGAACTATAGCTCGCATTTGCGAACACAGGCACAGAAGGGTCAAGTTCGCATTTGCGAACTATTGTTCGCATTTGCGAACACAGACACAATAGGGGGGAGTTCGCATTTGCGAACTATTGTTCGCATTTGCGAACTCTGCAGAATAGTGGGGAGTTCGCATTTGCGAACTATTGTTCGCATTTGCGAACTCTGCAGACCAGTTGCAGACAGCAACTTCTAACATGAAAAATTGATCTCGTGGCCTATCCAAAGTTCACCCGAGCCCTCGGGGCTCCAAACCAAATATGCACATAACCTCAAAAACACGTTATGAACTTGTTCGTGCGATCACATCGCCAATATCACCTCGTTTTCATCAAATCAAGCCTCAAATGCATGATTTTCATACCTTTAGTTTTCAAAACTTTCAAACTTGGGACTCAAGGTCCAAATCATCTCAAACGACATCCAAATGTCACCAAACTTTACAGAAATCACATATATAATATTTAAGACTTGTACCGGGCGTCGGAACCAAAATACGAGCCCGATACCAAGGTCAATTAATTTATTTCCTTTAATAATCGCATCAAAAACAATTTCACATAAAAATTCATAACTTGGGCTCTAGGCCTCAGAATTCAACTCCGGACGCATGTCCAAGTCCCATATTTTCCTACGGACCTCTCGGGACCATCCAATCTTGGGTCCGGATCCGTTTACCAAAAATGTTGACCGAAGTCTACCATATCAATATTAATATCATTTTTATCCAAATTTCTCATAGAATTCATATTTTCTATCACAAAATCTTTCCGGCTACATGCTCGGATCGTGCACGTAAATCGAGGCAATATAGAATGAGGTTTTCAAGGCCTCAGAAGCTCGAAATGATTAATTAAATAAGTGATGACCCTTTGGGTCATCACATCTGCGTGCCACACGATCCCAATTCATAAATATATTACAGATGAATTGTTATTGTTTCCCCCTTGTCGGGACTTGTTGTGAAGATGATTATTGATTGCCCTTGTTGGGACAGTTTATGAATTACTGTTTCTTTCTTTGCCCTTAACTTGGATTGTTATTTGGGTGAGAAAGAGTGATAATGCACGAAGGGTGATGCCGTGCCATGTTTATTTATTTATGCACGAAGGTTAATGCCGTGCCATGTTTTATTGATTATGCACGAAGGATCATGCCGTGCCCCCTGTTATTGAACCATGTACGAAGGATCATGCCGTACTATGGATGTGAGGATGAGAGTAAAAGCACGAAGGGTGATGCCGTGCACTTTATTTGCTTATTTGGTGAGGATGAGAGTAAAAGCACGAAGGGTGATGCCGTGCACTTTATTTACTTATTTGGTGAGGATGAGAGTAAAAGCACGAAGGGTGATGCCGTGCAACTATTTGTCATTCCTTGACTTGATATTACTTGTTTTTCCATTATATTTTATTTGGGTGATGCCGTGCAACTATTTGCTATTCCTTGACTTGATATTACTTGTTTTCCATTATACTTTGTTTGGGTGATGCCGTGCAACTATTTGCTATTCCTTGACTTGATATTACTTGTGTTTCCATTATACTTTGTTTTCCTTGTGAACTTATTAACCGTTGTTAATTGTTGAGTTCTTTTGAGATATTCCTTATTGTGTTATTACTTGGTTAATTCTTGTTAATTGTGGTAATATATATATTAAAGAATTGGGATCGTGTGGCGCGCCGACAACTTTTATGATAAGAAATGGGATCGTGTGGCACGCCGACCACAAAGTGATTTGAATCTTGGCATTGGCCATAGTTGCCGGTAGCCTCTTGATATATTTGGGAGCGGGTGGTACGCCTACCACGAGATAAGAAAAGAAAAGTAAAAAATTGAGACACGAAAGTAAGACTTAATTATGTTGATTAGATTAATCTGGATATTATGAGTTATTGGCTGTTATTGCAGAGCAGAGTATTTCCTTATAAATGTTTATGTACATATATATATATATATATATATATATATATATATATATATATATATATTGAATTGCACAGGTTTATGTGAGTGTCTGGTCCTAGGCTTGTCACTACTTCGCCGGGATAGGCCGGGCACTTACCAGCACATGGGGTCGGTTGTGCTGATGCTACACTTCTATGCGTTTTTGCACAGGTCCAGGTTACGATCAGGAGCAGCAACAGTAAATCGATTGTGTGGGAGTTGATCATATTTGAGACCGAGGTAGCTTGCAGACGTCCGCAAGCCCGACGTCTCTCTCTTTACTTATGTTACTAGTCGTAGTCTCTTTGTTCCGAGACAAACAGAATTATGTTATATTTCTTTCAAACTCTTATGTGTAGTATTCGGTAGTAGTTCGTGAGTTGGTGACTCCACGTCTTGGGTAGAGGATTTCAGTATGATTTTCATCTTGTAATTAGTTATTTCTATTTCGATAAAGTATTCCACATTTATTTAATTAAAATTGTGTTAAAAACAGGATAGTATGAATACAGTGGCTTGCCTAGCTACCACGAGTAGGCGCCATCACGATCCCGATGTTGGGGAAAATCCGGGTCGTGACAAGTTGGTATCAGAGCTCTAGGTTACATAGGTCTCACCACTCACGAACAACCTTAGTAGAGTCTGAGGGATCGGTACGGAGACGTCTGTATTTATCCCCCAGAGGCTACGGAGTTAAGAAAATATTCCCTTCATTCTTTCCTATCGTGCGAGTTTGTTCTTCAAATGTTAAGTTGAATTTCTACTCTTGTCTTCCCACGAATGGCGAAGGCATGTACTGCTTCTTCAGCCGACAAATGGCACAGGTTGGTGATAGATCAACGATGCCTTCAGAAGTTTTATGGAGTTTCGGATAAGTTTCACCAAACTCTTCGATATCTCTTTCAGTGGTGCATCATTTGAGAACCTAATGTAATTTATTGACTGTTGCTATGAGATATTGCAGAATGCGGGAATAGTTGAAGGTGAGAGGGTTGATTCTACTGTGTTTCAGGTAGCGAGTGAAGTAGTGGAAACATAATGTATTTACTAACCGGTTGTGGTTTTAATGGACCTTGACGTCTGGTTGATTAATTTGAAGTTGTGAAGGATAATTATTGTGGACTATCAGATGTTGTGACTTTGACTTATAGCCAAAAGGGGGAAATCCACTATTAGTGAATGGATCGGATGGCCATGTGTTATGTCAGTTTTGGCTTGGAATGTATATATATGGTATGGAAAGGTCCCCAAAATAAATTATGCATATTTGAGGCTTAGTACTCTGCATGGGGTAAGAATCAGCCCAAAGAATAATAAAGAGTATATGAGCAAATAGGGTAGTTCCACAGTGTCAAGCTATCATAGCAAGAGAGGTAATTGGTCGTCAATGTTTGTGACAAGCCTATGAATAGGGCAGACCGGCCAATGCGACATTACCTACTCAACCCTATTTGTATAAATGTTTTGGAAGAGTTTACCTCCCTGACTCTTTGAAAGGTATGGCATGTATGGTTTGAACGATCATGCCAGGTTATTATAATAGGGTTATGTCGTCATGTCCAATAAGTTAGTTGGTCCTCAAAGGAGTTGTTACGAATGTGGCAGGTTGGAGAAATATAATTAACGAAGGCACTCAAGCTACATGCCCATTGCAGTCAATACTTAGCTCACATGACCAGCCAGAGTTAGAGGTCAGGATGTTTGAGGCGGAGGTGAGACTCCTAGAAGCGGAGATCTAGTTGTTGACATAATTTCTATGGTGTGACTGAGGTCACTACACCAGATGATGTTATCACATGTACAATTCTGATTGTTATAAAAGGAATATTTTTCCTCAATTTGATTTGATCTTTGAATAATTGAGGCAAGTCCTCTTAATATGCTCTGCTCACGAGTGATCTTCGTAATCATCAAATCTACTTATGTGAATACTCACACTATGCTATTAAATGGAGATAATTATCTCTATTATTATGTATTGGTCACTAGGAATACTGATGAGGTCAAAAGTGACTTTATATTAATTATTACAATGGGAATTGATGTAATTCCTGAAATAATTATTTTCAATGGTTAAATTGTATACCCTGTCGGTATGAGGGTTCTTTTATGTTGTGATACTCTTTGACGGACAATAATTGAAAAGAAGAAAGAAAGGAAATGAAAACATCAGTGGCACAATGTGCAAATACTTGTGATTTAGAGTGGAGGATGAGATCCTCAAAACTTTTGTATAGCGTGAAAATATTTGTTTTAAAAACCGAGGCTGCAAGCTGCGGTGAATATTATATGAGGACAAGGTCCCGGTGGTGAAAAGTTTGTGTTTAAAATTTTCCCTTTCTGGAAATAAAAAAAATCTAGCACAATATCCTAAATTTGAGCCATGCCTGTTAGGATTATTTGACAATCCTTGCATAGTTTCTATTCATATTTAGCCATTTTTATTTTGTGACCGTTGAGTTCTAGACTTTGAGACGAGTACCAGGTAAGGATAAATATGACGCATTAATTCGGGAAAGTAATCATGAGGTTTCCATACCTCATTGTGAGTAAAGTGGGAGTTTTGGAATAAGATATTTGATAACAGGGTTAATTGACAATGTTATAATCTAAGAACAACTCTTATGGCCACACTTCAGAGTCATGGATATGTGCATACGTATGAGGTGTTCGTGCCTTATTTAGATTTGTTTGTTGTAGTCTTCATTGTTCCATATTGACTTATTCCTGCAGTTAGGAGGAGCATGTGCAGCATATCAGAGTGACTTTGCATACTCTGAAAGATAGCCAACTATATGCAAAATTTTCGAAGTGTGAATTTTGGCTAAGTTCGGTTGCATTCCTGGGTCATATTGTGACGGCAACAGGTATTCAAGTTGATCCGAAGAAGATTGAGGCAGTCAAGAACTGGCCTAGACCGACATCAGCCACAGAGATTTGGAGTTTCTTGGGATTAGCGGGTTATTATCGGCGATTCGTGGAGGGGTTTTCATCTATTGCAACCCCACTAACCAGATTGACACAGAAAGGTGTTCAATTTGAATGGTCAGATGAATGTGAGACGAGCTTTCAAAATCTTAAAACAGCCTTGCCAAAGCACTGGTATTGGTTTTACCCACGGGTATGGTATATGGATCGGGCGGCACGCTGCCACGGGTATGTCATTGGAGCGGGTTGCACGTCGCAACAGTGTAATGTAAAAATAGACTTAGTTATATGTTACCTGGTATACAATACTTTCTGGCTTCCGAGGAAAAGTCCGTATTGAGTATCGCTCGGCGAGTGGCACATCGGTTGTGTCCTTTCAGGATTTGATAACATACATTAATTGTTTCACCGTGGGTGAGGTTGATTGCTTGGGTTCAGACCTAGATCTGTGCGTGGCTGACCGTTTGATCTTGGTAACTTGAGGTGCTTCATGAGTAATAGTGTTTGGATAGAATCACGAATCGTGGCAAGGCCAGGTGATGTTATGACCTCTCGAGGAGGATTCAGGTACTCTATGATGTGAGACGGGATATCAGTTCTATGTTATGATGGTGCAAAGGAATTGAATTACAGCTCTTTTGTTGGAGACAGTTGTCATGATTTGAGTATGTTCGGACGCTTCTATTGGAGCGTGTGTTTTGCTCGTCGTGGCTTAGGCCGGTGTTTGAGGTGTCATGTCACCAATGCAGTGTGTTATGATCGAAATGATCGTTGGAGTCATTATTGAGAGCGAGCATATGTGATTTCAGTTGGTTAGAAAGGTAATATCGAGGTTTGGCTCCAAAATCCGTTGTAATATCAGTAAAAAGAGAAATGGCTTCATAAATGGCTGATCTGAGGAATTTTTACGGTTTAGCCCGTGTTTTATTTATCGTTGGCAGTATATGAAAGTGTTGGAATAAGACTTAACCTAATAAGAGGTTTCTATCGGTATTTGGGTATGGTAGGCAACTACAGTAAATAAAAAAAATGTTATTGTGGTCATATGAGTAAAGTGATGCGAAGTGTAAATTCAACAAAGTTATGCATTAATGTTTGCTTGCGAAGAGGTAGTAAATGGATTTCACACTAAGACAGCAAAGAAATGGCTCTAGGAGGTTGAAGTTGACCGGATAGTTATCCGCTCGGAGAAGCCTGAAATATATGACGAAATTCGCAGACGCGAAATGGAGTTCCTCTTTGACTCACCTCCTAATATAAACAAGATGCTTGTCCGGAAATTCTACGCCAATGCTCCTTACGCGATGTCCAGGAGGGTATTCGTCAGAGGTAAGCGTGTCGATGCCCATATTCCTACTATTAGGCAGGTACTTAGACTGCCAATGCACACTAGTGATGTCCACTATTAACATGATAGGCCAGGTGTCACATGGGACATGGTAATTGAGGCCTTATGTGTAGACGGCATCCCGATGTGGATTAGAAATAAGACTCTGCACTCTAACTGCTTTACACACACAGCTAAATGCTGGTTTTCTATTATATGCAATCGGATCTTGCCCTCTAGCAACACCACATATGTCAATTTTAATAGGGCACTTTTAACTTGGTGTTTTGTAACACATCGAGATGTTGACATCGCCCGCTTAATTAGTGATGAGATGGTATTGAGGGGATTCCTCACTGCCAAGGGTTTTTACTACACATCTCTTATCACTACAGTGTGTCTCCTCCATCAGACCCCAGTAACTGCAACTGATGGTGAGCTACTACCAAAAACTCCGTTTAGAGCTGCTCAAATCCGGGTTGGATGAGACACGACCCTAATTGACTTGGATGAGGAGGATGACCCTATACCAGTTGCTCAAGCCAGGCACTCCACTGATTCAGCTGGACCTTCCAGGCATGCTCATCGTGGAGCAAGTATGTCTAGGTCCGAGTCCTCACGACCTATGCTTAGGTCCATGGAGGAGGAGGTTGCTGATCTGCGCACCTCCGTTGATGGCTTGCACGCACGTCTAGACGCTATGTCTACAAGGCAAGCTCGGTCAGACAGTAGGTTTATTGCATGGCTCAGAGCACTTGAACGAGCATGTCACGTCGACCCATCCACCGTCTCCGACTAGGAGTGAGTCTCAGGTAAGTTTTCTCGCCCCCTCTTCTACCTTATTTTTTCATTTATGTCATGGGGACATGACATATTTCTAAGTGTGGGGTGGGTGACTTATCTTGTATATGATGTAGATATTAGTTGTATTAGTTAATATAAAATAATAAAAACACAAACAAAAATCAGAAATTTTAAAAAAATAAAAAAATATGAGTAGAGGACTCTTCCTGATGACGGACTATTTAGGACAAGTACTCTTGAGGGAAGTAGTCCACGTAGGAATTTTTCTTTCTTTTATTTTCTTTTTCTAGGTACTGTACCATCTCCCCCTTGGTTTTTCTTTTGACCATGGTTCTTTTCCAAGGTGTTTTTTATTTTTTGAACTGGGTTAGGTAGATTTTTCTTTTCTTAGGATTAGAGGAAAAAGGGTTACATGTAACCCCGAGTATGCACATTAGCAAAAGTTTAAATTGAACTTGAGAATGTATTTTCTAAGCTTGACTATAGAATCTCAATATGCCTTAAATTTGCACAATAATGCTTGCTTAAACATTGACAGGACTTTGTAGATAAACTGGATTCCAAATGAGTTGCATGCTATGTGTGTGTGAGGTTTTACTTAGATTTTATGCTTTACATGATGCCTAGAACTTGACCTGTGTGTTTGCAAAGCGAAATAGAAGTTGTTTGGTTGTAGAAAGTATAGAGAGATATCTTTGTGTAACCCCATACCAATAGACATGAATTCACCCATACATAATATCTTAGTTAACCCCTTTGAGCCTAAAGCGTATTCTTTGATAACCCTTGAATGTTCAGCAATTTATTATATTGTTCAACTTTACCTCCTAGAAGCACTTGTATTGTAATGAATATGCAAAAGTCTAAGTGTGGGGTGAAGGAAAATTGAAAAAGGGAAGATCAAGAATGAATTGTAGAAAATAGTGAACTGGCCAAAATAATGTAAATATGTTGCAAAGCAACGAGAGAAAAAAAAAGAAATTTTGAGAAAAAGAGTTATATCAATGTATATATGAAAATTAGAAAGGTCAGGTACACCAACAAAAGAAAAGTGGGGATTCAAAGTAATTAAAGGTGAAGGAATATTTAGGGGGGACATAAGGAAGAAAACTAAAAGGGAAGTTATGAAAAGGAAAAGAAAAGTGCTTAGGGAGGTTAGCCACTATAACCAAAAGTATCCTACCCGTCTCGTAGCCAACATTACAACCCTTAAAGACCTCTTGATCTATGATTGAATGACTCGATTAGTGGAGTATTACGCTAGGGGCAAGCCTATGGTGTGTCTGTATGCATATGAATGTTCTTTGTTGAAAGTGAGTGAATTTTTCCGATATTTATAAGTTCCATGTGTTTGAATTGTTGATGTGCGGGAACTTCTCTCAATAAATATTGTGAGAGCATGTAATTCAAGAGGAAGAAGGTAAATTTGCATGTTTTTGGTAATAAGTATAGTAAGTAATAATGTGTTGGCATGAGAGTTTACAGTTAGGTAAAGATTGTGCATATCTTAGGTTGATCATGAAAAATAGCTTTTGTGAAATATTTTGGGGGAGACATAGTTAAAATTGGCCTAAAGTGTGATTAAGGTTGCTTGGGGACGAGCAAAGGTTTAAGTGTGGGGTGTTGATAATAGGTGAATTTTACTATAATTATGCCATAAATAATCACACTTTGTTATAGAATTAATGTTGCTTATGAGGAAAAAGTGCTTTGATTAGTGTTTGTTTGTGTGTTATAGGTACATGTGATACATTGGATGCTAAAAAAGAGCTATTTTGGAGTCATATGTTGATGAAAAGGCCAAAAGAAGAGCTAAAGTGAAGAGAGCCTGAAGAAGCAGAGAAAAATCAGACGGTCTGTTCATCCGCGGTTCACTCGCGGCCGTGGATGAACCGCGAATACTGAAGCTCTCTGAAGTTTGCTGTTCGTGGTCTGCTCGCGGCCGCGAACGAACCGCGGAAGGCTCCGCAGTAGCAGTCCTAATTGTACTCAAACTTAGTTTTTTTTAGCCCTAAAACCTCTATATAAACCCTTAGATCGCCCAATAGAGGCATGTTGTCTATTTTTCACTACATTTGCAAGATAATTAGTAAGAGAGAATCCTCTCAACTCATTCCTTTATTTTATATCAAGTATTTATTTATGATTTCAATTATTATTCTTGTTTCTTTGAGCATGAGTAGCTAAATCTTTTTCTAAGGTTTTGATGGAACCTATTGAGTGATGAACTTATCGTTTATGTGATTACAAATTGTTAGCTAGATTTTTATTTGTTCAACTTCATTCTTGTTGTAGTTAATTGGTAGGATCCCCAATTAGATGTGCCTATTTAGTGTGAATAACTTGGAAAAGAGTGCATATTTAGGTTTATTGTTGAACAACACCACACCTAGGTTATTGGAGGAATCTATAACTCTAGGCGTAAAGACGGGGTTAGGAATAACGAAGTCTTGGGTGCAATCTTAAGTGAACCATTCAAATTAAAGCTAGCTAGGGTAGCTCAGGAGAGTGAACTAGTAAATTATTGTAATTGCTCGGTAGAGGGTTAAGATATAAATAGTGTTTATGATTGATAGAATATATTGACAATTTGTATGAGCATAACGATAAGGGATTCCATCAATAGGGGAAATCAATACCTTAGTCCTTCTCTATATTATTTACCCAATATTCAATTCTTTCTTTTCAGTCTTTTAATTCTTGCAAAGTAGTTACTCGAAATTCACACAAAAATATATTCAAAGTTTGGGAACTTGATTGGAAGTGTTCTTGGGTTTTGATAGTTGCAATTGGTAGGTTAATTCTCTGTGGGATCGATTCTGGATTTATTTGACCAGGTTATATCGACTACGACCGTTGACGTGAATCAATGCCCTCTGACCTTCTTCATCGCAAACGCAAACCTTGTTGTCGCGATCACGAAGGGTAAATCCCTTCAGTGATTATTTTAATTCCAAAATAGTAGCAGCACGAGATTGTCCTCATTTTTGTACACGAATTCTTCTCCCTAACACACTATAGATGATTTGAGAAGCCTTTTCCTCCATAGCTTCTTAGGTAAATGTTCTTGACTTCATTCTTTCTTAATTTCTTCATCTAGCCTCTAATTTCCTCGCCCTAAATCATGAAAACAAAGTAGAAATTAGGGATTTTTGGTAGAGTTAGGGTTTTGGGAATTTTTTATACTTCAACCTCAATTTTGGGTCGAATCTTAAAATAAATTATATATTTAATCTCGTGGGGTTATTGGTGACTAGATTTTTGTCTGAGCCTCGTGTTTGAACCTGTGGGCCTGGTGTCGAATTTTTCTATTTTTAGAATAATGCTAGAAAACTCATTTCTAGGCAATGAGATTATGTTGTTGAGCCTTAATTGATATTATTGAATTCATTATGCCTAGATACCATTGTTTCGGAGTCGGATATTAGAGTAAAGGCGGTATTGGAGAGTAGATTGTTGTTCTTTGGATCGAGGTAAGTGTTTGGTCTAACTTTGACTTGAGGGAATCGGATTAAAGTGTTATTAATTGCTATTTTCTAAATGATCGAGTGCGGTGTATAGGCATGGTGATGAGTATCTATACACCGGTGTCTAGCATGACCGTGAGTCTTTGTTATTGCTTGTTTTTGGTATATTTTTGGGACTATCCCAAACTAATTAATGATTTCTACAAAATGTGAAGAGTTGAGGATCAATTGTGAATTTGTGAATTCTTCGGCGTTGGCTCGAATGATAAAATACTATTATGTAAGAAATGAAAGAATTGGTAAGAGATGTGATTAAATCCCTTGCCGGGATGACTTGAGTATATTGATTATCTCCCTTGCCGTGATGTTTAAGTTGATGTTATTGCTCTCTTGCCGGAATCTAGTTGTTTAGTCGTGTCTTTCCCTTGTCGGGACCTTTCTTATTATTATTTATTTCCCCCACCATTTTGGTTGTGGTTGCTCTTTGGGTGAGGAAGAGTGATAATATACGAATGGTCATTCCGTGCCATTATTGATTATATTTGCACGAAGGTTCATTCCGTGCCATTGTTGATTATATTTGCACGAAGAATCATTCCATGCCATGAAATGAGAGTTATGTGAGGGAAATCACGAAGGATGATGTCGTATGTTTTATTTGATTGCTTTGGGTGAGGATGAGAGTAAAAGCACGAAGGTTTATGCCGTGCAAATCTGTGGATTTATTGTTTGTTAATTATTGTGGTGTCCGATTTCTTATGTAAGTTGATGACTTTTACATCCAGATTGTACTTCCCCATAGCATGCTTCCCTACCTTCTAACTGTTTAGTTTTGGTATTCTTTCCTTTTATTGCACACACACACACACACACACACACACACACACACACACACACACACATACACACACACACACACACACACACACACACACACATATATATATATATATATATATATTGAATTTCACAGGTTTATTTGGTAGTTCTGTCCAGCCTCGTCACTACGTCGTCGGGGTTAGGCCATGCACTTACCAGCACATGGGGTCGGTTGTGCTGATGCTACACTTCTAAAATTTTTGCACAAATCACGGTACCAGAGTAGCTTTTGGACCACAACAGTAGCATATTGAGTGGGAGCTGACTTCAGTCCAAGGACTACGAGGTAGCCTAGTTGGAGTTTGCAGGCCAGAGACCCTTTCTATATCTACTATTTCTACTATATATATATATATATATATATATATATATATATATATATATATATATATATATATTGAATTTCACAGGTTTATGTGGGTGTCCTGTCCAGCATTGTCACTACTTCGCCGGGGTTAGGCCAGGCACTTACCACCACATGGGGTTGGTTGTGTTGATGTTACACTTCTGTGCTTTTTGCACAAATCACGGTACTAGAGTAGCTTTTGGACCACAACAGTAGCACATTGAGTGGGAGCTCACTTCAGTCCAGGGACTACGTGGTAGCCTAGTTGGAGTTTGCAGGCTGGAGTCCCTTTCTATATCTACTATTTGTTTTTGTTGTACCGAGACAAACACTATGTATTTTCTATTCAGACTTGTTTGTAGCATTCATAAGTGGTTCATGAGATAGCGACTCCAGTCTTGATTAATGAAAAGTGATATTTCCGCATTTTTGAGTTTTCAGTATTTATGACATAAAAGACTTCCACTTTTATTTAAGGTTTTATTATTGTTATTAATGTTGTGTTGTTATCCAAAGGTTTAAATGTTTGGCTTTCCTAGCTCCAACAGTAGGCGCTACCACGACTCTCGGTGGTGGAAAATCCGGGTCGTGACAAGTTGATATCAAAGCTCTAGATTGCATAGGTCTCGATACTCATGGAAACACTTGGCAGAGTCTGAGGGATCGGTACGGAGACGTCTGTATTTATCCCCAAAGGCTAAGGAGTTAGGAAAAGTTTCACTTTTGTTCTTTCTTGTCGTGCGATTCCGTTTCTCAAATACTAATTTGTCTTTCTACTATATTCTTTCATAGATGACGAGAACATGTGCTTTCTCTTCTACTGTCCAGCAGCTCGAGCCCCCAGTAGCAGCTCCTGTGAGGGGCAGAGGTCGAGGCCGTGCCAGAGGCTGAGTCAGGGGAAGATCTCAGCCCCGGTAAGAATTCCCAGAAGTGGAGCCTCATATTGACTATGATGAGGAGGTTCCAGCCCCAGCAGCTCTAGTGGGAGCATCTCAGGTCCCAGGAGGGGACATGGTCACCCCAGATCTTCAGGACACTCTAGTTAGATTGGCAGCTTTTATAGAGAGTGTCACTAGAGCGGGTTTGCTGGCAGTAGCACCAGCCACTTCTAAGGTTGGGGGGGGGGGGGGGGGTCAGACTACTGATACATGTACTCTTGAGCAAGTAGCTCCCCAGATTCATGTCCTAGTGGTTTAGCCATCTGTGGCAGCTCAGCTGTGTAGTACAGCTCAGGCCGGCGATGGAGCGGCTATGTCTTCGGATGCTTTGTGGAGACTTGATCTGTTCTCCAAGCTCTTCACCACCACATTTAGTGGTGCTTAATCAGAGGATCCCCAGGATTTCTTATTCAACTATCACGAGATCCTTAAGACTCTGGGTATAGTGGAGACCAATGGGGTCGATTTTTCCACCTTCCTGCTTGTAGGATCCGCCAAGACTTGGTGGAGGGATTTTTGCCTCTCTAGACCAGTAGGGTATCCAGCTTTGACATGGGATCAGTTCGTGGAGTTATTTTTGGAGAAGTTTCCCCTAGTCACTCAGCGGGAGACACTTCGCAGGCACTTAGAGCGCCTCCAGCAGGGCTCCATGATAGTTACACAATATGAGACTCAATTTGTTGACTTGACACGCCTTGCTATTGTGATACTCCCCACAGAGCGAGAGAGGTTCCGGAGATTTATTGATGGATTGATTAAGTCAATCCGTCTCCAGATGGCTATGGGAGTTGGTAGTAATATTTCATTTCAGAAGGTGGCCAATGCAGCCCGTAGAGTTGAGATAGCCTTCGCACGGGCAGGTGGTAAGATGTCGGATAAGAGGACTCGTCTTTTTGGTAGGTGTCACACCTCCTTTTTATTACTTACCCGAAGGTATGTGCCAGTCATTACTACCACACCTCGGGAAGGGATATAATAATAATAGGGAAGGAGTTTTTCCAATTAAAGGACATTCAGTTTGGGATTTATTTATTAACTATCAGAGTCGCCACTTGGAAAAATAATGGTGTCCCATGTTACCGATTTAATCCCGAACCGAGGAAATTATGACTCTGTTTAATAGTCTACGAAATCAGAAATTTGGATAAGGAATTATGTTAACCTGGGAGAAGGTGTTAGGCACTCCCGGATTCCGTGGTTCTAGCACAGTCGCTCAACTGTCGTATTTGTTTTTATCCTATTTCCTTATATGCTTCAATTTTCATGTATTATTAAATGTTCCACTTTGTTGTTTTTTAAGACTTGTGAGGTTATGAAAACGCATTTCAAGTCACACCGTACCAGTACGCCCGTGACTTTAGTGCATTTCAGCTTCGGCGAGATTTGATATTTGGGTCCCATAAATGTGCACTTGTATTAGGAATGTCATTTTATTAATCGCGCCTACAATGCCTACATCTTTAGTAACATTGGGAAAGACCGTGAAATTCGCTTAACGGTCCTTCTGAGTCTAGAACTTTACGTTGAAATTTATTTGGGGGCCCCATGTGTTTTTCATTTTTTTGTAACGAGGTTCATCCCTTATTTTTTAGAGTCCAATCCAATTCATGCACTATATTTTCAATTTTTTTGTTTTTCATCCTAATACATATCTATTTTTGTGTTAATTCAGACTATATATGATGTTGGAGTCCAGGCCATTATTCATTATTGGGCCTGGACTTCAGATTGCTTAACAGTCCAATATCAAATACAATTGGGCCTCTGGAGCCCAACATATACCATTGTTTCTACTCAAGAGAAGAGGTGCCACATTAATCAAATTTGTGCATGTATACATAATTAGGCTCAGACTATATAAGCGAAGGCAAGCTAACATTTCAATAACAGTATTTGAGCAAGTATTATTCAACATTACTAATTAATCATTTCAAACGTTGCCAAGTTATATTTTTCGACCACTACTAATTTCAATTTTTAACAACTAATTAAACATTCTAAAACAGTAGCTTGTATTAGTATTATTATTTTATATGGCAGGTTCAGATATTCAAGTAGTTATCATGGTACTAGTTTACAGGATTATTTTGTCACTTTATTTCAACTAAAGAAAAACAGTGTTCTGAATTACTAAACATGCTTAAACTACTGAAAATAACAAAGTTTAAAAGCGGATTTATAGTTAATTCATATTCAGTAGATAAACAGTAATACAAGCTGAACTACTTATACTTTTATTAAACGATTCAGATTCAGAATTCATAATGGCTAAGTACCAGTTTATATGTCTAGTTTCAGAACATACATATATATATTTAAGTGTATTAGCTGTGTTTTAGCCTGTTTTAGTTTTAGAATTAGGTGATAAACTATTAACTACGTTTAACTATATTATTATCTACTACTAGTTTACTCTAATAAAATTCATATAGTCTATTATTTATTACAACCACTCCTAATGAATTACAAAGGATCTACGAGTTACAACTACAAACAATAAGAAAAACAGATATAGCTTCAGCGAAAAGCAGTCCAATATTTCATTGCTTCATCAAGTTTTCAATTTCAACTTTGAGTGATAGTAGTGTACCTGATCAAACAAAAATAAACTGATGAGTTCTAAAGAGATGAAAGAGAAGAGAAGTCAGCAATGGTAGCAGTAGAATATCAACAGCAAACAGGAGCAGGTATTAACACAGCAGACTCCCAAACTCAGTAGATAACCAGCAATCAGCTCGAGAAATGATAGAAATCCAAGCTAGTTGAGATGAACACAACAGAAAAAGCACCAGCAAAGATCCTAAGATTAATACTCAACTCGAAGGCTAAGTAGAAGAATAGTACAATTGGAAATCCCAAGAGTTGAATCCCCAGCAATCTAACTCAATATGTGAAATTTTGAACTCTTGAAATTGGAACCCAAATTCGAACTCTCAAATTCCCACCCTTTTTCAGGCTTGTAACAACCTATTTATAGAGTAATTTTGGGGGGGGGGGGGGAATTTCAAATTAATTATTTCTATTTCCCTTCCCCACTCTTTTCAATTAAATACATTAAGGTCTAGTAGAATTGTAACAGAATGCCATTGAACCCCTTCTAGAAGGTTTCGGGGTGTTCCTTATTGTTCCATTGGGCAGTTTACCTAGTTGCCCCCACTTGCTAAGGTTTATTAAAAAATTACCTTTTAGTTATATCTAGTATACCCTTTATTATTCAAGTATTTTCAGAAAAACCAAGCACTAAAGTCATTTATATCCCCACGGGCTCTATGTAATCTACAGAAATGCCATTTGCATTTTCCCCTTTTACCCCTTTCATTTTATCACATTTACCCGACCTACATTAGGTCTATCAAGACTTGAGTAATTTGAATGTATTTAACATATATCCCCCTAAGACTTGTTTTTAAAAATTAAACAATCTCAAACAATAGACCTTTTAATGTTAGCCACTTTTACAAAGATAGCCACTAATCAAAACTCATAATGTATTTGCAAACATAGCCACAAAAGCATTTACACATATAACCTAAATACACATAAGCACTCGGAAGTTCGGAAGAAACTAACATACAAATCACGTTGCAAATATAGCCATATTCATGTTGTTTTGCACAAGTAACCTAATTACGACTTAACTTTCAAATTAATTAGAACTCAGAGAGACAAGTTGATAATGGTTGAATTCTAACTAATTAAAACCCTAGTCGAGATAGGATCTATTGAATAATCACATGATAATAGCTAGTAGCACATGATTTACAAGTAGCTAATATTAGAACATAAGAAAACTTAGACGATCTCAGGCACATATTAAATAAAATTCAGGGCTAATGTGAACAAGTATGAACAAAGTATAGAACAAAGATAGATTCAGGTTTTTAAACACGTATAGGAATAGATTCAACTTCTAATCAAATAAGCACATAAAAGATGCTAAACAGAAGCAAGTTTCAAAACAAGTCAGAACATAAGAACTACAAAACAAAAGCAGGTTTAGGGTACTTAGCTTTTTAGGGATTTTCCGTTTCTTTTTCCTTTTCCTTCTTTCTTTTCTTCTTTCTTTCTTCTCTCTCTATTCGTTCTTTCATTTTCTTGATTTTTCTAGTGTTTCAGAGACTCGTGGTCTCCTGAGTGTCAGATCTTCCATATATGTTTCTTGGAAGGTTGATTTGAGTAGGAGAGTGGTGTTTGGGGACTTAGCATAAGGTTCTGGGTGGTTTTCATTCTTGGGTGCTCGCCGGTGTAGGGTTCCGGCAAGATATTTTCTAATATTCAAAGGGTTGGGATGATATTCGAGACATATGGTCATGGTGGGATGATAGATCATGTCAAGACGGTCATTTGGTGTTAAAATGGGGGACGAGTTCATACTTTTGTGGTCGCCGGCTAGGGTTCCAGCGACCGTATTTTCAAGACTAGGGAACTGGTAGGTCTTTGGACAGGGTTAATGGTGTATCAGGGTGTTTAAAGGTGTAGAAGGCTATTTGGGGGATGGTGTGAGCAGGGGAAGAAGGTAGGGGAATAACCACCAGTAGGGTTCCGGTGGTCTCCATGAGAGAGGGGGGGAGGGTGGAGATGAAGGGAAACTAAGGCGGCTAGGGTTTGTGAGTGAAGAGAGGGTCATGTGTATGTAATGAAAATTTTATGGGGAGGGTATGATATATACTGAAATGGTTACGTTGCTTCTCAGCAGTTGGATTAGCTAGATGAACTGGCCAAGATCCTTTGTCCTCAAAACACCGTCGTCTAGTTTAATGAGGTCTCCTATTTGGTCTGTTGGATTAAATGATTGAACAGCTGAGATTAAATACCTTAGGTGACGTCGTTTGGTTAAATGATACATTAGCCTCGTCCGTTTGATTAGGTGTAATGGACGGGTATGATTAATTCTCTGAAAGTCGTCGTTTTATTAGTAAAGGCACCGCCTTACTTGGTCCATTGATCATTTGCATCAACGGCCCAGATCTAACCATTTTATACGGTGTCGTTTGGTTTAGCAACTGGGCAGGCCGGCTAAAATAGCCTGGGCCTGGTCTGTGTAATGTGTTTGGGCCCAGTATCTATTTGGCCCAATTCACTATCCTATATTGTATTTTTTTGTATTTTTTATTATTTATGACTTGTATTTTATTTAATTTCTTGTATATTACTTTGTATTTCATACTTATTTCCTTTGTATTTATTTTTCACTGATGTATTTCTTTTATTTTCCCATTTTTGTATTTTTCCTCGGTTTTTCGATTTTTTGTATTTTTGCTTAATTTTCCAATTTCCTAGTATTTATTCTATAATTATTTTGTTATTTCTCTAATTAATTTCCTTTTTGTATTTTCATTTCAAATTTATTTTTTAGCAATAAAAAACAAACACTGGTATTTTCTATATACTAATCAAAACAATTGCAACGAAACATCATTTTTGTATTTTTATATTTTGGAATTTGATTGTTTGTGGCAAAAATCACGTGCTCACAGCTGCCCTTCTTTGCTCGAGAACTCGAAGAGTTTCAGTGCAAAGACAAGTGATCAGTAATGAGATATTTTTGCCCACTCCCATTTTCCGTATGAAGCATTTTTTCAAAAGTTTTGACCGCACCCTGCTTCTGAGGTTGACTACAGATCCTGGGCTATACAGGAATCAAGTCAGTGTAGTTCGAGAATGTCTGATAGTTTGAAACTACCAGGGAAGCTGTGATTTTATTGTTGTTGCTGTTGTTATTGTTGTTACTTCTGACTGACTCCTTATTACACCGCGGTAATAAAAATAAAGAAGCTAGCCTAAGCTATGGTCTATGAATTACAGAAAGTCCTATATATGTCTTGCCTCTTGTATTGCCTTGATTGTTCATCTTGCATCTTGCTCTTTATTTGTATCTTCCATTCTTTGATAAATCTATTACTTGTAACTTGCTTCAAACATATTTCTTCTATCCGCTTGTATGACTTCAAAATGTGTTTTTCCGTTCTCCAGGTTGGTACCTGCTTATTATAAAAACAAAGAAAACTTTTTTCTCTGCCCCAGTATGGGGCTTTCAATCTATTATGATGTTACTTGTTAGAAAAGAAAGATTTTATATTGCAAAAAGTATTCCCTTATTATACAGGTCGGCGTCTGAACAGAAATTAAAAATGCAAAAAAATATTCCCTTGTTATCCAGGTGGGCGCCTGAGTAGAAATTGAAAATGCTGAAAAGTATTCCCTTGTTATCCAAGTGGGTGCCTTATGCACAAATTAAAAAATTCTGAAAAGTATTCCCTTGTTATCTAGGTGGGCGCTTGATGCAGAAATTAAAAATGCAGAAAAATATTCCCTTGTTATACAGGTGGGCGCCTGATGCAGAAATGAAAATGCAGAAAAGTATTCCCTTGTTATCCAGGTGGGCGCCTGATGCAGAAATAAAAAATACAGAAATGTATTCCTTTGTTATCCAGGTGGGCGCCTGATGCAGAAAAATATTCTCTTGTTATCCAGGTGGGTGCCTTATGTAGAAATTAAAAATGCAGAAAAGTATTCCCTTGTTATCCAGGTGGACACCTGATGCAGAAATTAAAAATGCAGAAAAGTATCCCCTCAGTTTGATAACTGGGTGTAACTTTGAAAAAGATAATACCTCCTTCGTTGTTCGGGTGGGTTCGTGATTATTGATTTTTCCATCGTGGACTTTTTCCTTTATTGTTGCTTTCTCTTGACTGTTTCTCCCACATTGGTCACATTCACTCTAAGGTAATTAATAAGAATTTGAATATTTTGTCCTTGTCTTAATCAGTGAACAATTTATTAGTTATAAAATGATGGTTAGTAACTGGCATTCTTTGTTGCCCTTATTTCCACCGTTTGCCTTATCTTGCTTTGTATTGCTTTGCCGTATTTACCTGATTGTCCTGCCAATTCTTCCTTGTAATCCCCTTTTGTTTTTCTCTTTTGTTTATTTTCTCTTTTATTCCCTTTGGCTATATGATCTCCATGTGTTATTTTATTTTCTCCTATCCTTTGAAGGACCCAGTAATATTGTGCCACCCAACATGAGAAGCTAGTAGTTAGCTTTCAATTGGCGACTGGTTTTGAACAAGTAAATAAAATGCAATGACCCTGAATTTAGGGGTGAGTATATTTTTGAAGTGAAAGATAGAATTTATCTGGGTAGGAAGGTTGATTCCTTTGACTATGCCATGCATTTGAATATCTGACCAAGTCTGTCCAATCAAATCGTTGCTGACTTAATTTCTCCTTTCATCAACCCAAACCTTACTTGTTTTGCCATTTTCTATTTCATCAGGTTGTTCCTCACTCTCACCTTATGGTGCCCCGTGAGGGTTTTCACCAATAAGACTCTCTCATTTTTATTTTCTCTCAACTCACATTCTCCTTATGGTGCTTGTGAGGGTTTTCAGCAATAAGACTCTCTCGTTTTATTTTTCTCTCAACTTACATTCGTCTTATGGTGCCCGTGAGGGTTTTCACATATAAAACTCTCTCATATATTTTCTTTATTTTTTCTGTCTCCAAACTCCCGTGTACTGTCCGTGATATGTTTTCCTTTATTTCCGTTGCATTGTCATTTTCTTAAAATAAATCAGAAGGTCTTCCTTTCGACCGTAATGTCGCTTTTGGATGGGTTTATAAAGAAGGGTATAAAGGCTGAAATTTAAAACATGGGTTCAAAATAATTACAACTCTCGGGATCATAAAAACATAACTTCTGCCCCAGTTTCAATCTTTGGGGAAATTTGGATTTTATTTCTGTCGTGACTAAAACTCACTGAGGCTGCCTACGTACCCTTTCGGGATCAAGTCAAACATAGTTCATACCCTAAGGTTTCTTCGTCATTTGACTTTTTCCCGATTTTCTTCTTTTTGTATTTTTTTTCAATTTTTTCATCTCCTTTCTTTTTTTTTCTTGATTTACAGTCTGCCGCTTTTGACCACTCGGCCACTCTCCCCTTCCCTGGCCGAGGCCCCCCTCAATGGATTCTAATTCTAAGAAGGGGGCGGCGCCCTGAATCAATCAAAAAGCTTATTGATTTAATTGAAGGGAACTAAGACGATTCGCTTAGCTAGCGTTCCGGGAGAATCTAGTCATTTAGTCAGTTCATAACTATCTCTGTAAAGCAAGGGGTAAAGCTTCTAGGAAAGCTTCCCCCTCATGTAGTCGTCGGCCTTCCCCAGCCGTTTTTTTTCTTTTTCTTTTTCTTTTTTTTTCATCATTCATTTTTTCCATTCTTCCAATTTTATTTTCTTTTCATTTCATCATTCATTTTGACTTCATTATTGATTCCGAGAGAGGGGTATGAAAGAATAATGTAATAAGGCTCGAAAAGGGTAGCAATGGGTAAAGTGTTTGGATAGAGGAATAAAATGCCTTCATCATTTCAATCTCAAAATTAAGACAAATACAATTGTATACATGAAAGGAATCATACATAGTATCTCTTGACTGCATCGGAGTTAATGGCAGACTCTACACATTTCCCTTCTACATCTGTCAGATATAAAGCTCCGTTGGACAATACACAGGATAGCATAAATGGCCCTTGACAATTAGGCGCAACTATTCTTTTGCTGCGGCCCAGTGTGGTAAAATATGTCTTAACACCAATTGTCCAACTTCAAATTTCCGTGGATGTACTTTCTTTTTATATGATCTGGTCATCCTGTGTTGGTACAACTGTCCGTGACATACTGCTGCTAATCTTTTCTAATTGATCAGGCTCAATTGCTCTAACCGGGCCTTTACCCATTCATCATCATCAATTTCAACCTCAGCTATAATCTGGAGGGGAGGTATTTCAACCTCTGCAGGTATCACTGCCTCCATTCCGTACACCAATGAGTAAGGTGTTGCACCAATTGAAGTGCGCACAGTAGTACGATAACCCATTAGAGCAAATGGTAATTTTTTATGCCACTGTCTCGACTCCTCTACCATTTTTCGAAGAATCTTCTTAATATTCTTATTTGCAGCTTCAACTACTCCATTTGCTTTAGGCCGATAAGGTGTAATATTACAGTGCAAGATTTTAAACTTCTGACATGACTCCGCCATGAGATGACTATTAAGATTTGCTTAATTATCCGTGATAATCACCTTGGGAATTTCGAAGCGGAAAATGATATTTGTATGTACGAAATCCACTACTGCCTTCTTTGTTACTGCTTTAAATATCTTTGCCTCTACCCATTTAGTGAAATAATCAATGGCTACCAGGATAAACCTGTGCCCGTTAAATGCTGCGGGTTCTATCGGACCAATGACATCCATGCCCCAGGCGAAAAAAAGCCATGGTGCTGACATTGTATGCAACACATATGATGGGGAATGAATCAAGTCCCCGTGTATCTGACACTGATGGCATTTCTTCACATATCTAATGCAATCTTGCTCTATAGTGAGCCAATAATATCCAGCCCTTAGTATTTTCTTAGACAAAACATATCCACTCATATGAGGTCCACAAGTTCCTGCATGTATTTCAGCCATGATTGTAGTGGCATGCTATGCATCTATACATCTCAGTAAACCCAAATTTGGGGTTTTCTTGTATACAATCGCTAAATTTGATGTATCAAGAGATCCGAGTCACCCATGACCAAAATCTCTTGAACACCCATGTCTATTGTTATTATTAATCCCAGTATACATGCTTTGTATTCGGCCATGTTATTAGTACAAAAAAATCAGACCTGAGCGGTTACAGGATAATGTTGACCCGTTTCTGAGATGAGCATTGCTCCAATTCCGACTCCTTTGAATTGACAGCCCCATCAAAGTATAATTTCCAACCCGACCTTTCATTTTGTTCCAATTCTTCAATATTCATTGTCTCCTCATCAGGAAAATTTGTCTTTAGTGGTTCATACTCAGCATCAACTGGATTTTCTGCCAAATGATCAGCGACTGCTTGTGCCTTCATTGAAGTGCGGGTTACATAAACAATATCAAACTCCGTAAGTAGAATTTTCCATTTAGCGTGCGTTCCTGTGGGCAAGGGCTTCTGGAAGATGTATTGGATCCAAACTAGATATAAGATAAGTGGTATAAGCCGACAAGTAATGTTTCAACTTTTGTGCAACCCATGTTAAAGCACAACATGTCCTTTCCATCTGAGTGTATTTACCTCGTAAGATGTAAATTTCTTACAGAGATAGTATATTGCTTGCTCTTTCTTCCCCGTTTCATCATGTTACCCCAGTACACATCCGAACGAATTATCCAATACGGTCAGATAAAGGATCAAGGGCCTTCCAGGTTCTGGAGGAACCAACACAGGAGGATTGGCCAGATATTCCTTGATTTTGTCAAATGTATCATGTCATTCCTCAGTCCAATTCACCGCATCATCTTTCTTCAATAATTTGAAAATAGGATCACAGGTCGATGTTAGCTAAGCAATAAATCTGCTAATATAATTCAACCTACCCAACAAACTCATCACCTCTTTCTTGCTTTTTGGCGGAGGCAAGTTCTGAATTGCTTTTATCTTTGATGGGTCTAGTTCAATACCACGTCGGCTTACCACGAACCCCAATAACTTTCCTGATGGTACTCCAAAAGCAAATTTTGCTAGATTGAGCTTGAGATTGTATCTTTGAAGCCTTCGAAAGAACTTCCTCAAGTCTTTGACACAATCACACTGCTTTTTGGATTTGATAATAACATCATCCACATACAACTCAATCTCTCGATGTATCATGTCATGAAACATAATGGTCATTGCTCTCATATATGTAGCTCCAGGATTATTCAACCCAAACAACATTACTCTGTAGCAATATGTTCCCCAATGTGTGATAAAGGCCGTCTTTTCTGCATCTTCCTCGTCCATCAAGATTTGATGATAACCCGCATAACAATCCACAAAAGAACCATTCTCATGTTTGGCACAATTGTCAATCAATATGTGGATGTTTGGCAATGGAAAATCATCCTTCGGACTAGCTTTATTGAGGTCTCGATAATCAACACACACTCTGGTCTTTCCGTCTTTCTTTGGAACAGGTACAACATTGGGTAACCAGGTGGGATACTTTGTGACCCGCATGACCTTTGCCTCAAAATGCTTGTTAACTTCTTCTTTTATTTTCACACTGATATTTTAACTTTCTTAACTTTTGCTTAATCGGCTGACATTTTGGATAAGTGGGCAACTTATGTAATACCAAGTCAGTACTGAGCCCGGGCATGTCGTCGTAAGACCAATCAAATATATCTTTGTACTCATGTAATAACCTGATCAAATCCTATCTAAGTGAAGCCTCCAAATGCACACTAATCTTTGTTTCCCAAATATTCTCCTCATTTCCCTAATTAATAGACTCCGTCTCATTTAAGTTTGGTCTGGGTTTCTCTTTATAGTGGCTCAAATCTTTACTAATTTCCTCCAAAACTTCCTCATCCTCATATTCCACTTCATTATCATTTACAATTTCTTGTATAACTATCTGATTATCAAGACTGGATCGGGAATCCTTCATGCATGACACATCCTTGAAATCAGCAAAAAATGGACTGTACAGAAAAGAAAAGAAAATAAAATAAGGCTACAAAAATAGAGGAAGAAAGAAATTGCATTTCATTAAACTTTGAAAGGTAACAAGGTTTAGATACATTTGACTAGACGGAACATAAGATTACAATTTTTGAAACAAGACAGATTTAAGAATGGAACATTAAAAGCTAACCACCACAACTCCCTCCTGATTGGAAAAGGAGTAGCTTCCCACTTATTTAGCCTGATCTGAGGTCCAACAAACTGAACATCCATCTTGCTTGTTCCCTCGGCTGCCTCTATCATATTCATGCCTTCAAAGAACCTCTCAAACCTTGCTAATAGCTCTTCATCTGGCCTTATCTTTGCATGGCCCGGAATGGTAGTTGCCGGACGTCTTTGTGTACCAGGTTTGACGAAGGAGTAGGACAGTTTTGGGATAGGTTTGGGGAGGGTCCACCCTTTCTTTTTCAATCTTTTGGCTCTCTGTATATCAGCGATGATTGGCTTGAAACCGAGGCCAAAAGTATTAGTGCTTCCCGAAAGATGAACTGCTTGTGTTATACCCTGCAAAGCAACTCCTAGACCTTCTCCCAGAGAGAACCCATTCTTTATCATTTCCTTGGCAACCATGACCACTGCAGGGGTTACTTTGGGTACTGGGATGCTTTCTCCTTCAGATATTTTGTTCACGGTCACAGTTTCCATCACCTGGTACACCCAAGGACCTTTGTCTCCTTCGACTTCTTCGAATGGCGTGATGGCGTTACAAACATTATCCTCACCGTGCACTACTATCTATTGCTGATCCCATTCAAACTTCACCATTTGATGTAGTGACGAAAGTGCCGCTTTTGCAGTGTAGATCCATGGATGTCATAACAGGATGTTATAGGACATAGCAACGTCCAACACTTGAAACTCCATGGTGAATTCAACCGGTCCGATGGCGAGTTCTAGTATGATATATCCCATGTTTTTCTTTACACCTCTGTCAAACCCCCTCACATATATGCTATTTTTGTGGACCCTTTCATGATCAATCTTCAGTTATCCCAAAGTAGACAAAGGATAAATATTAGCACTCGACCCATTATCGATCAAGACACGAGTCACCACTGATTCTTCACACTTCACTGTAAGGTATAGCGCCTTATTGTGCTCTGTCCATTCTAGTGGTAGTTCATCGTCTGAGAATGTTATCCTATTTGCCTCAAAAATTTTGTTTGTAATCTTCTCCAAATGACACACCATGATCTTTTCTGGTATATGAGCTTTATTTAGGATCTTCATTAATGCCCTTCGGTGTTCATCCGAATGAATCAACAAAGATAGCAAAGATATTTGAGCTGGTATCGTTCTCAACTGCTAAACTATGGAGTAATCTTGAGCTTTCATTTTCTTTAGGAACTCCTCATATTCTTCCTCGGTTACTGCTTTCTTCACGTTGGCCGAATTTTCTTTCACAACTTTCGCCTTCCTCAAATCATCAAGAGCAAAACATCGCCCAGACCGGGTCAAACCATGAGTTTCGTAGATTTCCCCTTGACTTCTTCCACTTTGTAAATGATAGTTACCTTGTCATAATTCCAAGGTACGACTTTGATGTTCACAATCGACATTTGAACGACCAGCGTGATAACAACTGGTTCTATATGCGCCCCTTTCACAGTCAATATGGGCTTCACCCCAAGTACTATCACTTTTACTAGCTCAGGTTTAATTATCATTGCCGGTTGTCTTGCAGGTTGCTCGACTGAAACTTTCTCACTCCCGACTTTATCCTCTGTCTTGTTGTTCGCTTGGACTGTCATCACAGTCTGAGAGGGATTTTTGCAGCTTTCTCCCTGTACTAGCTCTATCGTATGTGTTTCATGGTGCACCGGCAAATGATTTTGCGTTATATTGGGAGTCTCGGGTGCTTGCACCTTAATTTTTTTGGAGTTAATAAGCTCATGTATCGTAGACTTTAGATGCCAACATTTCTCCGTGTCATGTCCCGGTGCCCCAGAACAATATTCACAATGGATGGATTGATATAAGTTTCTCAGTGGAGGGTTGGGCATTTTAGGCTCATTAGGATTCAGCATCACCAATTGTCTTAATCTGTGAAAGAGGCTGGTATATGATTCTCCTAGAGGAGTGAATGTTTTCTTTCTCTGAGCCCTATCGCTTTTAACTTTAGGGTCAGGATGGAAACAGGTTCGATTAGGATTTCTGTAAGTTTTTGGTAGTGGGTAGGTATTTTGAGCATGGTAGGCATTCTGAGGGGCTGGGGCTCACCATGAAGGAGGAGGTGGTGTGTAAGATTGGGCATGCTGGACCAAAAATTGAGGACCAGTCGGAGGATAATAATGTTGAGGTGGGTTATACGGTGTTGGTGGGTATGGTTGATATGGGCGAGGCTGATGATGATATGGGTTGGGGCCCCGGGACCAAGACCTTCCCTCTATAACTGCCACTTCTTCTTTCTTTTTCTTCCCAATTGATCCTCTCGTCCCCATCTGAATTTCTTGATTTGTGGCCTTGATGGCTGAATAACTCATGATCTTATTCGTTTTCAAACTTTCTTCCACAAAACTCCCCATCTTTACTACCTCATTAAAGGTCTTTCCGATTCTAACACCAGAAGCCCGTAGTATGTCGGCTCCAAAGCTTGTAAGAAACAATCTACCATTTCTCCTTCTTTCATTGGTGGATCCACACGGGCCGCCTGTTCTCTCCACTTGAAACCATACTCCCGAAAACTCTCTCCGGGCTTCTTTTCCATTTTGGTCAATGACAATCTATCAGGGATGATTTCCAGATTATACTGAAAATAGTTCACAAATGATTGAGCCAATTCTTCCCAAATGAACCATCGAGTATGATCTTGACGGGTGTACCATTCCAGTGCTGAGCCGTTGAGGCTTTGACTGAAATAAGCGATAAGTAGTTCATACTTTCCCCCTCTCCACGCATTTTGCTGCAATATCCTCTCAGATGGGCCACTGGATCACCATGGCCATCATACATGTCGAATTTTGGCAGCTTAAACCCAACAGGTAGTTGTACCTCGGGGAACAAACACACGTCCTTGTATGCCACACTAACTTGGCCTCCCGAACCCTGCATATTGTGAAACGATTGTTCAAGGTTCTTTATTTTCCTGGACATCTCCTCTTGTGTCAGGGTTTCTAGCAGGTTTTTCCTCCTCCGTTATATCGATAAGTATGGCGTAAGAATCATGTTGTCTAAATGTGGGTTCTGGAGGGTAGTAATGATTATCCTGGATATGAAATACGGGCTCACTAGAGGATTTGTGTAAAGTGGCTGGTGGTGGTGCCACATACACTGGAGCGGCCTGGGTTGGTGGTGGTGGAGCTTGTTTAGGAAGTAAGGGTGGTACTTGTGATGTAGTGGCGTAATAGTGTGGGTATGTAGGGTATGTAGAAGATGAGTTCATGGTCGGTAGATCTTGGTTCGGGTTTGATGGAGGAATATATGTGGGGTTGGCTTGGTAAGTAGGTAAGGGTTGTCCCCTCGACCAAGCCTGATACATTTCCGACATCTGCTATTTAAGCTTATACATTTCTTCCTTCATGCTATTCACATCTACTACTTCCTCCTTCGCACGAGTTCCATGGTTGTCGGCTCAATTTCTTGGGTCACTGCTTTTGTCATGCTTTTAGAACGAGTGTTGTAGTTGTGATGTGCCAGAATGCCAGTTGCTAACTAATTTTATCTGATACTCATCAATGACAAAAACTTGTTAATATTTAGATCATAATAGATGAGCATCACAAGTTTTAAAAACACAACTTCAGTCTTTCTTTTGACCCGTCAATTCTCTTTTTTTTTTCGTCTTTTCTTTTCTTTTGTTTCCACTCATATTTTCCATTGTTTTCATTGTTTCTCTTTCTTTTTATTTTCTTTTTTTTTCTTTCCTTTTTTTTCTCTTTTTTTGGTTTTTTTTTCGATCCTATTGGTTTGCCTATCGCACAAGCAATTGCCTGTAAGGAAAAATAATGACAACTTTTGGATTTTCAATTTCATTGATATTAAAACATTGATTACAAAAGATAATGTTGTACTACAACCTTCTAGATGCAAAAAATAAAAATAAAAAAATGCATGCCCTATGAATACATTAAAGCTCCTAGTGCCCGCGAGACATTGTTCGGTCTTACCGCGGGCCTATATGCTAATCCCTTTTGGAGTTTGTCCAGGTCGGTCATCACTTGTTTCACAAAGATCATTGGTGTTGCGGTAAATGTGGACTGGGTCATATCCTCGCACAATTGGCATTTCTGCGTAAGGTAGTGAGCAATGTTGACAATTCTTTCCCTGGTGATCCCCTTCTCTTGAAGCAACCTCCCAATCTGTTCGGCACGAGCGTCCAAGGTTTGCTGGTTCTTCTTTTGAAGTTGTTGTAGCTCCAATTCTAATTAGGCCATGGCCAAATAGCAATGCTCTCTCTCTATGTCAAATTCTTTTGTTGGTGCTACTTTTGACCTCGGCTGTGACAATCTTTTTCCTTAGCCAAGCACCCTCAACATTATGTTCATCCTTTAACTGTCGGATCATTCGAGCCCTTTATTTGGCATTCTTGGCTAATTTTTTCCGAACCCCAATTAATTCCTTCTCAGCTTTATCAAGATCAAAGCTATAATCGTTCACCTTGCGCCGCAAATTATCAATTAGCATTTCATTTCGGGCAAGTCAAACTGGGTTTCAGTTGCTGCTCTCATCTTCACAATTTGAGCTTTCAATGTTTCATTTTCTTTCATCAGCTGTTTCTTTTCACCCTCATCGGCCGCTGCTTGTAAGCTGATTTCGAATTTGAGGTCCTGAAATTGTTTCTCCAACATGCTAATTTTGGTTCGATATTAATTCTCCTTGGCCAGCCAATCCTATTGTTCGTTTGATAGCTCGGCAAATTCTTGAATATGAGGTCTCTTCGTCGGTCCCTCATGCTCAAAATCTCTACGGTACCATGCAGAATACTCCGGTGACACTTTACCTCTAGCCCAATCTCTCACACAGTTGTCCACTTTCAGATATTGGCACTCAATCCATATTTGCCGCATTTTTGCTTCCGGGAATTGCCCAACGGGACTAATCTCTATTGCTTGATGGCTGAGGCCCCCATCTTTCGGCAAAATTTGATATCTTCTGAGTTGCCTTAGTACTAGGTATGGCACATAAGGTTGGATACTCTTGAGACCCATTAACAAGAAATACAACCCTTCTGCTGGCATATATATATGACTTCATTGATGGGCAACCATCTGTATGCCCATTCTATCTGGCTAGCAGTAAATGATCGAAAATATGTGGTCCAACCTTTCGACCCTTGTGGCAACATGGCCTTTTTTGTTCTCATGTAGAATTCTTCGACACAAGTCTTTTCAGACGATCCATAGCTCAAAAACTGAGGGGGTGGCACAAATGCTCTATCATCCACATCTGAAGTAGTAGATTACACCCCTCGAAAAATTCTTTTACCGCTTTGCAAGGTATGAGAGATCGGGAGATATCGGCCAATATCATTGGTGCCAAAGTACTATTGTCCTGCGTAAGGAGAGTACTGGTAATCCTAGAAACTCTGATGTCAATGTTCCCGTCTTTCCTTGGAAATATTATTAGCCCCAGAAAGGCTACCATAAAGGCAAAACGCATGTGTTCCTCCCATTTAGCCCGGTTTGTTTTGTTGCAGAGTTTGTTAGTTGGAACATTGAATTCTCCAACGTGGCCATATCTCCGGTATCTAAAGTTCATGGTGTAAAACCCGTGGACCAAATCTTCATTGTGAACATTTTCGGCTATTTTCAATGAGTCGAGGAATCTATGTACAGTGATGGCTCTTGGAGCAACCAGATACTTGTCTTTTAAGGGAACCTCACCCTTTCTGATGTAGTTAGAAATTTCCTCCAAGGTCGGAGTGAGCTTAGAGTCCGAGAAATGGAGCACGTTTTGTGCGGGATCCCAGCAGGCAACTAAAGCACAAATAATGTCGCCTTGAGGTATGATTTCAAGCAGCCTAGTATGATCTTTCAAATATTTATTGACCCAATCCTGTCCATCTTAGCCTAAATCATTCCACCACAATCGTAACTCCAAAGGGATCTTATTCATTAGTGAAAAGGGTTCATTTTGCATTGTGCTCATCCTACACATTTATTAAAGGCAATTTAAACTCATATTATTTGACTCAAAAACAAAGTATTTTTTCAAAGAAAATTTTTCATTATTTCAAAAGAATAAACCTTTCAAAACCTCGTTCAAAAATTTCAGGGCTATTATTATTTAAGGGAAATGACTTCAAAGGCGGCCATTTTTGCGCAAACAGCCTTCCAGCGTCCTTTCGGAACATTCGTCTATTTTCAAAAATAACATCACTTTGATTTTATTAAAAACTAGAAACTTGACATTTTTTGGTTATTTTTTGAAAAGGGTGGTTGGACCCGTCACAGGTTGCCTACGTATCTCGCCTAGTGGTGAGAATCTAACCAGCATAGTTCGGTCAAATTGTTTTAAGACCAAATATTTCGACAGAAATTATTCCGACTATATTCAAATATTTCTTTTTCTCAAAATTCCGATAGCGTTTTGTCAGTATTTAGGTATTGCAATTCTTAAAATTGCTATTTTTTCCTTTTTGTTTTCAGGTATTTAGCCGGTCGGCATAATAATCCAGGGCAAATAGTTGCAACATATAATTATGCTTGGTCTTTGATATCTGGGTCACCTGTCCTAGACGGACCCAACCCCTGTGTTGAGTACCCTAAGTTAGATATGATGCAAATAATCATCCTAAATCTAGGCTATATATCCTGATTTTTAATGGTACTAGACTGTGTACCCGAGCGGACAATTCGGATCGAGGAGGCTATGTACCGGGGACCCACAAGATCGTCCGGCTTTGAACCTTTTCCAACCTCTGTTTCTTATTGGGTATGACTTAACAGAAAGGGGAGTCTCAACCAGTAAGCACATCCCTGGAGGTAAGAAGAGAAGGATTTCCGGCACAATTTTATATATACAGTTCATGTAATATCAAAGCGGTAAACATATAGCACATTGATCAAAGCATATAATGAAATCAGACATAATTAAAATAGCAATTTAAATGAGCTCGAATTCATAAACACCAAATCGACGTTATGGGTTTCTTGTCTCCAGCAAAGTCGCCAGAGTTGTCATACCTCCTTTTTATTACTTACCCGTAGGTATGTGCCATTAATTACTAACACACACCAGGAAGGGATATAATAATAATAGGGAAGGAGTTTTTCCAATTAAAGAACATTCGGTTCGGGATTTATTTATTAACTATCAAATTCGCCATTTTCGAAAATAATGGTGTCCAAAGTCACTGATTTAATCCCGAACCAAGGAAATTATGACTCTATTTAACACTCCGCGAAACCAGAAATCTAGATAAGGAATTTTGTTAATCCGAGAGAAGGTGTTAGGCACTCTCGGATTCTATGGTTCTAGCACGGTCACTCAACTGCTATATTTGTTTTTGTCTAATTTCCTTATATGCTTCAATATTCATGAATTATTAAATGTTCCGCTTTGTTGTTTTTAAAGACTTGTGATGTTACAAAAACGCATTTCAAGTCACATCGTACCAGTACGCCTGTGACTTTAGTGCATTTCAGCTTCGCCGGGATTTGAGATTTGGGTCACATAAATGTGCACCCGTATTAGGAATGTAATTTTATTAATCGTACCTACAATGTCTACGTCTTTATTAACTTTGGGAAAGACCGTGAAATTCGCTAAACGGTCCTTCCGAGTCTAGAACTTTACGTTGAAATTTATTTAGGGAACTCGTGTGTTTTTCATTTTTTTGTAACGAGGCTCATCCCTTGTTTTTAAAGTCCAATCCTACCATGCACTATATTTTCTATTTTTTTTGTTTTTTCTTCCTATACATATCTGTTTTGGTGTTAATTCAGACTATATATGATGTTGGAGTCCAGGCCATATTCATTATTGGGCCTGACTTTAGACTGCTAAACAGTCCAATATCAAATACAATAGGGCCTCTAGAGCCCAACGTATACCACTGTTTCTACTCAAGAGCACAGGTGCCACATTAATCAAATTTGAGCATGTATACATAATTAGGCCTAGACTTTATAAACGAAGACAAGCTAACATTTCAATAACAGTATTTGAGCAAGCACTATTCAACATTACTAATTAATTATTTCAAACGTTGCCAAGTTACATATTTCGACCACTACTAATTTCAATTTTTAACAACTGATTAAACATTCTAAAACAGTAGTTTGTATTAGTATTACTATTCTATATGGCATATTCAGATAATCAAGTAGTTATCATGGTACTAGTTTGCAGGATTATTTTGTCACTTTATTTCAACTAAAGAAAAACAGTATTTTGAATTAACTAAACATGTTTGAACTACTGAAAATCACAAAGTTTAAAAGCAGATTTGTAGTTAATTCATATTCAGTAGATATAAACAGTAATACAAGCTGAACTACTTATACTTTTGGATTAAAGGATTCCGATTAAGAATTCAAAATGGCTAAGTACCAGTTTATATGTCTAGTTTCAGAAAATACTTATATATATTTAAGTGTATTAGTTCTGTATTAGCGTGTTATAGTTTTAGAATTAAGCGATAATCTATTAACTAGGTTTAACTATATTATTATCTACTACTACTTTACTCTAATCAAATTCATATAGTCTATTGTTTATTACAACCATTCCTAATAAATTACAAAGGATCTACGAGTTACAACTATAAAAAATAAGAAAAACAAATATAGCTTCAGTGAAAAGCAGTCCAATATTTCATTCCTTCATCAAGTTTTCAGTAACATCTTCGACTGATAGTAGTGTACCTGATCAAACGAAAATAAACTAGTGAGTTCTAAGGAGATGAAGGAGAAGAGAAGTCAGCAATGGCAGCAGCAGAATATCAACAGCAAATAGGAGTAGGTCTTAACACAGCAGACTCCTAAACTCAGTAGATAACCGGCAATCAACTCGAGAAATAACAGAAATCCAAACTAGTCGAGATGAACACAGCAGAAAAACCACCAGCAAAGATCCTAAGATTAATACTCGACTCTATTGGTAAGTAGAAGAATAGTATAATTGGAAATCCTAAGAGTTGAATCCCCAGTAATCTAACTCAATATGTAAAATTTTGAACTCTTAAAATTGGAACCCAAATTCGATCTCTCAAATTCCCACTCTTTTTCAGGTTTGTAACAACCTATTTATAGTGTAATTTGGGAGGGGGGGGGGGGATTTCCAATTAATTATTTCTATTTCCCTCCCCCACTCTTTTCAATTAAATTCATTAAGGTCTAGTAGAATTGTAATGGAATGCCCTTGAACCCCTGCTAGAAGGTTTTGGGGTGTTCCTTATCTATTGGGCAGGTTTTACCTAGTTGCCCCCACTTGCTAAGGTATATTACAAAATTACATTTTAGTTATACCTAGTATACCTTTATTATTCAAGTCTTTTCAGAAAAACCAAGCACTAAAGTCATTTATATCCCCACAGGCTCTATGTAATCTACAGAAGTACCATTTGCCTTTCCCTTTTTACCCCTTACATTTTATCACATTTACCCGACCTACATCAGGTCTGTCAAGACTTGGGTAATTTGAATGATTTGATATATAGACCTATAAGACTTGTTTTTAAAAATTAACCAATCTTAGACTATAGATCTTTTAACGTTAGCCACTTTTACAAAGATAGCCACTAATTAGAACTCGTACTGTGTTTGTAAAGATAGCCACTAA
Source organism: Nicotiana noctiflora (assembly GCA_032618575.1). Lineage (NCBI taxonomy): Eukaryota > Viridiplantae > Streptophyta > Magnoliopsida > Solanales > Solanaceae > Nicotiana > Nicotiana noctiflora. Next base: position 294,626 of record JASVEL010012155.1, read on the forward strand.
TTAGAACTCGTACTGTGTTTGCAAAGATAGCCACAAAATCTTTTACACATATAACCTAAATACACATAAACACTCAAAAGTTCAGAAGAAACTAACATACAAATCACATTGAAAATATAGCCATATTCATGTTGTTTTGCATAAGTAGCCCTAATTACGACTTAACTTTCAAATTAATCAGAACTCGGAGAGACAAGTTGATAATGGTTGAATTCCAACTAATTAATACCCTAGTCGATATAGGATCTATTGAACAATCACATGAAAATAGCTAATAGCACATGATTTAGATGTAGTTAATATTAGAACTTATGAATACTTAGATGATTTCAGGAACATATGAAATAAAATTCTAGGCTAATATGAACAAGTATGAACAAGGTATATAACAAAGATAGATTCAGGTTTTTAAACACGCATAGGAATATATTCAAGTTCTAATCAAATAACCACATAAAACATGCTAAATAGAAGCAAGTTTCAAAAAAAGTAATAAAATAAGAACCACTGAACAAAAACAGGTTTAGGTTACTTAGCTTTTTAGGGATCTTTCCTTTCTTTTTCCTTTTGTTTCTTTCTTTTCTTCTTTCTTTCTTATTTCTCTTTTCGTTCTTTCATTTTCTTGATTTTTCTAGTGTTTTAGAGACTCGTGGTCTCCTAAGTGTTAGATCTTCCAAATAGGTTTCTTGGAAGTTTGATTTGAGTAGGAGAGTGGTGTTTGGGGACTTAGGATAAGGTTCTGGGCGGTTTTCGTTTTTGGGTGCTCGCCGGAGTAGGGTTCTGACGAGACTTTTTCTAATATTCGAAGGGTTGGGATGATATTCGAGACATAAGGTCATGGTAGGGTGATAGATCATCTCAAGACGGTCATGTGGTGTTAAAATGGGGGACTAGTTCATACTTTGGTGGTCGCCAGCTAGGGTTCCGACGACCGAATTTTCAAGACTAGGGGAACTGGTAGGTCTTTCGACGGGGTTAATGGTGTATTGGGGTGATTAAAAGTGTAGAATGGTGTTTGGGGGTTGGCCTGAGCCGGAGAAGAAGGTTGGGGAATGACCACCGGTAGGGTTCCGGTGGTCCCCATGAGAGACGGGGGGGAGAAGAAGGGAACATAAGCCGGCTAGGGTTTGTGTGTAAGGAGAGGGTTATGTGTATGTAATGAAAATTGAATGGGGAGGGTATGATATATATTGAAATGGTTACGTTGCTTCTCAGCCATTGGATTTAGCTAGATGAACGGCCAAGATCCTTTGTCCTCAAAACGTTGCGTCTAGTTTAATGAGGTCTCCTATTAGGTCCGTTGGATTAAATGATTGAACGGCTGAGATTAATTACCTTAGGCGACGTCGTTTGGTTAAATGATACATTAGCCTCGTCTGTTTGATTAGGTGTTATGGATGGTTATGATTAATTCTCCAGACGTCGTCATTTTATTAGTAAAGGCACCACCTTACTTGGTCCGTTGATCATTTGTATCAACGACCCAGATCTAATTTTATACGATGACGTTTGGTTTGGAAACTGGGCAGACCGGCTAAAATAGCCTGGGCCTGGTCTGTGTAATGTGTTTGGGCTGAGTATGTATTTGGCCCAATTCACTATCCTATATTGTATTTTTTTTGTATTTTTTGTTATTTATGACTTGTATTTTATTTAATTTATTGTATTTTCCTTTGTATATCATACTTATTTCCTTTGTATTTATTTTTCACTAATGTATTTCTTTTATTTTCCTATTTTTGTATTTTTCCTTGATTTTTCGTATTTTTGCTTAATTTTCCAATTTCCTTGTATTTATTCTATAATTTTTGTGATATTATTCTAATTAATTTCCTTTTTGTATTTTCATTTAAAATTTATTTTTTAGCAATAAAAAACAAACATTGGTATTTTCTACATACAAATCAAAACAATTGCAACCAAAAATCATTTTTGTATTTTTATATTTTGGAATTTAATTGTTTAGGGCAAAAATCACATGCTCATAATAGGTTCAGTGGTGCTTCATCTAGAGGTACGGATTCCTATAGTAGAGTTCATGCATCGAGGCCTTTTCAGTCAGCGCTCCAGGTTTTTCATGGTACTCCAAGCACCAGTGGTTCTTAGAAGCCTATCAGTGCACCCCCACTTCAGAGCTTCAGGGGAGGGCATTCAGGTTGACAGGGCCAGCAGTTACATTAGCGGAGGTCTTGTTATGGTTGTGGTGATTCCAGTCACATTGTCAGGTTTTGCCCTCGAGCCTTGGGCAGCTCTCAACAACAGGGTCCTAATCCTATGATTCAGGCATCAGGTGATCCACAGCTTGCCCAACCAGCTAGAGGCTAGGGTAGGGATCATAGAGGTGGAGTAGGGACCGTAGAGGTGGAGCTAGAACCATTAGAGGTAGAGGTCAGCTAGTAGTCGATCGTCCTAGAGACATAGTTCAGGGATGTCGGGCCCATCCCCGGTTTTATGCTTTGCCAGCCAGGCTAGAGGCTAAGTCTTTCGATGTTGTTATTACATGGACAATTCTGTCTGTGATAGGGATGCTTCAGTGATATTTGACCCTTGGTCTACGTATTCATATGTGTCCTCTTATTTTGCACCCTACTTGGCTATGCCTATTGATGCTTTGGGTATCCCCTTATATGTATCTACACCCGTGGGTGATTCTATAGTGGTCAAGTGTGACGACCCAAAGGGTCATCACTTATTTAATTAATCATTTCGAGCTTCTGAGGCCTTGAAAACCTCATTCTATATTGCCTCGATTTACGTGCACGATCCGAGCTTGTAGCCGGAAAGATTTTGTGATAGAAAATATGAATTCTATGAGAAATTTGGATAAAAATGATATTAATATTGTTATGGTTGACTTCGGTCAACATTTTTGGTAAACGGATCCGGACCCGAGATTGGATGGTCCCGAGAGGTCCGTAGGAAAATATGGGACTTGGACATGTGTCCGGAGTCGAATTCGAGGCCTAGAGCCCAAGTTATGAATTTTTATGTGAAATTGTTTTTAATGCAATTATTAAAGGAAATAAATTAATTGACCTTGGTATCGGGCTCGTATTTTGGTTCCGACGCCCGGTACAAGTCTTAAATATCATATATGTGATTTCTGTAAAGTTTGGTGACATTTGGATGTCGTTTGAGATGTTTTGGACCTTGAGTTCCAATGTTAAGAAGTTTTGAAAATCAAAAGTATGAAAATCATGAGTTTGAGGCTTGATTTGATTAAAACGAAGTGATATTGGCGATATGATCGCACGAACAAGTCCATAATGTGTTTTTGAGGTTATGTACATGTTTGGTTTGGAGCCCGGGGGGCTCGGGTAAAGATTTGATAGGCCGTTGGATGAAACTCTGAATTTTTGAACTGCTGGTTTTTCACCCAACTGTTGGCTTCGCAATTGCGAAGTTTTCTCGCAAATGCGAAGGGGGACAGGCTCGCAAATGCGAACATTCATCGCAAATGCGAAGCCCCCTTTGGCCCAGCCTTGTTCGCAAATGCGAACAATTGTTCGCATTTGCGAAGGTCCCCAGTGCCAGCCTATGTTCGCAAATGCGAACAAAAGTTCGCAAATGCGAACATCCCCCATTATGCCTTGGTTCGCAAATGCGAACTATTGTTCGCAAATGCGAACATTAGTTCGCAAATGCGAACTGTTCGCAAATGCGAACAAATGTTCGCAAATGCGAACTTCCCACCCTTAGCTTAATTTTCAAACTCCAGAAATTGGTCGGGGTTCGCAATTGCGAACCCATGTTCGCAAATGCGAACACAGAGACCTGAAAAACACGAATTTCAGTCATTTCTTCACATTTTTACAAAACCAAAACACCCATTTGCGATTCTTCAAGGATTTCTTCTTCATCAAAACGATTGTAAGTCACTTTTTACTTAATTCTTTCAATTCCTAACATCATTAAACATGTTTTTCATAAGAAATCAAAGATTTTCATGGTAAAATTCTTGTTTTTGTTAGAAAATAGGGTTTTTCATAAATTGGGAATTGGACCTCGAATTGAGGTCCGATTTTGAAACAAATTATATATATGAACTCGTGGGGGAATGGGTAACCGGATTTTGGTTCTAACCCCTAATTCCGACCATGTGGGCCCGGGGTTGAAATTCACTATTCATGGCAGAATGTTGTATAAGTTGTATTTGGTATTAAGAATTAGTTTGTTGAGTAGAATTGATGATATTAAATCAATTGTGTATAGATACGGTTGGATTGGAGCCAAATTGAAAGAAAAGACATTTCCACGGAGTGAATTGTTCATAAGCATTCGAGGTAAGTGTTTGTTCTATCCTAGCTTGAGGGAATAGGATTATGTGTTATGTGTTATGTGATCGAGTGCGGTGTATGGGTCTGTGGTGACGAGCATCCATACACCGGCGTCTAGTATGACCGTGAGTCGTTGGAAAATGATATTTTGAGATATATTACAGGTGAATTGTTATTGTTCTCCCTTGTTGGGACTTGTTGTGAAGATAATTATTGATTGCCCTTGATGGGACGATTTATGAATTGTTGTTTCTTTCTCTGCCCTTAACTGTGATTGTTATTTGGGTGAGGAAGAGTGATAATGCACGAAGGGTGATGCCGTGCCATGTTTATTTATTTATGCACGAATGTTAATGCAGTGCCATGTTTATTTATTGATTATGCACGAAGGATCATGCCGTGCCCTGTTATTAATTATGCACGAAGGATCATGCCGTGCCCTGTTATTGAACCATGTACGAAGGATCATGCCATACTATGGATGTGAGGATGAGAGTAAAAGCACGAAGGGTGATGCCGTGTACTTTATTTGTTTGTTTGGTGAGGATGAGAGTAAAAGCACGAAGGGTGATGCCGTGTACTTTATTTGTTTATTTGGTGAGGATGAGAGTAAAAGCACGAAGGGTGATGCCGTGCAATTGCTTGCTATTTCTTGAAGTGATATTATTTGTGTTTACATTATACTTTGTCTTCTTTGCGAAATTATTAACTGTGGTTAATTGTTGAATTCTTTAAGATATTCCTTATTGTGTTATTACTTGATTATTTCTTGTTATTTTGTGGTACACACATATATATTGAATTGCACAGGTTTATGTGAGTGTCTTGTCCTAGGCTTGTCACTACTTCGCCGGAATAGGCCAGGCACTTACCAGCACATGGGGTCGGTTGTGCTGATGCTACACTTCTGTGCATTTTTGCACAGGTCCAGGTTACGATCAGGAGCAGCAGCAGCAGTAAATAGATTGCGTGGGAGTTGATCATATTTGAGACCGAGGTAGCTTGCAGACGTCCGCAGGCCCGGCGTCTCTCTCTTTATTTATGTTATTAGCTGGAGTCTCTTTGTTCCGAGACAAACAGAATTGTGTTATATTTCTTTCGGACTTTTATGTGTAGTATTCCATAGTAGTTTGTGAGTTGGTGACTCCACGTCTTGGGTAGAGGATTTCAGTATGATTTTCACCTTGTGATTCGTTATTTCCATTTCGATAAAGTATTCCGCATTTATTTAATTAAAATTGTGTTAAAAATAGGATAGTATGAATACAATGGCTTTCCTAGCTACCACGAGTAGGCGCCATCACGATCCCGATGTTGGGGGAAAAATCCGGGTCGTCACAAGTTGGTATCAGAGCTCTAGGTTACATAGGTCTCACCACTCACGAACAAGCTTAGTAGAGTTTGAGAGGTAGGTACGGAGACGTCCGTACTTGTCCTCCAGAGTCTATTGAGTTAGGAAAGAGTCTCTCATTTGTTCTTTCTTGTCGTGCGACTTGTTCCTCAATTACTGATTGAATTTCTATTCTGTCCTTTCGCAGATGGTAAGGACACGCGCTTCTTCGTCCGCTGACCAGCAGCCCGAGCCCCAGGCAGCTCCCGTGAGGGGCAGGGGCCAAGGCCGTATCAGAGGCCGTGGTAGGGGTAGAGCTCAGCCCCAGGCAGCTACTCCAGAGGTGGAGCCTTATATTGAGATTGACGAGGAGGTTCCGGTTCCAGCAGCTCCAGTGGGCCCAGCTCAGGTCCCAGGAGAGGCTTTATTTACCTAGGATCTTCGGGATGCTTTGGTCAGAATAGCGGGATTTATGGACAGCATTGCCAGAGCGGGTTTATTATTAGTTGCACCAGCCGCTTCTCAGGCTGGAGGAGCGGCCCAGACTCCTATTGCTCGTACTCCGGAGCCAGTAGCTCCTCAGCCTCAAGCACCGGTGGTTCAGCCAGCTGTGGCCACTCAGTCAGGTACCACGGCTCATGCCGGAGATGGAGCGGCCATGACTTCTGATTCTTTATGGAGACTTGATCGGTTCTCCAAGCTATTTACCACTACATTCAGTGGAGCCGCATCAGAGGATCCTCAGGACTTTTTATTCGGTTGCCATGAGATTCTCAAGACTATGGGGATCGTGGAGACAAACGGGGTTGACTTCTGTACCTTCAGACTTGCAGGATCCGCTAAGACTTGGTGGAGAGATTATTGCTTGACTCGTCCAGCAGGGTCCCCAGCTTTATCATGGGACCAGTTTGCGGAACTATTTATGGAGAAGTTTCTCCCTGCTACTCAGAGGGATGTACTTCGGAGGCAGTTTGAGCGCCTCCATCAGGGCACTATGACAGTTACACAGTATGAGACGAGATTTATCGACTTGGCTCGTCATGCAGTGGTGATACTTCCCACGGAGCGGGAGAGGGTCTGCAGGTTTATAGATGGGCTCAATCAGCCGATTAAACTCCAGATGGCTATGGGTGTGGGAAGTGACATATCATTTCGGGAGGCAGCCAATGCAGCACGCAGAGTTGAGATGGCTCTTGCTAGGGGAGGCAGTTATTCTTCAGATAAGAGGCCTCGTCATTCAGGCAGGTTTGGTGGTTCTTCCTCTGGTAGCAGAGAATCCTTTGATAGAGGCCAGTCCTCCAGGCCTTTTCATTCCGCCCTTCAGGCTTCACAGGGTGGACCAGGTGATCGTGGTTTTCGGGGGCATTATTCAGACCAGTCTCCTATTAATGCTCAGCCTCTTCAGAGTGTTCTTGGAGGCCATTCGGGTCGTCGGGGCCAGCAGCCCTATCAGTCTAAGAGTTGCTACGGTTGTGGTGACCCAGGTCATTTTATCAGGAATTGCCCTCTAGCAGCGGGCAACTCTCGGCAGCGAGGTCCTCGTCCTATGATTCAGGCCCCAGCTGACCCTCAGCCTGCCCAGCCAGCCGGAGGCGGGGGTAGAGATTATAGAGGTGGAGGTCGAGACCGTAGAGGTGGAGACCGTCCGGCCAGAGGTAGAGGTCAGCCAGTTGATGGTCGTCCTAGAGACGCAGCTCAGAGGGGAGGTGCGGATCCCCGATTCTATGCTTTACCAGCCAGGCCAGAGGCAGAGGCATCAGATGCCGTGATTACAGGTACTATTCTTGTGTGTGGCAGAGGTGCTTCAGTATTATTTGACCCCGGATCTACATATTCCTATGTGTCTTCCTACTTCGCACCGTATTTGGCTGTGCCCAGCTATGCTCTGGATATTCCAGTTTATGTGGCTACACCAGTGGGTGACTCCATTGTAGTCGATCGGGTGCATCGTTCGTGCGTAGTTATATTTGGGGGTCTTGAGACCCTTGTTGATCTGTTGCTTTTGGATATGGTAGATTTTGATGTCATATTGGGGATGGACTGGTTGTCCCCATACCATGCTATTCTTGATTGCCATGCTAAGACGGTGACCTTAGCCTTGCCGGAATCACCCCGACTAGAGTGGAAAGGTACCTCAAGCCACTCCGTTCGCACTGTCATTTCCTATGTTAAGGCTCGACGTATGGTCGAGAAGGGGTGTCTAGCTTATCTGGCTTATGTTCGTGATTCCAGCGCAGAAGTTCCTTCCATTGAGTCGGTCCCTATTGCACGGGAGTTTCCTGAGGTTTTTCCTTCAGACCTGCCGGGCATGCCACCCGACAGGGATATTGATTTCTGTATTGATCTGGCACCGGGTACCCAACCCATCTCTATTCCACCCTATCGTATGGCCCCACCGGAACTAAAAGAGTTGAAAGATCAGTTGCAGGACCTTCTTGAGAAGGGCTTTATCAGGCCCAGTGTTTCCCCCTGGGGAGCACCTGTATTATTTGTAAAGAAGAAGGATGGCTCGATGTGGATGTGTATTGATTACCGGCAGTTAAACAAGGTGACTATCAAAAATAAATATCCATTTCCGCGAATAGATGATTTATTTGACCAGCTTCAGGGTGCCAAGGTATTTTCAAAGATAGACTTGAGGTCAGGCTACCATCAGCTGAAGATCAGGGCGGCTGACATTCCTAAGACGACCTTTCGCTCTAGATATGGGCATTATGAGTTCTTGGTCATGTCCTTCGGGTTGACCAATGCCCCGACAGCATTCATGGAGTTGATGAATCGGGTATTCAGGCCTTACTTAGATCTGTTCGTGATAGTCTTCATAGATGACATCCTGGTGTACTCCCGCAGACAGGAAGAGCACGAGCAGCACCTCGGAGTGGTTCTTCGGACTCTGAAAGATAACCACCTATATGCCAAATTTTCTAAATGTGAGTTCGGCTGAGTTCGGTAGCATTTCGGGTCACATTGTATCGGTGGAAGGTATTCGAGTAGACCCAAAGAAGATTGAGGCAGTCCGAATTGGCCTCGACCAGCTTCGATGACCGAGATCCGGAGTTTCTTGGGATTAGCAGAGTTACTACCATTGTTTTGTAGAGGGTTTTCTTCTATTGCAGCCCCGATGACCAGAGTTGACCCGGAAGGGTGTCCAATTTCGGTGGTCGGAGGAGTGTGAGGCGAGCTTTCGAAGCTCAAGACAGCCTTGACCACCGCACCGGTGTTGGTACTACCTACGAGCACAGGGCCTTATACAGTTTATTGTGACGCATCTCGTACAGGGCTTGGAACGGTATTGATGCCAGGATGGTAAGGTTATCGCTTATGCTTCGAGGAAGTTAAAGATACATGAAAAGAATTATCAAGTTCATGATCTTGAATTAGCAGCAGTGGTTCATGCCTTAAAGATCTGGAGGCATTATCTATACGGTGTGACATGTGAGGTGTACACTGATCACAAAAGCCTACAGTACTTGTTCAAGCAAAAGGAGTTGAATCTACGACAGCGGAGATGGTTAGAGTTGCTAAAAGATTATGATGTTACTATCTTATATCACCCAGGTAAGGCCAATGTGGTGGTCGATGCATTGAGTAGAAAGTATGCCAACATGGGTAGTCTTGCATACATTCCGGTCAGTCAGAGACCATTAGCTCTAGATGTCCAGGCCTTAGCCAACCGGTTCGTGAGATTAGACATTTCTGAGCCTAGCAGGGTGTTAGCCTGCACGGTCGCTTGTTCTTCATTATTAGAGCGTATCCGTGAGAGGCAATTTGATGATCCTCATTTGCGTGAGTTGAGAGATACAGTACAGCGGGGAGGTGCCACACAGGTAAACCTAGATGATGATGGGGTATTGAAATTGCAAGGTCGAGTTTGTGTACCCAATGTCGAAGGGATTCGAGAGTTGATCTTAGCAGAGGCCCACAGTTCGCGGTATTCTATTCACCCAGGCGCCGTGAAGATGTACCAGGACTTACGGCAACACTATTGGTGGCGCGGAATGAAGAAAGATATCGTTGCGTATGTCGCTCGGTGTCTAAATTGTCAGCAGGTGAAATATGAGCACCAGAGACCTGGTGGTGTATTCCAGAGGATTGAAATTCCCGAGTGGAAATGGGAGCGGATCACTATGGACTTCGTTACTAGACTTCCTTTGACTCGGAGAAAATTTGATGCTATTTGGGTCATTGTTGATAGACTGACCAAATCAGCACACTTTATTCCAGTATCTGTCTCCTACTCGTCGGAGAGGTTAGCGGAGGTTTACATTAGGGAGATTGTTCGTCTCCATGGAGTGCCGGTATCTATTATCTCTGATCGGGGTACGCAGTTTACCTCGCGGTTCTGGAGAGCGGTTCAGCAGGAGTTAGGCACCCAGGTTCGGTTGAGTACAGCATTTCATCCTCAGACGGATGGCCAGTCCGAGAGGACTATTCAGATTCTTGAGGACATGCTTCGAGCCCGTGTTATTGATTTCGGAGGCTCGTGGGACCAGTTTCTACCATTAGCAGAGTTCGCCTACAATAACAGTTACCAATCTAGCATCCAGATGGCTCCGTATGAGGCGTTGTATGGTAGGCGATATCGATCACCAGTTGGATGGTTTGAACCGGGAGAGGCTCGGTTGTTGGGTACAGACTTAGTTCAGGAGGCCTTAGATAAGGTCAAGACTATTCAGGGAGAGATTGCGTTCAGCTCAGTCTAGGCAAAAGACTTATGCGGATCGTAAGGTTCGAGATGTAGATTTCATGGTTGGTGAACGAGTATTGCTCCGGGTGTCGCCTATGAAGGGCGTGATGAGGTTTGGGAAGAAGGGCAAGCTCGGCCCTAGGTATATTGGCCCATTTGAGATTCTAGACAGAGTGGGAGGGGTGGCTTACAGATTAGCTTTGCCGCCTAGCTTATCAGCCGTGCATCCAGTTTTCCATGTATCTATGCTTCGGAGATACCACGACGATCCCACACATGTGTTAGACTTCAGTACTGTCCAATTGGACAATGATCTATCTTACGAGGAGGAGCCGGTGGCTATTCTAGACCGGCAGGTTCGACAGTTGAGGTCGAAGAGTTATCCTTCTGTGCGTGTTCAGTGGAGAGGTCAGCCTCCTGAGGCATCGACCTGGGAGTCCGAGTCTGATATGCGGAGCCGTTACCCACACTTGTTTCCTGACTCGGTACTTCTTTCTTTTGTCCGTTCGAGGACGAACGGTTGTTTTAGAGGTGGAGATTGTGACGACCCAAAGGGTCATCACTTATTTTATTAATAATTTCGAGCTTCTGAGGCCTTGATAACCTCATTCTATATTGCCTCGATTTACGTGCACGATCCGAGCTTGTAGCCGGAAAGATTTTGTGATAGAAAATATGAATTCTATGAGAAATATGGATAAAAATGATATTAATATTGATATGGTTGACTTCGGTCAACATTTTTGGTAAACGGATCCGGACCCGAGATTGGATGGTCCCGAGAGGTCCGTAGGAAAATATGGGACTTGGACATGTGTCCGGAGTCGAATTCTGAGGCCTAGAGCCCAAGTTATGAATTTTTATGTGAAATTGTTTTTAATGCAATTATTAAAGGAAATAAATTAATTGACCTTGGTATCGGGCTCGTATTTTGGTTCCGACGCCCGGTACAAGTCTTAAATATCATATATGTGATTTCTGTAAAGTTTGGTGACATTTGGATGTCGTTTGAGATGTTTTGGACCTTGAGTTCCAATGTTAAGAAGTTTTGAAAATCAAAAGTATGAAAATCATGAGTTTGAGGCTTGATTTGATTAAAACGAAGTGATATTGGCGATATGATCGCACGAACAAGTCCATAATGTGTTTTGAGGTTGTGTACATGTTTGGTTTGGAGCCCGGGGGGCTCGGGTAAAGATTTGATAGGCCGTTGGATGAAACTCTGAATTTTTGGACTGCTGGTTTTTCACCCAGCTGTTGGCTTCGCAATTGCGAAGTTTTCTCGCAAATGCGAAGGGGGACAGGGTCGCAAATGCGAACATTCATCGCAAATGCGAAGCCCCCTTTGGCCCAGCCTTGTTCGCAAATGCGAACAATTGTTCGCATTTGCGAAGGTCCCCAGTGCCAGCCTATGTTCGCAAATGCGAACACAAGTTCGCAAATGCGAACATCCCCCATTATGCCTTGGTTCGCAAATGCGAACTATTGTTCGCAAATGCGAACACTGCCTTATACAGCATGTGTTCGCAAATGCGAACATTAGTTCGCGAATGCGAACTGTTCGCAAATGCGAACAAATGTTCGCAAATGCGAACTTCCCACCCTTAGCTTAATTTTCAAACTCCAGAAATTTGTCGGGGTTCGCAATTGCGAACCCAAGTTCGCAAATGCGAACACAGAGACCTGAAAAACACGAATTTCAGTCATTTCTTCACATTTTTACAAAACCAAAACACCCATTTGCGATTCTTCAAGGATTTCTTCTTCATCAAAACGATTGTAAGTCACTTTTTACTTAATTCTTTCAATTCCTAACATCATTAAACATGTTTTTCTTAAGAAATCAAAGATTTTCATGGTAAAATTCTTGTTTTTGTTAGAAAATAGGGTTTTTCATAAATTGGGGAATTGGACCTCGAATCGAGGTCCGATTTTGAAACAAATTATATATATGAACTCGTGGGGGAATGGGTAACCGGATTTTGGTTCTAACCCCGAATTCCGACAATGTGGGCCCGGGGTTGAAATTCACTATTCATGGCAGAATGTTGTATAAGTTGTATTTGGTATTAAGAATTAGTTTGTTGAGTAGAATTGATGATATTAAATCAATTGTGTATAGATACGGTTGGATTGGAGCCAAATTGAAAGAAAAGACATTTCCACGGAGTGAATTGTTCATAAGCATTCGAGGTAAGTGTTTGTTCTATCCTAGCTTGAGGGAATAGGATTATGTGTTATGTGTTATGTGATCGAGTGCGGTGTATGGGCCGTGGTGACGAGCATCCATACACTGGGACGTCTAGTATGACCGTGAGTCGTTGGAAAATGATATTTTGAGATATATTACAGGTGAATTGTTATTATTCTCCCTTGTTGGGACTTGTTGTGAAGATAATTATTGATTGCCCTTGATGGGACGATTTATGAATTGTTGTTTCTTTCTCTGCCCTTAACTGTGATTGTTATTTGGGTGAGGAAGAGTGATAATACACGAAGGGTGATGCCGTGCCATGTTTATTTATTTATGCACGAAGGTTAATGCCGTGCCATGTTTATTTATTGATTATGCACGAAGGATCATGCCGTGCCCTGTTATTGGATTATGCACGAAGGATCATGCCGTGCCCTGTTATTGAACCATGTACGAAGGATCATGCCGTACTATGGATGTGAGGATAAGAGTAAAAGCACGAAGGGTGATGCCGTGTACTTTATTTGTTTGTTTGGTGAGGATGAGAGTAAAAGCACGAAGGGTGATGCCGTGTACTTTATTTGTTTATTTGGTGAGGATGAGAGTAAAAGCACGAAGGGTGATGCCGTGCAATTGCTTGCTATTTCTTGAAGTGATATTATTCGTGTTTACATTATACTTTGTCTTCTTTGCGAAATTATTAACTGTGGTTAATTGTTGAATTCTTTAAGATATTCCTTATTGTGTTATTACTTGATTATTTCTTGTTATTTTGTGGTACACACATATATATTGAATTGCACAGGTTTATGTGAGTGTCTGGTCCTAGGCTTGTCACTACTTCGCCGGGATAGGCCAGGCACTTACCAGCACATGGGGTCGGTTGTGCTGATGCTACACTTCTGTGCGTTTTTGCACAGGTCCAGGTTACGATCGGGAGCAGCAGCAGCAGTAAATAGATTGCGTGGGAGTTGATCACATTTGAGACCGAGGTAGCTTGCAGGCGTCCGCAGGCCCGGCGTCTCTCTCTTTATTTATGTTATTAGATGTAGTCTCTTTGTTCCGAGACAAACAGAATTGTGTTATATTTCTTCAGACTTTTATGTGTAGTATTCCATAGTAGTTTGTGAGTTGGTGACTCCACGTCTTGGTTAGAGGATTTCAGTATGATTTTCACCTTGTGATTGGTTATTTCCATTTCGATAAAGTATTCTGCATTTATTTAATTAAAATTGTGTTAAAAATAGTATAGTATGAATACAATGGCTTGCCTAGCTACCACGAGTAGGCGCCATCACGATCCCGATGTTGGGGGAAAAATCCGGGTCGTGACATCAAGCAAGTTCATTGTTCTTGTGTAGTAGTATTTGAGGGTCTTGAGACCCGAGTTGATTTATTGCTTTTGGACATGGTGGATTTTGATGTTATATTTGGGATGGATTGGTTGTCCCTGTATCATGCTATCTTGGATTGTCACGCCAAGACCATGACCTTGGCTTTACCAGATTTTCCCCGATTGGAGTGGAGAGGGACCCATGACATTTTAGCCGCAATGTTATTTCATATGTTAAGGCTCGACGCATGGTTGATAAAGGGTGTTTAGCTTATTTAGCATATGTTCGTGATTCCAGCACAGAGGTTCCTTCTATTGACTATGTTCCTATTGTTCGGGAGTTCCCCGAGGTTTTCCGTTCAGACTTGTCGGGTATGTCGCCCGACAGGGATATTGATTTATGTATTGATCTGGCCCCAAACACACAGCCCATTTCTATTCTATGGTATCGTGTGGCCTCGCCAGAGTTTAAGGAGTTAAAAGACCATTTGCAAGATTTGCTAGAGAAGGGTTTTATCAGGCCTAGTGTTTCTCCTTGGGGTGCGTCGATGTTATTTGTGAAGAAAAAGGATGGGTCTATGACGATAAAGAATAAGTATCCATTACCAAAATTGATGATTTGTTCGACCAGCTACAGAGTGCGAAGGTGTTTTCAAAGATAGACCTGAGATCTGGCTAACATCAGCTAAGGATTAGGGCATCTGATGTCCCTAAGACATAATTCCACTCTCGATACGGACATTATGAGTTTTTGGTCATGTAATTTTGGTTGACCAATGCCCCAGCAGCATTTTTGGAGTTGATGAACCGAGTGTTCAGGCCTTATCTAGACTTGTTCATGATAGTCTTTATTGACGATACTCTTGTGTACTCCCGTAGTTGGGAGAAACACGAGCAGCACCTCAGAGTGGTTCTTCAAACTCTAAAGGATGGTCAGTTGTATGCTAAGTTCTCGAAGTGTGAGTTCTGGTTAAGTTCGGTTGTATTTTTGGGCCATGTTGTATCAGTATAGGGTATTCAGGTGGACCCGAAGAAGATTAAGGCAGTCAAGAATTGGCCTCGATAAGCTTCAACGATTTGGAGTTTCTTGGGGTTAGCAGGTTATTACCGTTGGTTCGTGGAGGGGTTTTTTGTCACGCCCCAAATCGAGGGACATGACCGGCGCCTGACCGGGTTGCCCCAGTCAAGCGGACCTGGGTGCCTTTCATTCCCACGCGTTACCCCTGTGTTGACTGTTTCTCATTAACCAAATATATTACTAATCATAATGACCGATTTCATAATGCATAAACATAACCATGTGATTGATTCACTAACAAGTTCATAATTTATATTTACAACGCCCCATACATATACATAGGCCACAATCCCACAGGTTTACATGTCCACGGAGCCTCTAGGATACAAAAAGGGAAATACAATACTTGCCGGTAACAAGGCTCCGGCTATACCTTACAAAAATCCAAAAGAAAGTCTGAAATAAAAGTGGCATGAGCCACACTGGGCCCCGAGGAAGAAAAGGGCTCACCAAAACGGACAATGGAAGGAGAAGGATACTACTGCCGATGAGCTGAAGTGCCTGCTACTGATCCACCTACAATCATAACACGAATGTAGCGTCCCCGGCAAAAGGGACGTCAGTACACTTGAATTGTACTGGTATGTATGGACAAACTTTGTCCCAAGTAAACTCAAGCCATTAAACAAGAATCACCGTGTTAAGACAACCAATAGATTACATCAAGAAGTCAATTAAGCTAACTAACCATGTTTCCAACCTTTTACTCATTTCAGATAAGCCTCAACACAAGCACGTTTAAAGTCCACAAATAGAACAACAACCAATCAACCACATAAATTGCAAGTAGTCAAACATAGGGGCAATCAGTGCCCCCCAGGTTGCAAACTCTCCTGCTGTCTCCTTTCACAATTTCACATTATTGATTTTTGTATCAATTTTCAATAGCGATTTCGATCGCTTTCCATCCTTATTGCCCCCGACCACCCTTATTACCTCGGCCACCCTTATCACCCCAACCCACACCTTATTTCACCACGTTGCGGCGCGCAACACGACCCCGCCTTACAGTTGAAAACACAACAATTTCAAACGGCAGATAAGGTACTACACACAATTTCAACAAGTTCAAATAAGCAACTTGCACATTGTTTCATGTTCTCAATTACTTCTCAAGCCAATATCACAACCAAGTTACAATGTTTCCACATTCAAGAATATTCACACATGTATATTCAACAATTTTCCATAATTCAAGTGTTTCATCTCTTTCCACAATAAACCAATTCTCAAGTGTTTCATTTTCTTTTCCACAAGGTGCCATATAGGCCATCATAATCATTATGCACAAATTCTTTACCCAATTCAACTCTCATTTACCTTTCGGTTCATATTTCATACCACAACACTCATAGTTCAACAACAACTTTGAATATCCAACAACAACATCAAATAATTACATACAATTTCTCAAATCAACACATGCCAAATAATTTTACACATAAGGGCGATTTCACAAGAATCAAAATTAGCCATACATACCTGGTGATGATTTTTCCTCCTACTTTATGCTTACACAAAATATCCTACTCTCGCCAACCTTGTTCTTGAAGACTCTTACTTCTACTCACTCCTTTTTACTAGAAATCAAGTTAAATAATCATGCATGAGTGTAAAAATTCTATTTTCAAAAGCTATTATATGCAAACCTCTCTTTACCAAATTTAAAACTGAAAATCAAAGAAAATAGTTA
Source organism: Nicotiana noctiflora (assembly GCA_032618575.1). Taxonomy (NCBI): domain Eukaryota; kingdom Viridiplantae; phylum Streptophyta; class Magnoliopsida; order Solanales; family Solanaceae; genus Nicotiana; species Nicotiana noctiflora. The sequence continues at coordinate 311,218 of JASVEL010012155.1, forward strand.
GGGTTTTTACCTTGAAAAGATTGGGGAAGTTGAATCCTTGCCCTAGGATCCCTTGGAATTAAGTGGTTGGAACAATCTTTGAAGATGAAAGATTTCTCTCCCTAAAACCCTCTCTTCTCTCTCTAATTTTGGTATGATGATATGATAAAATGAAGAAGAAATGTGTTATATTAAAGAAGAGATCGGGTCAAAATGTTACAAAAATCTGGACCGGGTCAATTATGCGGTGCACTTTGCGACCGCAGAATCAACATGCGGTCCGCATAGTGACCGCAGAATGGCCTCAAAATTACACAGGTTCTGTTACAGAATGCGGCCATTATGCGGTCCGCATTCCTGATCTGCGGTCGCAAAGTGGACCGCAGATTCACTATGCGATCGCAATTTCGACCGCATTATTGACACGATTTTGGGCAACTCTCTGGAACATTTTGCGGCAAGAATGCGGTCCGCATGACAGGTTTGCGATCGCATTCTTGACCGCATATTCTACGCATTCCTAACACATTATTCGGACCATGACACCACAGCTACTAGGTTTTATGCACAAAAATTTTACGGGGCCTTACATCCTCCCCCTTAAGATCATTCGTCCTCGAATGAGGATTTTGAAATAAATGAGTTGGTTTTGAAAGACATGATATGCAACCATCAAAATTTTGACTAACTCTTATATTTTAGAAAAATTTTGCCAGAGTTTCCTTTGTATTATGGACATATCCACCTGTCATAGGGCCCCCGAAACACATTACCAAACAACAATTCACAAATACAACACTTTTCACAACTTGTATATACTTTCTTGCCTCAACAAATGCACACATTTTATCACATTGTTACTATTGCACATAAACTAGTCACTTCAATGAGTCCTTTCCTTATTCAACCATTTTAACACAACATGTACACACAAACAAACCACTACCAATCTACACTTACTATTAGTCGCTTACTTAACACATAACTCTTTACAAAATGGAGGAGGCTCTTACTAACACTAAGAGGGAAACAACTTGGACAAGATGACAGTTACTAGAAGTAGAAGGATCGCCTAATTTCTTCTAAGCTTGATCAAACAAATGGGGGTACTTTTCCTTCATCTCTTTCTCTGCTTCCCATGTGGCCTCCTCAACTTGTTGACTTCGCCAGAATACTTTAACAGAGGCAACTTCCTTATTTCTTAACTTACGGACTTGCCTATCAAGAATGGCAACTGGAACTTCTTCATATGACAAATCTTCATTAACCTCAATAGCCTCGACTGACATGATTGCGGATGGATTTCCAATCACTTTCTTCAACATGGACACATGGAATACCGAGTGCACCGATGACATCTCAAGAGGCAATTCTAGCCTATAAGCAACTTGACCAATCCTTTGAACGATCCGATATGGACCAACATACCTAGGACTCAATTTCCCTTTCTTTCCGAATCGCATGACTCCCTTCATAGGAGATACCCTCAAGAACACCCAATCATCGACTTGAAACTCCAAATCCCTTCGACGAACGTCTGCATAGGACTTTTGACGACTCTGTGCTGTTTTCATTCTCTCCTGAATAACCTTGACCTTTCCCATAGCTTCGTACACCATATCTGGCCCTAGCAATTCCGCTTCACCTGCCTCAAACCACCCAATTGGCGATCTACATCTTCTCCCGTACAATGCCTCAAATGGGGCCATCTGAATGCTAGCTTGATAGCTATTATTGTAAGCAAATTCTATCAGTGGCAAGTGTTCATCCCAATTACCTTTAAAATCTAAGACACAAGCCCGCAACATATCTTCAAGCGTCTGAATGGTCTGCTCGGCCTGTCCAAAAGTTAGCTGTGAACTGAGCCCCACGATCCGAGATGATAGAAAGTGGAGTGCCATGAAGTTTTACTATCTCCTTGATGTACAATCTTGCATATTGCTCCGCGGTATCGGTGGACTTGACAGGCAGGAAGTGAGCTGATTTGGTGAGTCGATCTACTATCACCCATATTGAATCGAACTTATGCTGAGTGCGAGGTAACCCTACCACGAAATCCATATTGATCATCTCCCATTTCCACCTTGGTATTTCTATAAGCTGAGTTAATCCACCAGGCCGTTGATGCTCGGCCTTCACTTGTTGACAGTTCGGACATTTAGTTACAAAGCTTGCCACATCCCTTTTCGTACCGTTCCACCAATAAATCTCCTTGAGATCGTGATACATTTGCGTTGAACCAGGGTGCACAGAATACCTGGAAGTATGAGCCTCTGCCATTACCCTTTCCCGAAGCTCGTCCACATCCGGAACACATAGTCTATCTTGACACCGCATTACACCCTCTTCGCTGCTGAGTACAAATGCTGAGGTCTTGTCATTCATAACTGCTTCCTTTACCCGAACCAATGCTGGATCCATGAACTGTTTTTCCTTGATTTCCGCAACCAATGATGATTCTGCTCCATTATGCACCAAAATATCCCCCTCGTCTGACGCCGAGATACGAACCCCCAAACTGGCTAATTGGCAAACCTCTCGAGCCAGGGGTCTCTGATCCACACCCAAATGAGCCAAACTACCCATGGATTTTCGACTAAGAGCGTCGGCTACCACATTTGCCTTTCCCGGATGGTACAATATGTTCATATCATAGTCCTTGAGCAATTCTAACCACCGCCGCTGTATCAGATTTAGCTCCTTCTGCTTGAACAAATACTGGAGGCTCTTGTGGTCTGAAAACACATCTACATGAACTCCATAAAGATAGTGCCGCCATATTTTCAAAGCAAACACAACAGCCGCGAGCTCCAAATCATGTGTCGGATAATTCTTCTCGTGATTTTTTTTTTTGAGTTATCTCGAAGCATACGCTCTAACCTTTCTGTGTTGCATCAACACACACCCCAAACCAACCCTGGAGGCATAACTATCACCTTAACACTTTACATCATTAGCGGAACATCTTTATTATATCCCTCTTACATAAGACCTTCCACGAATTTAGTTCTACTATAATTTCCTTGATATAGTTACGACCCCATCTGAACCATTTCTACTAACTCTTACGATTCTTATCAAAAGGCATTACTGAGTGAGTTTTCTCATATGACCTCCTATCTCAAATGAATAGCACTGGCTAACTTGCACATATACCCCGAATAACACTAACTTGCACGGCATTGTATCGAATGTAAAGTAGCATTGTGCCCTAACTTTTCTTAACCAACCTCTTCTCCCCATATGTGCATTATAGACTTTAAGAAACTACACTACTTCCCCTGTGAAATTTCCTACCATCCCTCATTACGGTTAAACACCTCTCAAAACGTATATCAACAACCTTTATATGCATATGACTTAGGAAGGGTCACTAGCCCGAGAAGGGTATTCTCTGAAACTTTAAATCCTCCTCAATACTTCAACAACAACTTTTGGTTTTACTCTTAAGTGTAAGGCTTAGTCCACTTGATTCTATCTCGGATGAGTAACTCGCCTTATTCCCCATGTTATAGTTACCAATAAAGTTCCCTGATATTGCCGCTTAAGAGTTATCATGCCAAACACGTCTAGTCTGTCACGAGTTTTCATCCTCTTTCAATCCATTCCGAACCTTTCATTCCCATCTTGTTTTGCGGATAGTGCATAATTAATAGCTTTATTGTTCCACACATTTGTCTGCCTCCTGTGAACTTGAAAAATCATTATGTCTTGTTTAATCATTTTACAGTACCACAACCTCACCAACGATAACCTCGCTTCCCATTGTGTGTAGACATGAACAATCTCTAGACCCCTTTAGTCGATATTCAGTGTCACCCATGTCGGTTGCATTGCGGTTAATCCCTTATAACTTTTATTAACACTTGTGCCCTAAGTGAGTCCACCATTCTGATGCAAAAATTGTTTTAAATAACCATGACCATCTCAATTTAAAGGTTTTCTCCCCATTTCTTCTCACCTCATTCTTCCTAGTTAGTGAATAGCCACGCACTCTTCCATATATTACGTGGTCTCTTACCTTAGGCATTCCATCCGGCTCACCTCTTAACTCTTATTGGGACTTATGTAGCAAGGAGTGTTCGTCTGAACATCACTTAACACTTATCTATTTGTAAGGCTCTTTAGAGGCTCTCTATCAAGCCCCAATTACCATCTTGGGTTGTTGTGGCAACACATTCATTTCTCTCACTCGTTATGGCTTTCTTAGTATCCCGAAACTTTGTTTAAATCACAAATCTATGATTAGCCCATTCTAGGAACTCACAATCTTTCACATTTGACATATGGTACCTCCTTGGGTCCCATTTCTCCTGACCTTATGACAAGTAAAAGTCTCTTTACAAACATACTATTATTTTCTAGAATCGTTGACCCTATCGGTCACATTGCCATGCGTGAAGAATTTACATTCCTTAATCTCTTTTCTAGACCACACATGTCTTTACCAAAATATTCAAATATCATAGCTACATGGTCTTGCTCTTGTTTCATTGTATTTAAGTAGCCTCACGATGGTTCTCCCTCTCCCACATGGGGATAATATCCTGGATCTTGACACAAGTCTTGAGTTTAGAAACTTTAGGGACATATGCCTCATATATCTATCCCTCTTATATGCATACTCGACTATTAGGAAAGTTTAAGTCACCATAGTAGTGATCTCATAAGTTCCCTCCTCCTATTCAGCCACGCAGGTATGGGATTCCAAGTCCCCTCGTATATCCTTTATGTACATTTCTAGGTCCTTATAAAGTTCATGAGACAAGGGTCTTCTCGGCTAGGGTCCAATTGAGTCTCATTTCGTAACTTTTTACCTCCTGTGAGACACTTACACCCTCATCATTAATCTCCTAGTCTTTCTCTCATACAACACGTGCTTATATAACCAATATTCTTTCACACCTTACGATCAATTATATACTTCTTGCACTAACCACGCTTGCTATTTAAGCTTACATATCAATCATCAAATCAATGCCTCTTCGTGCGGGTAATCACTTCTAATCCTTTCCCCAAATAAAGTATACTTGTAGTACTATGTACTCATACTATATATTCATACAGTTTATTCAACAAGATACATGTGCAATCTCCATAACACCCATGTCTTTTCCCATTGGTCATGACATATGACAACACTACATGAAATAGACGAAAGAGCATTTAAACTTACCTTGAATCTCAACGCACGGGTTACAAAACAATCTTATAGTCAAACTTTATCGCACGATTTGGAGTGTTGAAGAAGGGTAATATTCCTAAATGTCCGTGTAGCCCCCTACTTATATGATGTGGTCGACAACACACCTATAAGAAGGGCACTACTAGACACGGCTCCGAGACATCCTAGGACACTTTAAAAATCATATGCTGTGATACCAAGTTTGTCACGCCCCAAATCGAGGGACATGACCGGCGCCTGACCGGGTTGCCCCAGTCAAGCGGACCTGGGTGCCTTTCATTCCCACGCGTTACCCCTGTGTTGACTGTTTCTCATTAACCAAATATATTACTAATCATAATGACTGATTTCATAATGCATAAACATAACCATGTGATTGATTCACTAACAAGTTCATAATTTATATTTACAACGCCCCATACATATACATAGGCCACAATCCCACAGTTTACATGTCTACGGAGCCTCTAGGATACAAAAAGGGAAATACAATACTTGCCGGTAACAAGGCTCCGGCTATACCTTACAAAAATCCAAAAGAAAGTCTGAAATAAAAGTGGCATGAGCCACACTGGGCCCCGAGGAAGAAAAGGGCTCACCAAAACGGGCAGTGGAAGGAGAAGGATACTACTGCCGATGAGCTGAAGTGCCTGCTACCGATCCACCTACAATCATAACACGAATGTAGCGTCCCCGGCAAAAGGGACGTCAGTACACTTGAATTGTACTGGTATGTATGGACAAACTTTGTCCCAAGTAAACTCAAGCCATTAAACAAGAATCACCGTGTTAAGACAACCAATAGATTACATCAAGAAGTCAATTAAGCTAACTAACCATGTTTCCAACCTTTTACTCATTTCAGATAAGCCTCAACACAAGCACGTTTAAAGTCCACAAATAGAACAACAACCAATCAACCACATAAATTGCAAGTAGTCAAACATAGGGGCAATCAGTGCCCCCCAGGTTGCAAACTCTCCTGCTGTCTCCTTTCACAATTTCACATTATTGATTTTGTATCAATTTTCAATAGCGATTTCGATCACTTTCCATCCTTATTGCCCCTGACCACCCTTATTACCTCGGCCACCCTTATCACCCCAACCCACACCTTATTTCACCACGTTGCGGCGCGCAACACGACCCCGCCTTACACTTGAAAACACAACAATTTCAAACAGCAGATAAGGTACTACACACAATTTCAACAAGTTCAAATAAGCAACTTGCACATTGTTTCATGTTCTCAATTACTTCTCAAGCCAATATCACAACCAAGTTACAATGTTTCCACATTCAAGAATATTCACACATGTATATTCAACAATTTTCCATAATTCAAGTGTTTCATCTCTTTCCACAATAAACCAATTCTCAAGTGTTTCATTGTCTTTTCCACAAGGTGCCATATAGGCCATCATAATCATTATTCACAAATTCTTTACCCAGTTCAACTCTCATTTACCTTTCGGTTCATATTTCATACCACAACACTCATAGTTCAACAACAACTTTGAATATCCAACAACAACATCAAATAATCACATACAATTTCTCAAATCAACACATGCCAAACAATTTTACACATAAGGGCGATTTCACAAGAATCAAAATTAGCCATACATACCTGGTGATGATTTTTCCTCCTACTTTATGCTTACACAAAATATCCTACTCTCGCCAACCTTGTTCTTGAAGACTCTTACTTCTACTCACTCCTTTTTACTAGAAATCAAGTTAAATAATCATGCATGAGTGTAAAAATTCTATTTTCAAAAGCTATTATATGCAAACCTCTCTTTACCAAATTTAAAACTGAAAATCAAAGAAAATAGTTAGGGTTTTTACCTTGAAAAGATTGGGGAAGTTGAATCCTTGCCCTAGGATCCCTTGGAATTAAGTGGTTGGAACAATCTTTGAAGATGAAAGATTTCTCTCTCTAAAAACCCTCTCTTCTCTCTCTAATTTTGGTAAGATGATATGAGAAAATGAGGGTAAAAGGTGTTATATTAAAGAAGAGATCGGGTCAAAATGTTACAAAAATCTGGGCCGGGGCGAATCTGCGGTGCACTTTGCGACCGTAGAATCAACATGCGGTCCGCATAGTGACCGCAGAATGGCCTCAAAAATGACTCAAGGTCTGTTACAGAATGCGGCCATTATGCGGTCCGCATTCCTGATCTGCGGTCGCAAAGTGGACCGCAGATTCACTATGCGATCGCAATTTCAACCGCATTATTGACACGATTTTGGGCAACTCTCTGGAACATTTTGCGGCAAGAATGCGGTCCGCATGACAGGTTTGCGATCGCATTCTTGACCGCATATTCTACGCATTCCTAACACATTATTCGGACCATGACACCACAGCTACTAGGTTTTATGCACAAAATTTTTACGGGGCCTTACATTTTTCATCTATTTCAGCCCCGATGACCAGGTTGACCCAGAAGGGTGCCCAGTTCATGTTGTCAGACGAGCGCGAGGAGAGCTTTCAGAAGCAGAAGATAGCCCTGACTACGATATTGATATTGGTTTTACCCACAGGTTAAGGGCTTTATACAGTTATTGTGATGCTTCCCATATTAGGCTTGGTGTGGTATTAATGCAAGATGGCCAAGTCATTGCTTATGCTTCGATGCAATTGAAGATCCATGAGATGAATTATCCGGTCCATGATTTAGAGTTGGCATCCATTGTTCATTCTTTGAAGATTCGGAGGCTTTACTTATATGGTGTGACATGTGAGGTGTACACTGATCACAACAGTCTACAATACTTGTTCAACCAAAAGGAGTCGAAATTGAGGTAGCGGAGGTGGTTGGAGCTATTGAAGGATTATGATGTTACTATTTTGTACCACCCGGGGAGAGCCAATGTGGTGGTCGATGCATTGAGTAGGAAGTCCGCCAGCATGGGTCGTCTTGCTTATGTTCTGGTCAGTCAGAGACCACTTGCTTTGGATATTCAGGCCTTGGCTAATCAGTTCGTGAGGTTGGATATTTCTGAGCCTAGTATAATGTTAGTTTGCACGGTCGCTTGTTCTTCATTATTGGAGAGTATCTATGATCGGCAGTTTGATGATCCACATTTGTGTGTCTTGAGAGACACGCTACAACATGGAGGTGCCACGACAGTGACTTTAGATGATGATGGTGTTTTGAGGTTGCAGGTGCAAGTTCGTGTGCCCAATGTCGATGGGATTCGAGAGTTAATCTTAACGGAGGCCCATAGTTTGTGATATTCTATTCACCCGGGCGATGTGAAGATGTATCAGGACTTGCGACAGCATTATTAGTTGCGTATGATGAAGAAAGACATTGTAACATATGTGGCTTGGTGTTTGAATTGTCAACCGGTCAAGTATGAGCATTAGAGGCTTGGTGGTGTATTTCAGTGGGTTGAGCTTCCCGAGTGGAAGTGGGAGAGGATTACCATGTATTTTGCTACTGGACTTCCGGTGACTCGGAAGAAGTTTGATGTTATTTGGGTCATTGTTGATAGGCTGACCAAGTCAGCACATTTCGTTCCTACTGCCACCACTTATTCGTCGAAGAGATTAGCTGAGATCTACATCCGAGAGATTGATCGCCTTTATGGGGTTCCAGCATCTATCATTTCGGACCGATGTACGCAGTTTACCTCATGCTTCTGGTGAGTCGTTCAGCAGGAGTTAGGCACCCAAGTTCAGTTGAGAACATCATTTCATCCTCAAACAGACGGCCAATCTGATAGGACTATTCACATATTAGAGGATATGCTCCGAGCCTGTGTCATTGATTTTACAGGCTTGTGGGACTAGTTTTTGCCTTTAGTAGAGTTCGCCTACAACAACAGCTACCAGTCCAGCATTTAGATGGCTCCATATGAGGAATTGTATGGTAGGCAACGTCGATCTCCAGTCGGATGGTTTGAGCCGGGAGAGGCTCGATTATTGGGTAGTCCAATAGGCCTTAGATAAGGTCAAGATCATTCAGGACAGGCTTCGTTCGGCTCAGTCATAGCAAAAGAGTTATGCAGATTGCAATGTTCGAGATATAGCTTTTATGGTTAGTGAGCAAGTATTGCTTCATGTATCTCCTACGAAGGGCGTGATGAGATTTTGGGAAGAAGGGCAAGCTTAGCCCTTGGTTCATTGGCCCATTTGAGATTCTTGATCATGTGGGAGAGGTGGCTTACAGACTTGCCTTTCCACCTAGCTTGTCAGCTGTGCATCCAGTGTTTCATGTTTCTATGATTGGGAGGTATCACAGCGATCCTACCCACGGGTTAGATTTCAGCACTGTCTGGTTGGACAAGGATTAGTCTTTCAGGGAGGAGCCAGTAGCTATTTTAGGTCGGCAGGTTCGATAGTTTGGGTCAAAGAGTTTTCCTTCAGTGTGTGTCCTCCTGAGGCATCGACGTGGGAGTCCAAGTCCGATATGTCGAGCTGTTATCCTCATCTATTTCCTGACTCAGGTACTTCTTTTTTTGTTCGTTCGAGAACGAATGATTGTTTAAGAGGTGGAGAATGTGACGGTCCAAAGGGTCATCACTAGACTCCTGTATTTTTCCGCGCTTTCGAGGCTTTGAAAACTTCACTTATAGTTGCTTCAATTTACGTGCATAGTCCAGGCACGTAGTCGAAAAGCTTTTATGTTGAAATATGTGAAATTTGTGAAACATTTAAAGAATTTTGATATTAATATGATTAAAGTTGACTTTGATCAACATTTTTGGTAAATGGACCCAGACCCATAATTTGACGGTCTCGGAGGCTCCGTAGAATAATATGGGACTCCGGCTTGTGCCCGGAGTCGAAATTCGAGGTCTAGAACCCGAGTAAAAGAATTTTTCTATTCAATTGTTTTTCTAAAATTATTAAGGAGAATGGAAATAAAGATTGATTAAAAGACTATGGTATCGGGCTTGTATTTTGGTTCCGACTTAAATATGTGTTAAGCATTTTCTGTGAAGTTTGGTCGAAATCGAACGTCGTTTGATGTGTTTCCGACCTAATTATTAAAGTTATAAGTTTAAGAAGTTTGAAATGAAAATGATGTTTTTGAGGCTTGATTCATCAATTTTGATGTTGTTTTGGCGATTTGATCGCTTGAGTAAGTTCGTAGAATGTCATTGAGTTAGTTTGTGTTGGTTAGGAACCCGGGGGCTCGGGAGTGAATTGGAGGTGGTTCGGGTATTTTTACACTTTGAATGGTAGCATATTTTTCTATAATTTTTGCCCAGTGAAATCCTTCTTGCGTTCGCACTCGCCCTCACGCGTTCGCGATGCTTCATTTTTTTGCTTCATCGAGTTCGCATCAGTAGTCCATGTTCACGTAGAGATATGAACCTCTGAGGGGCCATCCCTCTTTTCCTCTTTGCGTTCAAGAGGGCTGGACCATGTTCGTGTAGTTCACAGCCCATTTCCCATCGCGTTCACGTGCAAACCAATGCGTTCGCGTAGGCCACTTTTCCAGGACCTCCGGCTTTCCATTTTCGCGTCACGAATGCGGTGCCCTCAGACATTCTTTATCGTGAATGCGTCCTTTTTGTCGCGATCACGAAGGGTATACCCTTCAGTGATTATTTTTATCCAAAACAGTAGCAACACGGAATTGTACTCATTTTTGCACACGAATTCTTCTCCCTAATACCCCATAGACAATTTTAAAGAGCCTTTTTCATCCATAGCTTCTTAGGTAAGTGTTCATAACTTCATTCTCTCTTAATTTCTTCATCAAGCCACTAATTTCCTAGCCCTAAATCATTAAATCCAAGTAGAAATTAGGGGTTTTGAGTAGAGTTAAGGTTTTGGGAATTTTGGGTGATTTAACCTGAATTTGGGGTCGAAACTTAAAATAAATTATATATTCGAAGTCGGGGGGGTTATTGTTGACTAGTTTTTGGTCCGAGACTCGTGTTTGGACCATGTGGGCCCGGTGTCGAATTTGGGTATTTTTGGAAGAATGCTAGAAAACTCATTTCTAGGCTACGGGATTATGTTGTTGAGTCTTAATTGAAATTGTTGTATTCATTATGCCTAGATACCATTATTTCGGAGTCAGATTTTAGAGGAAAGGCGGTATTGGAGAGTTGATTGCTATTATTTGGACCGATGTAAGTGTTTGATATAACTTTGGCTTGAGGGAGTTGGATTAGAGTGTTATTAATTTCTATTTGCTAAATGATCGAGTGCGGTGTATAGGCATGGTAACGAGTATCTATACACCGGTGTCTAGCATGACCGTGGGTCTTTGTTGTTACTTGTTTTTGGTATATTTTTAGGACTCCCCAAACTAATTAATGATTTCTACAAAATGTGAAGAGTTGAGGATCAATTGTGAATTTGTGAATTCTTTGGAGCGCTGACTCGAACAATAAAATACTATTGAGTAAGAAATGAAAGAATTGGTAAGAGATGTGATTAAATCCCTTGCCGGGATGACTTGAGTATATTGATTATCTCCCTTGCCGGGACGTCTAAGTTGCTCTTATTGCTCCCTTGTCGGGATCTAGTTGTTTAATTGTGTCTTTCCCTTGCCGGGACATTTCTTCTTGTTATTTATTTCCCTCACCCATTTGGGTGTGATTGTTGTTTTGGGGTGAGGAAGCATGATGATGCACGAAGGATCATTTCGTGCCATTGTTTATTATATTTGCACGAAGGTCATTCCGTGCCATTGTTGATTATATTTGCACAAAGGTCATTCCGTGCCATTATTGATTATATTTGCACAAAGGAACATTTCGTGCCATGAAATGAGAGTTATGTGAGGGAAAGCACGAAGGATGATGCCGTGCATTTTATTTGATTACTTTTGGTGAGGATGGGAGTAAAAGCACGAAGATTGATGTCGTGCAAATCTTTGGGTTTCTTATTTGTTAATTATTGTGGTGCCTTGTTTGTTACGTAAGTTGATGCCTTTTATAGCAAGATTGTATTTCCCCATAGCATGATTCTCTCCATTTTAACTGTTTAGTTTTTGTATTCTTTATATATATATATATATATATATATATATACTGAACTACACAGGTTGATTTGGAAATCATGTCTAGCCTCGTCACTACATCGGCGGGGTTAGGCCAGGCACTTACTAGCACATGTGGTCAGTTTTACTGATCCTACACTTCTATGCTTTTTGCATAAATCACGGTATCGGAGCAGCTTTTGGACCACAACATTAGCACATTGAGTGGGAGCCGACTTCAGCCCAGGGGCTGCGAGGTAGCCTGGCTGACGTTCGTAGGCCAGAGTCCCTTTCTGTATCTACTATTTGTTTTCATTGTACCGAGATGGACACTATGTATTTTTCTATTCAAACTTGTTTGTAGCATTAATTAGTAGTTTGTGAGATAGCGTCTCCAGTACTGGGTAGTGAAAAGTTATATTTCCATATTTTTGAGTTTTCAGTATTTATGACATAAAAGACTTTCGTTTTTATTTACCGATTTATTATTGTTTTTAATGTTGTGTTGTTATCCAAAGGTTTAAAAGTTTGTCTTGCCTAGCTCCAATAGTAGGCTCCATCACGACTCCCGATGATGGAAAATCTGGGTCGTGGCACAGATGCTTCCCGTGTAGCAAATGAGTTGTTGGATGGGAGATTAAAGATTGGAGCCCCAGGCATTCTATGCAAGCTAGATATAGAGAACGCATTTGATAAAGTCAATTGTACAAACTTACTTTACATGTTGAATGCAACATGGGGTTTGGTGACATATAGATTAGATAGATTAAATTAAGCCTGACCACGGATAAATACTCCATCCTAATCAATAGAACTCCAGTAAGTTTCGTTTTCCCACAAAAGGGAATAAGGCAAGGAGACCCCCTATCCCCTTCTTATTCATCTTAGCCATGAAGTGTTTGAGCAGAATGCTTGACAAGGAAAAACAAATAGAGTGGATTGAAGGGTTCAAGGTAGGCAAACTATAGTGACATCTCAGTCTCAAATCTCTCATTTTTTGTGTGCACATGACACCTTAATTTTTTGTGGAACAGATAAGCTACAAGTACAATATCTAAACTTGACACTACTCGTTTTTGAAGCCATCTCAGGGTTGCACATCAATATGGCAAAACGTGTAATCTACTCTGTAAATGAGGTGCCTAATATGGAGGAAATGGCTGGAATTATGGGTTGTGGTACTAGCTCTTTCCCTACAATAGACCTAGGCCTTCCTTTAGGAGCAAAGTACAAAGCAACTGAAGTTTGGAATAGAGTCATTGAAAAGGTAGAGAAGACTAGCAACATGGAAAATGCAGTATTTGTCAATGGAAGGGAGGCTGACATTGATTAATAATGTTCTAGATAGCATTCCAATTTACATCATGTCTTTTTTTCCTATGCCAAGTAAAGTCCAAAAGAAACAGAACAAAAATTAGGAAAGCTTTCTATGGGAGGGCAATAGTGAAGGCCATAAATTCCACCTGGTTAAGTGGTCCAAACTCATCATGCCAAAGAACCAAGGTGGACTAGGTATTAGAGATCTGCAAAAGCACAACAAGAGCCTGCTATTGAAGTGGTGGTGGAGAATGCACAAGAAAGCATGAGCATATAGAAGAAGGTGGTAACAACAAAGTATAGGAAGCTAGACAATTGGAGCACAAAGCAAAGTAGAGCTCTATATGGAGTAGGGCCTTGGAAACATATCAATAATATGAAATAAGAATTCTTTTAAGAGGTATCCTTTAGAGTATGGAATGGCAGATCTATCGAATTCAGGAAGGATAGGTGGCTCCAAAATGGCAAAACCAACCTCTAGAAGATTCACACCCTGGCATATATCGGATAGCTATTGATCCTGACTCAACGAGCCCAGAGCAGAATAGGGAACATATGGGAACCTCATTTCGGAAGGAACATGCAAGATTGGAAACTACGTGAACCTTTTGGCCTCTATAGAATCATTTAAGGTTTAACCATAGACCTCAAAACCTAATACAACCTAAAGTGGGGAAATTCTAGCAAGGGTACATATACAATAAAGGATGGGTACAACAAACTATGTGCATCCGATATAATGATTGATAATTGGCCATGGAAGCATATATGGAGGTCAAAATTACCTACAAAAGTAATGTGATTCTCTTGGATTGCTCTCAGAAATACTACCTTAACTCAGGACAACCTATGCAAAAGAAACATTCAACTAGTTAACAGATGCTACATGTTCTACAACAATGCAGAATCAGTAAACCATCTCTTCTTGTTTTGTCTAGTGACAACAAATATAAGGAATATGTTCTTAGCAGTTGTCACACCTCCATTTTTACAACTTTTCCGAAGAATAAAGTATACCCCGTTATTTACTAATACACCCCGAGATAGGATATAATAATAACAGCAGGGAAGGAGTTTTTCCACTTTAAGGACAACCAGAATGGGATTTATTTAGATTTTAGAGTCGCCACTTGGGAAGATAATAGTGTCCCAAGTCACCGGTTCAATCCCGAATCCGAGGAAATATGACTCTATCTTAACATTCTGCGAAACTAGAAATCCGTATAAGGAATTCTGTTAACCCAGGAGAAGGTGTTAGACACTCCCAAATTTCGTGGTTTTAGCACGGTCGCTCAACTGTCATATTTGACTTATTTGATTTCTTTATATGCTTTTATAAATGTGAATGTCCCGTTTTGTTATTTTATTGACTTGCGACATCGGGAAAATACATTTTGAGTCACACCGCAACCAGTACGCTTGCGACTTTAATACGTTTCAGTTTCGCCGGGATTTGAGATTCGAGTCACATAAATGTGCACTCATATTAAGGATGTATATTTTAATCGTGCCTATAACATCTACGTCTTATCATCTTTAGGAAAGATCGTGAAATTCGCTAAACGGTCTTCCCGAGTCTAACATTCTTATTAACATTCATATGGGGGCCCCGGTGTCTTATCATTTTAACACGAGGCTCATCCCTTTATTTTATAAGTCCAAACTTATCATATACTACATTTGCTATTTCTGTTTTTCCTCCTAATCATGATATAGTTTTTGGTATTTTCTAAATTTGTTATTATTATGTCCAGGCCAATTATTTACTACTAGGCATGGACTTTTGGACTGTGTTAACAGTCCATTATGCGTGAATGTGCTTCTTGTCACGACCCAAACCGATGGGCCGCGACAGGCATCTGGTACCTTACTTAACCGAGTACCAACGTAACATATCTTTCTTATTATACTATTATGAGTAAATAAGCCAGAAAACCCGCTATGAGATAACAAGAATAAAACATAA
Source organism: Nicotiana noctiflora (assembly GCA_032618575.1). Classification (NCBI taxonomy): domain Eukaryota; kingdom Viridiplantae; phylum Streptophyta; class Magnoliopsida; order Solanales; family Solanaceae; genus Nicotiana; species Nicotiana noctiflora. The sequence continues at coordinate 326,621 of JASVEL010012155.1, forward strand.
GGGAATACTCAACATATGATGACCCAACATGATATACAAACTTATACATATGACACACGGGCCTATAAGACCGACATGACCATTTCTAAACTCAAAATATAGGCCGACAAGGCCATACAAGTATCCATACACCTGACATCTGTCTACAAGCCTCTAAGAGTATATAAAATCATAAAGGTCGGGGCAGGGCCCCACTATACCAACCATTACATATCCAAAGCATACTGACCAAATAGGCAACTCCGGAGCAAGTGGAGTGCGCCAACACCTTCGCTGAGCTGATAGCCTAATAGGAGGACAATCAACCCATCAATCGGGACCTGCGGGCATGAAACACAGCGTCCCCAGGCAAAAGGGATGTCAGTACGAATAAAGTACTGAGTATGTAAGGCAGGAAAGCATAAATATGAACAGTAATGTAAAGAGAGATATAAGAGCTACAACCTGTAACATCTAAGTGCCTCTTGGGACTGCTGGCATGAAATGCACAATACACACATATACATAAACTATTAAAAACATTCTCCTCTCTGGGCATCATCATCATCATCATATCGTACCCGGCCATCATAAGGCTCGATAGAATCGTACCCGGCCACGTGGAGCTCGGTAAAACCCAACTGATCAGTGGTTGGACAATAGGTGCCGTACCGGGCCGACTATAGCGCGGCTCGGTAGAGTAAAATAGATAAATATATATAATGCATGCTCGACTCATGGAATCACGTTCTAAACCTTTCGGAGTGACGTAAGAACATTATGGATGTAAGGCCCCGAAAAGTTTTTTCGAGTTATTTAAGATTTCGTCGTGCTAATGTAGGCTACATTGTTTTATCTCTTGTGCAAATAAGGATTCATAATATTATGGATATTAATTAGATAGTTTAATAAGGGTATAAGTCTTATTATAAGTGATTTGGGGTCTAAGGAGAGGCCGAAGCCTAATCCAAGATGGAAAATTGCATATTAGACGAAATCTGTAAAAGAGTGCGCACAAGACCTCACTTTGAATGATCATATCTCCGGTTATATAAGGAGTTGTGTGAGGATCAACCTATCAAATTAAAGCCCTTTGAGTCTAGTTTCCAACGCAACAAACTGTTCGTCATTCGGAGGTGTATACAGAAAGTTATGGTCATTTTACTCGTCAGGTGTTAGATGCGCGAAGTCCTGCGCGAAGTGGACTTCGCGCACACTTCGCGCACCTTAGGCAGAATGCTCAGGAAAATGCGCGAAGTCATGCGCGAAGCTTGCACACTTCGCGCACCTGGGCAACACTTCGCGCACCTGGATAGTTTTAATACCCCAAAGACCGGCCTAGAGTGTTCCAAACTCATTTTTGGGGTTATGACTTGCTCTCTCAAGAGGGTTTCATCCCAAACTTCATCCCTATGATCTAAGGTAAGATTTTATAGTTCTTTGAGTAATTTCTACCCCTTAAACACTTATACTAACAAGGATTAATCTTCAAAATCCTTAGATTTTCCTTCTAATTCTTGAATTCTTCAAGAACACCTCAAGTGGAGATTCTTAAAATTCTTACTACAAGAGGTATGTCTATCATCTCCAACTACTCTATGGTGATCATTTATGTAAGATACATACATTAGAACTCATGGGAGGGTGATTGGGAGCCATGGGTTCCTAACCTAGGTTATGTTAGTATTGTAGAGGTTGTGAGATGTGTTATTGAGGTATGATTCTTGGTATGGTAGTGTTATGTATGCATGCTTGTGCAAATAGAGTTGTGGGAAGATTGATGAACATAAATAAGTAAAGATAGGGTTAGGGAATGAAGTAATTCTTGAAAAGGGGATTTGAAATCAAGATGCACAATTAGTATTTGATAAAATGCTCAAATGAGCTAGTTTCATGAATATCTTTCTAATATGTGTTTAATTTTGTTATGTCTCATAGTAGATTGGAATTGCTAGAGTTTTGGAGTGTTGTAGTAACTTAAGGAAAGCTCAATCGAGGTATGTATGGCTAATTTTGATTCTTGTGAAATCGCCCTTATGTGTAAAATTGTTTGGCATGTGTTGATTTGAGAAATTGTATGTGATTAATTGATGTTGTTGTTGGATATTCAAAGTTGTTGTTGAACTATGAGTTGAATTGGGTAAAGAATTTGTGAATAATGATTATGATAGCCTATATGGCACCTTGTGGAAAAGAAAACGAAACACTTGAGAATTGGTTTATTTTGGAAAGAGATGAAACACTTGAATTATGGAAAATTGTTGAATATACATGTGTGAATATTCTTGAATGTGGAAACATTGTAACTTGGTTGTGATATTGGCTTGAGAAGTAATTGAGAACATGAAACAATGTGCAAGTTGCTTATTTGAACTTGTTGAAATTGTGTGTAGTACCTTATCTGCTGTTTGAAATTGTTGTGTTTTCAACTGTAAGGCGGGGTCGTGTTGCGCGCCGCAACGTGGTGAAATAAGGTGTGGGTTGGGGTGATAAGGGTGGCCGAGGTAATAAGGGTGGTCAGGGGCAATAAGGATGGAAAGCGATCGAAATCGCTATTGAAAATTGATACATAAATCAATAATGTGAAATTGTGAAAGGAGACAACAGGAGAGTTTGCAACCTGTGGGGCACTGATTGCCCCTTTGTTTGACTACTTGTTCTTTACGTGATTGATTGGTTATTGTTAAATTGGTTGATTGTAGAAAGTGCTTTGTGTGAGAATTATTTGAAATGAGGAAAATGTGGAAACATGGTTGGTTGGCTTAATAAATTGTTGATGTAATTTAATGGCTTGAGTTTACTTGGGACAAAGTTTGTCCATACATACCAGTACAATTCAAGTGTACTAACGTCCCTTTTGCCGGGGACGCTACATTCGTGTCATGATTGTAGGTGGATCAGTAGCAGGCACTTCAGCTCATCGGCAGTAGTATCCTTCTCCTTCCACTGCCCGTTTTGGTGAGCCCCTTTCTTCCTCGGGGCCTTGTGTGGTTCATGCCATTCGATTTAGATTTCATTTTGGTTTTGTAAGGTATAGCCGGAGCCTTGTTACCGGCAAGTATTGTATTTCTCTTTTTGTATCCTAGAGGCTCTGTAGACATGTAAACTGTGGGACTCCAGTCTTATGTATATATATGGTGTTATGTCGGGCGTTGTGAAAATTGAAATCTTGTTAATGAATCACTCGTATCGTTTTATTTGTTTAATGTGAAATCAATTATGATTAGTAATATATTTGGTTAATGAGTAATAATCGACACAGGGGTAACGCGTGGGATATAAAGGCACTCAGGTCCGCTTGACTGGGGCTACTCGGTCAGGCGCCGGTCATGTCCCTTGTTTTGGGGCGTGACAAACTTGGTATCAGAGCCTAAGGTTTGTAAAGTGTCCTAGGATGTCTCGGAGCCGTGTCTAGTAGTGCTCTTCTTATAGGTGTGTTGTCGACCACATCATATAAGTAGGGGGCTACACGGACATTTAGGAATATTACCCTTCTTCAACATTCCAAATCGTGCGATAAAGCTTGACTATAATATTGTTTTATAACACGTGCGTTGAGATTCAAGGTAAGTTTAAATGCTCTTTCGTCTGTTTCATGTAGTGTTGTCATATGTCATGACCAATGGGAAATGACATAGGTATTATGGAGATTGCACATGTATCTTGTTGAATAAACAATATGAATATATATATAGTATAAGTACATAGTACTACAAGTATGCTTTATTTGAGGAAAGGATTAAAAGTGATTACCCGTACGAAGAGGCATTGATTTGATAATTGATATGTAAGTTTGAGTAGCACACGTGGTTAGTGCGAGAAGTATATAATTGATCGCAAGGTGTGAAAGAATATTGGTTATATAAGCACGTGATATATGGGAGAAAGACTAAGAGATTAATGGTGAGAGTGTAAGTCTCTCACATGAGTTAAAAAGTTATGAAATGAGACTCAATTGGACCCTAGGTGAGAAGACCCTTGTCTTACGAACGTTATAAGGACCTAGAAATGTACGAGGTTGCGTTACACTCATAAAGGATATGCGTGGGGACTTGGAATCCCATACCTACGTGGCTGAATAGGAATAGGGAACTTATGAGATCAATACTATGGTGACTTAAATTTTCCTAATAGTCGAGTATATATAAGAGGGATAGATATATGAGGCATATGTTCCTAAAGTTTCTACACTCAAGACTTGTGTCAAGATCCAGGACATTCGCCCCATGTGGGAGAGGGAGGGCCATCGTGAGGCTACTTAAATACAATGAAACAAGAGTGAGACCATGTAGCTATGATATTTGAATATTTTGGTGAAGACAGGTGTGGTCTAGAAAAGAGATAATGGGTAGCATGACTCTTTGAAAGAATATGCTAATGATAGACAACTAGCATCCCAAGAGATTAAGGAATGTAAATTCTTCACGCATGGTAATGTGAATGATAGGGTCAACGATTGTAGAAAATAAGAGTATGTTTGTAAAGAAACTTTTACTTGTTAGAAGGACAGGAGAAATGGAACCCAAGGAAGTACCATATGTCAAATGTGAAATATTGTAAGTACTTGGAATGGGCTAATCATAGATTTGTGATTTAAACAAAGTTTCGGGATACTAAGAAAGCCAGAACGAGTGGGAGAAATAAATGTGTTGCCACAACAACCCAAGATGGTAATTGGGGCTTGATAGAGAGCCTCTAAAGAGTCTTACAAATAGATAAGTGTTGAGTGATGTTCAGACGAACACTCTTTGCTACATATATCCCAATAAGAGTTAAGAGGTGAGCCGGATGAAATATCTAAGGTAATGGACCACGTAATATATGGAAGAGTGCGTGGCTATTCACTAACTAGGAAGAATGAGGTGAGAAGAAATGGGGGAAAAACCTTTAAATTGAGATGGTCATGGTTATCTAAAACAATTTTTGCATCAGAATGGTGGACTCACTTAGGGCACAAGTGTTAATAAAAATGATAAGGGATTAACCGCAATGCAACCGACTTGGGTGACACTGAATATCAACTAAAGGGTCTAGAGATAGTTCGTGTCTACACACAATGGGAAACGAGATTATCGTTGGTGAAGTTGTGGTACTGTAAAATGATTAAACAAGATATAATGATTTTTCAAGTTCACAGGAGGCAGACAAATGTGTGGGACAATAAAGCTATTAACTATGCACTATCTACAAAACAGGATGGAAATGAAGGTTCAGAATAGATTGAAAGAGGATGAGCACTCGTGACGGACTAGACGTGTTTAGCATGATAACTCGTAAGCCATAATATCAGGGAACTTTATTGATAACTATAACATGGGGAATGAGGCGAGTTACTCATCGGATATAGAATCAGGTGGACTAAGTCTTACACTTAAGAGTAAAACCAAAAGTTGTTGTTGAAGGATTGAGAAGGATTTAAAGTTTCAGAGAATACCCTTTTCGGGCTAGTGACCCTTCCTAAATCATATGCATATAAAGGTTGTTGATATATGTTTTAAGAGGTGTTTAACCGTAAGGAGGGATGGTAGGAATTTTCATTCACGGGGAAAGAGGTGCAGTTTCTTAAATTCTATAATGTACATATGGGGAGAAGAGGTTGGTTAAGAAAAGTTAGAGCACAATGTTACCTTACATTTGATGCAATGTCGTGCAAGATAGTGTTATTCGGGGTTCGTGTGCAAGTTAGCCAATGCTATTCATTTGAGATAGGAGGTCATACGAGAAAACTCATTCAGTAATGCCTTTTGTTAAGAATTGTGAAGAGTTAGTAGAAATTGTTCACATGGGATCGTAACCATATCAAGGAAATTATAGTAGAACTCAATTCGTGGAAGGTCTTATGTAAGAAGAATATAATAAAGATGTTCCGCTAATGATGTAAAGTATTAAGGTGATAGTTATGCCTCCAAGGTTGGTTTGGGGTGTGTATTGATGCAACACGGAAAGGTTATAGAGTATACTTTGAGATAACTCAAGAATCACGAGAAGAGTTATCCGACACATGATTTGGAGCTCGCGACAGTTGTGTCTGCTTTAAAATATGGCGGTATTATATTTATGGAGTTCATGTAGATGTGTTTCCAGACCACAAGGGCCTCAAGTATTTGTTCAAGCAGAAGGAACTGAATCTGAGACAACGGCGGTGGTTAGAATTGCTTAAGGACTATGATATGAACATATTGTACCATCCAGGGAAGGCAAATGTGGTAGCCGACGCTCTTAGTCGAAAATCCATGGGTAGTTTGGCTCATTTGGGTGTGGATCAAAGACCCCTGGCTCGAGAGGTCTACCTATTAGCCAGCTTGGGGGTTCGTATCTCGGCGTCAGACGAGGGGGATATCTTGGTGCATAATGGAGCAGAATCATCATTGGTCGCGAAAATCAAGGAAAAATAGTTCATGGATCCAGCATTGGTTCGGATGAAGGAAGCAGTCATGAATAACCAGACCTCAGCATTTGTACTCAGCAGCGAAGATGGTGTATTGCGGTGTCAAGATAGGCTATGTGTTCCAGATATGGACGAGCTTCGGGAAAGAGTGATTGCAGAGGCTCATATTTCGAGGTATTCCGTGCACCCTGGTTCCACGAAAATGTATCATGATCTCAAGGAGATTTATTGGTGGAACGGTATGAAAAGGGATGTAGCAAGCTGTGTAGCTAAATGTCCGATCTGTCAACAAGTGAAGGCCGAGCATCAACGGCCCGGTGGATTAACTCAACTTATAGAAATACCAAGGTGGAAATGGGAGATGATCAATATGGATTTCGTGGTGGGGTTACCTCGCACTCAGCGTAAGTTCGATTCAATATGGGTGATAGTAGATCGACTCACCAAATCAGCTCACTTCCTGCCTGTCAAGTCCACTGATACTGCGGAGCAATATGCAAGATTGTACCATCAAGGAGATAGTAAGGCTTCATGGCACTCCACTTTCTATTATCTTGGATCGCGGGGCTCAGTTCACAGCTAACTTTTAGAAGAAGTTTCAGCAAGGTTTGGGAACTCGGGTGAATCTCAGCACAACTTTCCATCCACAGACCGACGGTCAGGCCGAGCGGACCATTCAGACGCTTGAAGATATGTTACGGGCTTGTGTCTTAGATTTCAAAGGTAATTGGGATGAACACTTGCCACTGATAGAATTTGCTTACAATAATAGCTATTATGCTAGCATTCAGATGGCCCCATTTGAGGCATTGTACGGGAGAAGGTGTAGGTCGCCAATCGGGTGGTTTGAGGTAGGTGAAGCGGAATTGCTAGGGCCAGATATGGTGTACGAAGCTATGGAAAAGGTCAAGGTTATTCAGGAGAGAATGAAAACAGCACAGAGTCGTCAAAAGTCCTATGCAGACGTTCGTCGAAGGGATCTGGAGTTTCAAGTCGATGATTGGGTGTTCTTGAGGGTATCTCATATGAAGGGAGTCATGCGATTCGGAAAGAAAGGGAAATTGAGTCCTAGGTATGTCGGGCCATATCGGATCATTCAAAGGATTGGTCAAGTTGCTTATAGGCTAGAGTTGCCTCCCGAGATGTCATCAGTGCACCCGGTATTCCATGTGTCCATGTTGAAGAAAGTGATTGGAGATCCATCCACCATCATGCCAGTCGAAGCTATAGAGGTTAATGAAGATCTGTCATATGAAGAGGTTCCGGTTGCCATTCTTGATAGGCAAGTCCGTAAGTTGAGAAATAAGGAAGTTGCCTCCGTTAAAGTATTGTGGCGAAGTCAACAAGTTGAGGAGGCCACATGGGAAGCTGAAAAAGAGATGAAAGAAAAGTACCCCCATTTGTTTGATCAAGCCTAGAAGAAATTAGGTGACCCTTCTACTCCTAGTAACTGCCATCTTGTCTAAGTTGTTTCCCTCTTAGTATTAGTAAAGTCTCCGTCATTTTGTAATGAGTTAAATGTGTTGTTGCCTTGGGTCACTTGAACCTTTCTTGATAAATGAAATCCTTATAAATATTCGCGTGTTAAATAAACAACTAATAATAAGTGTAGATTGGTAATGGTTTGTTGAGTGTACATGGTGTTAAATTGGTTTAATAAGGTAAGAATTCATTGAAGTGACTAGTTTTTGTGCAATTGTAACAATGTGATAGAATATGTGCATTCGTTGAGGTAAGAAAGTGTATACCAGTTGTGGGAAATATTGCATTTGTATATTGTTGTTTGGTAATGTGTTTCGGGGGCCCTCTGACAGGTGGATATGTCCATAATACAAAGGAAACTCTGGCGAAATTTTTCTAGAAAATAAGAGTTAGTCAAAATTTTGATAGTTTGCATAGCATGTCTTTCAAAGCCAACTCATTCTCAAATCCTCATTCGAGGACGAATGATCTTAAGGGGGGGAGGATGTAAGGCCCCGAAAAGTTTTTTCGAGTTATTTAAGATTTCGTCGTGCTAATGTAGGCTACATTGTTTTATCTCTTGTGCAAATAAGGATTCATAATATTATGGATATTAATTAGATAGTTTAATAAGGGTATAAGTCTTATTATAAGTGATTTGGGGTCTAAGGAGAGGCCGAAGCCTAATCCAAGATGGAAAATTGCATATTAGACGAAATCTGTAAAAGAGTGCGCACAAGACCTCACTTTGAATGATCATATCTCCGGTTATATAAGGACTTGTGTGAGGATCAACCTATCAAATTAAAGCCCTTTGAGTCTAGTTTCCAACGCAACAAACCGTTCGTCATTCGGAGGTGTATACAGAAAGTTATGATCATTTTACTCGTCAGGTGTTAGATGCGCGAAGTCCTGCGCGAAGTGGACTTCGCGCACACTTCGCGCACCTTAGGCAGAATGCTCAGGAAAATGCGCGAAGTCATGCGCGAAGCTTGCACACTTCGCGCACCTGGGCAACACTTCGCGCACCTGGATAGTTTTAATACCCCAAAGACCGGCCTAGAGTGTTCCAAACTCATTTTTGGGGTTATGACTTGCTCTCTCAAGAGGGTTTCATCCCAAACTTCATCCCTATGATCTAAGGTAAGATTTTATAGTTCTTTGAGTAATTTCTACCCCTTAAACACTTATACTAACAAGGATTAATCTTCAAAATCCTTAGATTTTCCTTCTAATTCTTGAATTCTTCAAGAACACCTCAAGTGGAGATTCTTAAAATTCTTACTACAAGAGGTATGTCTATCATCTCCAACTACTCTATGGTGATCATTTATGTAAGATACATACATTAGAACTCATGGGAGGGTGATTGGGAGCCATGGGTTCCTAACCTAGGTTATGTTAGTATTGTAGAGGTTGTGAGATGTGTTATTGAGGTATGATTCTTGGTATGGTAGTGTTATGTATGCATGCTTGTGCAAATAGAGTTGTGGGAAGATTGATGAACATAAATAAGTAAAGATAGGGTTAGGGAATGAAGTAATTCTTGAAAAGGGGATTTGAAATCAAGATGCACAATTAGTATTTGATAAAATGCTCAAATGAGCTAGTTTCATGAATATCTTTCTAATATGTGTTTAATTTTGTTATGTCTCATAGTAGATTGGAATTGCTAGAGTTTTGGAGTGTTGTAGTAACTTAAGGAAAGCTCAATCGAGGTATGTATGGCTAATTTTGATTCTTGTGAAATCGCCCTTATGTGTAAAATTGTTTGGCATGTGTTGATTTGAGAAATTGTATGTGATTAATTGATGTTGTTGTTGAACTATGAGTGTTGTGGTATGAAATATGAACCGAAAGGTAAATGAGAGTTGAATTGGGTAAAGAATTTGTGAATAATGATTATGATAGCCTATATGGCACCTTGTGGAAAAGAAAACGAAACACTTGAGAATTGGTTTATTTTGGAAAGAGATGAAACACTTGAATTATGGAAAATTGTTGAATATACATGTGTGAATATTCTTGAATGTGGAAACATTGTAACTTGGTTGTGATATTGGCTTGAGAAGTAATTGAGAACATGAAACAATGTGCAAGTTGCTTATTTGAACTTGTTGAAATTGTGTGTAGTACCTTATCTGCTGTTTGAAATTGTTGTGTTTTTCAACTGTAAGGCGGGGTCGTGTTGCGCGCCGCAACGTGGTGAAATAAGGTGTGGGTTGGGGTGATAAGGGTGGCCGAGGTAATAAGGGTGGTCGGGGGCAATAAGGATGGAAAGCGATCGAAATCGCTATTGAAAATTGATACATAAATCAATAATGTGAAATTGTGAAAGGAGACAGCAGGAGAGTTTGCAACCTGTGGGGCACTGATTGCCCCTTTGTTTGACTACTTGTTCTTTACGTGATTGATTGGTTATTGTTAAATTGGTTGATTGTAGAAAGTGCTTTGTGTGAGAATTATTTGAAATGAGGAAAATGTGGAAACATGGTTGGTTGGCTTAATTAATTGTTGATGTAATTTAATGGCTTGAGTTTACTTGGGACAAAGTTTGTCCATACATACCGGTACAATTCAAGTGTACTGACGTCCCTTTTGCCGGGGGCGCTACATTCGTGTCATGATTGTAGGTGGATCAGTAGCAGGCACTTCAGCTCATCGGCGGTAGTATCCTTCTCCTTCCACTGCCCGTTTTGGTGAGCCCCTTTCTTCCTCGGGGCCTTGTGTGGTTCATGCCATTCGATTTAGATTTCATTTTGGTTTTGTAAGGTATAGCCGGAGCCTTGTTACCGGCAAGTATTGTATTTCTCTTTTTGTATCCTAGAGGCTCTGTAGACATGTAAACTGTGGGACTCCAGTCTTATGTATATATATGGTGTTATGTCGGGCGTTGTGAAAATTGAAATCTTGTTAATGAATCACTCGTATCGTTTTATTTGTTTAATGTGAAATCAATTATGATTAGTAATATATTTGGTTAATGAGTAATAATCGACACAGGGGTAACGCGTGGGATATAAAGGCACTCAGGTCCGCTTGACTGGTGCTACTCGGTCAGGCGCCGGTCATGTCCCTTGTTTTGGGGCGTGACAATGGACATATAATATGAACTTCACTAAGACTTATGGATCATACATACTTTCTTAGAATAACTTTGTACGGAAAGAATAACATGGACAACCTTAGTTGCTAGGAGTAGATTCATTATGAAATAGCATATTCATTTCACATTAGATCATGCCAAAAGAAGGAAGGAAATGCCTTAACATACTTGGGATAGGAATAACTTCGTATAATTATCCGCTGAAAACCTTCGTGTATTGAATTTAGAATCCAAAAATTGGATTTAGTCTTCTGCATTTTTTTTTTTTTGAATTTGCGGAACAAGTTTGGCTTAAATGCCGAATTAATGAATTGAGGAGTAAGGCTTGGCGTTAAAAACGCTTCTGCTTTTCACTTGAATAGAAGTTTGATAAAGCTTGGCTTCGATTATAAAAGTTGATTAAGCTTTTCACTTGAATAGAAATTTCAAAGTCTTTGAATGAGATGTTTATCACATTTGCTTTGATAAAGCTTCCAATAAAATCTTGGAATTTTGTTTGATTTGCAGTAGCTTTCTTGGATCAACAGTGGTCGAAAATGTTCAAGCTACAATGTGAATTGTCGATAAATCTCTTAGATTGGAAAGACTTGACACAAGTTTCTCAGGTTGCCACCTATCCAAATGACTACGGAGTCATTATTTGGAAAGTGGCATGGCTTCCACGTTTGAGACTATCCAATAATTTATCCACTTATTAATTAATGGGGTAATATTTCATTACCCGGTAATTAATCTATTACCTGTATAATTTAATAATTATCCCAACTTAATTAAATACTACTCTCTTTTAACATACCTTATACACCTTATATAATGGCCTTGTAGTACCTTGTATGGCATTAGTCCGTAAATACCGGGTATTTTAGCTCGGGCCGTATTTTATCCCAAATTGGCCACTTTCAACGGAATCCTTCTCTTTAATTCGTGTACCCTTTCATCCTTCACAGAACTTAATTATCTCTTGTTATAAATAGCGTAATACTTATAATCCCAAAATAAATCTTATTCTCGAATTTACATCGATTAATCTTACAACAACGCTTTAACGTACGACGACGCTTTAATTTACAATAATGCAAAATATAATATCTCATTTTTGGACTTTCGTTACTTTACTTATGGCGTACCTTCATGCACGAAAATCTGGGGTGTAACATCATTCCCCCCTTGGGAACATTCGTCCTCGAATGCTGTCTAGTGCACTCTATCATTTTCGTAACTTATGTCTTCTGAATACTTTGTACTCTTCTTTCCATCATGGGACCTATTCTATGTGTAAATCCAAATGCTAGGGCATTCATCCCCTTAGGCCTCTCTCAGACACCACAACTTGTGGTTAGAATTCATTCAATCTTGTAATTGTTGTTACCTTTTGTCATGCAACCTATACGACTTCTTCTTACTATGTGCACCTATAGGACTCTTTCCTTTAGCTTTTAGCCAATAGCCTTTCCTTAGTTTGGGAACATATACAGAACTTTGACAAGATGTCCCTTTTTGTATCTATAAGTGTACTAAAGTTCTTTGCTTGATACTTTGTAGAACTTGCGAATATGACCATGTCTCATTTTATAGATATTTTTGCCCATTCATATGACTTTACTGCATTAAGATGGATTATACTATGCCATAATTTTTGCTTCAATCTACCTTTACTAACGTATGCTTACCAATCTCCCAGTTACTTTTGTTGTCTATCCTTTAGGTATAAATCTCAGTCTTCCAATGCTCGTTCATTATTGTTATCATTCTTGGATATTGAATCCCCGTACTTCTAGCCTTCAATTTGAAGTAAGGACTATTCATAGTTCTCTACATTTTGAGTATCTTGTACGTTATTCACCTTTATCTTACTTATCTTATATTTTTGCATCGTATCTTCTATCTCTTTCCTGACCTCCCTTTCACCTAGGTATAACTCAGGTCCATACTTGAAGCTTTATCATAATACTCGTACCTCTGGTACATACATAATCCGGTGGGAGCTTCGTACTGACTTCTTATGCTGCTAGCACTTCTTCTAGTTGGCTTCCTTGTAGATCCATTATAGATTATGGTTAATGTGTTATTTTTCTTGAACATCTGATATTATGAGTTATTCTATCATGTTTGAATCACAACTTCTATAATTTTTTTTAGGTCCAATAATCAAATTTCTGATTTACTTGGGTGATGTAATTCTTTAGTTTTCTCTTCCTTTTGATAAGACTTTACATAGGCTTAAGCTATCTTCCGATCTATGACTCATGGTATCAGTTATTACATTAGTCTTTCATGGGCGTTATGGAATATCCATGATATAATCTTCTAACAATTCAATCCTTTGACTATGCCCTGGTCTTAATTCTTTCTTTTAACTTATACCGGAGTCTTCTATGGATTTATGATTGTCAACAAATATGTTTCTTGGATAATGCTCAAAAATCTTGAGTGCATCCATAACATACTAACTCTGGATCATTGGTCGAATAATTCTTTAGCTTTCTTTCAACGTAAGCTATTACTTTTCCTGGTCATTTTGCCCCCTGGTTACGTCCATACCTAGTTTATCTTAGTGCGTACACTTGCCAGAGTTTTTATACAACTCATATGATTTCAAATATTACTTTTAACTCTTATTTCCCGTTCATTAGCCACGTAGGTGCCATTTTCCTTTGGAATTCTTATAATGTTGTTGCGAGATTGTTGTTACACGACCATTTCCTCTTTACGTTGTTGTGCTTAGGTTGGAGCCTTCATTCTTATCTCCGTAGCTAATCCTTCACTGCAGTACTTAGGGAGGATCCTCTGGTTCTTGTAAAGATGGAACTTATTATATCGTATACTCAACGGATCTTATGATGTCTCGTCTTGCATATACTTATCTGTAGTTCCTTATCTTCGTGCCCTAGTGCTTGTAGGATTGCTTCTGAACTGATATTTTGATTTCCTTCCCAGTGTCACCTTCTTTTATTCCTGTAACACTCGTACGGTACCTTTAACTACCCCGAATCTTGTTTAAACACATATCAAGTATTATATTAACATAACTACGGGGCTGAATTCTCCATATTGGGGTTTACTACATTTATCTTGCATAATTTGCTGATTTGTCTGTAACTTCTTATCTAGTCGTGACTAGGCTCTCTCGGAATCAACTACAAACTACTCGTTGGTCGATTCTCATATCAATATTTTGCAAAATCTTTTTTTGGGTCGTTTCCTTTGTCTTAACTTATGTCTCGCACAAACTCATTTTCTATCAATAACAACTCGGTCAGGGACCCTTACTTTCTTTAATTGATGTCGTATTTGCATAATGTTCTGTAATTGTAGCATATACGTAGGAGCTAAATTAGTGTAATCTCATTCATTTTTTTGTTTTTTGTTTTTACCACATTCTTCATTTATTACTCCATATTCCCCCCTTTTTGGGAGTACTAAAACTTGGAACTATGATGACCTGCCTATATATGTTTCCCTCTTCATCTTTAGCGTCCTTTCACATCGTTAATGGCCTTTATTCTCCTTGAAGAAATCCTTCTGTACCAAGGATAAAAAAATTTCCTCACTCGCGATAGTGACATTTAGTGTAACTAGAACATAGTCCCGTAAGCTTAACTTTGTTCACATTGCTTGGTTTAAGGAAGTGTCTTACTAAATAACCATTATATGAATTTCTCATGAATCTTCTTCTGTTGTCCGTCCTATTATTTCCGGAACGCGATATAAAATTCTCATGATGCTGACTATTATCAAATCACTCAGCCCCTAATTCATATTTTGTTTTTTTCCTATTCACCAGTCTATATTAATTTCTATTACTCTGGGGTGTAACTTTTCCTCTTGGTAATCGCGCTAGAGTTGTGGACTTATTTCTCGAAATGAGGAAATGACTGTATGGCCCTTTTTTTGTCCAAGGCCTGTCATCTTTCGTCTTTTTCTTCATTTGACTATAGCTTTTGTAACACTCTACCGTTATCATCCATGTATCACATCTTACTCATAATTCTTCCTTATCTCTCTTTTCATTACTCTGCTAATATTTCTGCCTATCACTTTCTTTTGAAAACTACAATATGACATTTTTTCACTTTTAGATTCCCTTTGCTCCATCTAGTGGCTCTTCAAGTTGCTTAATGTTCTCGCTTTACTAGGGACACGAGCCACACTAAGGTAATATGTATCCCTTCAAGGCTTATAGTGCATGTCTTTGTAGTACTCATATATGGTCGCACTATTTTAAAGTGTAACATCTGGGTGTCTCACAAGGAAATCTATTAGCACATTTAAAATGTCCTTCACAACTATCAACTATCACAAATAATTCATCCATCATATCTTCTTATAATGCTCCTATTAACCCCCATAAGGTATATCTGAAATGGGTACGACCAATTGTATATATCTCTATTACTATTGAATATAACTCAAAAAGTTTATATCTTCTCTATTCGAATTATAAAAATTGTTAACCTTCATTAATTGGCGCCTTGCACTCTTTATCATCTTACTTCTTTTACTTGTTAAAACTTGTATTTATCTTCTTAATATCTCATTGTCCTTCACCATAAAGATGGATAGACATTCTTGTCTTAAGGCTTCTTATGAGGAAGCTTACACCTTTCAAAATACTCATGATCTGCTAAAGACCTTATATTTACATGTCGTAGGCATCATACAAAAATCCAATTCCTCTAACTCAGCTTTTCCACAACAATCTCTCTTTCAAACTTTCTTTCTGGATATGGGCATTGTTTATTTAGAAAGAGATTTAGGAATTTGAATTTCTATGACTGAGCTCTATAACACGATCTAGAGTAAGAAGAAATAGTGACAATCCTAAATGCCCTGTAGCCTCCTGCTTATAAGTGTGGTGCACGACACACCCATAAACAAGACTCTACTAGACATGGCTTGAAGACTCCCTAGGATAGAACTGCTCTGATACCACTTTTGTCACGACCCAAACCGATGGGCCGCGACAGGCACCCGGTACCTTACTTAACCGAGTACCAACGTAACATATCTTTCTTATTATACTATTATGAGTAAATAAGCCAGAAAACCCGCCATGAGATAACAAAAATAAAACATAAGGGAATACTCAACATATGATGACCCAACATGATATACAAACTTATACATATGACACACGGGCCTATAAGGCCGACATGACCATTTGTAAACTCAAAATATAGGCCGACAAGGCCATACAAGTATCCATACACCTGACATCTGTCTACAAGCCTCTAAGAGTACATAAAATCATAAAGGTCGGGACAGGGCCCCACTATACCAACCAATACATATCCAAAGCATACTGACCAAATAGGCAACTCCGGAGCAAGTGGAGTGCGCCAACACCTTCGCTGAGCTGATAGCCAAATAGGAGGACAATCAACCTATCAATCGGGACACGCGGGCATGAAACACAGCGTCCCCAGGCAAAAGGGACGTCAGTACGAATAAAGTACTGAGTATGTAAGGTAGGAAAGCATAAATATGAACAGTAATGTAAAGAGAGATATAAGAGCTACAACCTGTAACATCTAAGTGCCTCTTGGGACTGCTGACATGAAATGCACAATACATATATATACATAAACTATTAAAAACATTCGCTTCTGTGGGCATCATCATCATCATCATATCGTACCCGGCCATCATAAGGCTCGGTAGAATCGTACCCGGCCACGTGGAGCTCAGTAAAACCCAACTGATCAGTGGTTGCACAATAGGTGCCATACCCGGCCGACTATAGGGCAGCTCGGTAGAGTAAAATAGATACATATATATAATGAATGCTCGACTCATGGAATCACGTTCTAAACCTTTCGGAGTGACGTAAGAACATTATGGACATATAATATGAACTTCACTAGGATTTATGGATCATACATACTTTCTTAGAATAACTTTGTACGGAAAGAATAACATGGACAACCTTAGTTGCTAGGAGTAGATTCATTATGAAATAGCATATTCATTTCACATTAGATCATGCCAAAAGAAGGAAGGAATGCCTTAACATACCTGGGATAGGAACAACTTCGTATAATTATCCGCTGAAAACCTTCGTGGATTGAATTTAGAATCCAAAAATTTGATTTAGTCTTCTGCATTTCTTTTTTTGAATTTGCGGAACGAGTTTGGCTTAAATGCCGAATTAATGAATTGAGGAGTAAGGCTTGGCGTTAATAACGCTTCTGCTTTTCACTTGAATAGAAGTTTGATAAAGCTTGGCTTCGATTATAAAAGTTGATTAAGCTTTTCACTTGAATAGAAATTTCAAAGTTTGTGAATGAGATGTTTATCACATTTGCTTTGATAAATCTTCCAATAAAATCTTGGAATTTTGTTTGATTTGCAGTAGCTTTCTTGGATCAACAGTGGTCGAAAATGTTCAAGCTACAATGTGAATTGTCGATAAATCTCTTAGATTGGAAAGACTTGACACAAGTTTCTCAGATTGCCACCTATCCAAATGACTACGGAGTCATTATTTGGAAAGTGGCATGGCTGCCACGTTTGAGACTATCCAATAATTTATCCACTTATTAATTTATCGGGTAATATTTCGTTTCCCGGTAATTAATCTATTACCTGTATAATTTAATAATTATCCCAACTTAATTAAATACTACTCTCTTTTAACATACCTTATACACCTTACTATAATGGCCTTGTAGTACCTTGTATGGCATTAGTCTGTAAATATCGGGTATTTTAGCTCGGGCCGTATTTTATCCCAAATTGGCCACTTTCAACGGAATCCTTCTCTTTAATTCGTGTACCCTTTCATCCTTCACAGGACTTAATTATCTCTTGTTATAAATAGTGTAATACTTATAATCCCAAAATAAATCTTATTCTCGAATTTACATCGATTAATCTTACAACAATGCTTTAACGTACAACGACGCTTTAGTGTACAATAATGCGAAATATAATATCTCATTTTTGGACTTTCGTTACTTTACTTATGGCGTACCTTCACGCACGAAAATCTGGGGTGTAACACTTCTGAAGCCCAGGATATACGAATACCTTCACACACAGATCCAAGGGTGATTTTAGTCGAATTTGGGCTTGTATTCATGTCCAGGCCCAGAGATAATAAATAAAATGTAAAGCAAAATTGTAACTTCAGCATAAAACTCAAATGAAAGTTCTTCAAATAAAAGAATAGACCAATATAATTCATATTTTTCACAAGACCCCAGATTACATGTCAATCAATACTAATTTCAAATCCTAATGACTGATTAAACACTAACAGTAATTTGATACTAATACTTTCACTTCAAATACTTAAGCAGTAACTATAATACTAGTTATGAAATCATTTGTTGTCTAATTTTATCTAAAGAAAAACAATATTGAAATGTTAGCTGAACAGGCTCGAATTATTATCGATTACAAAATTCTAACTTATATTATTGTTAAATAAGACTGAATAACAAAGCAATTTTAACTTATCTACTTATTTCCTTTTATGGAATAATCGATCCTGAATCAGAACCTAATTAATAAAAGTAGTTGATTACCAGCTCGAGTATTTATATCAGTTTCATAGGTGAATTAGTTTTAGTGTTAACCTGTTTCGAATTTAGATTAAGTTATAGCTATTTCTAATTATGTACTGCAACTATGCTATCTACTCTATTTTTCATCTTGACATCATATAGGTGCTAGTTATTGCAATCCATCCTAATGAATTACAATAGTTCTAAGAGATATTATGTGACGACCCGGCCCGTCGTCACGGGAATTACCGCCCCGTTATGTTGTAATTACATAATTCATGCTTTTGTATCAGTGTTAGAGTCTATCGGGGAAGTTAGGAGTGAATTGAAATGAAAATGAGGCATATAACCTTTTTGAAGGAAACTTGAATAAGGAAAGTCAACCCGGAGTTGACTATGTAGTTAGAGAGCTCGGAATCGGATTCTGATGATTCGACTAGTTCCGGGGGATCATTTATGACTTAGGAGAACAATCGGAATCGAATTCGGAGGTCCGGTGTAGTTTTAGGCTTGAATTGGCGAAGGTTGAATTTTGGCGAAATCCGGATGGTAGGTGATATTTTGATCCGGGGTCGGAATGGAATTCCGACAATTTCTGTAGCTTCGTTAGGTGATTTTGGATGTGTCTGCAAAATTTCAGGTCATTCGGACGTTGTTTAGTCGGGTTTTTGATTGATTGTGAAATTCGGAATGTTTTAAGGAATTTAGGCTTGAATTCGATGTGAATTATGGGTTTTGATATTATTAGACGTGTTTTGAGGATTGGAACAAGTTCGAATAAGGTATTAAGATGTGTTGGTGTGTTTGGATGAGGTCCCGGGGGCCTCGGGGTGTTTTCGGATGGTAAATCGGGAGAAAAACATGGAAATTGCAGGTTTGAAGAGTTCTGGTTCTGTTGTTTTCGCTCCTGCGGAAATGGGGGCGCAGGAGCGAGCCCGCAGGAGCGGAAAACGAGCGCAGAAGCGCTGGGGTTCGCTGAGGCGGATCCTGGTCCGCATGGGCGGCACCGCAGGTGCGGAAGGAAAGACCGCAGAAGCGGTCCTGGGCTCGTTAGGGGAGAATCCGCATAAGCGGAAGACTTGTCGCCTAAGCGAGTCCGCAGGAGCGGACTCTGATGCGCATAAGCGGTAAGGCTCGCAGGAGCGGAAGGGGGTTTCGCAGGAGCGGTCTCGTAGGAGCGAGACCTGGGCCGCAGAAGCGAAGCTGGGCGGCTAGGAGTATTTTCGCAGAAGCGACCATTTGGTCGCAGAGGCGGCCTCGCAGAGGCGGATTTTGGTCCGCAGAAGCGGAAATCGCGCCTGTGTTAAAAATAACGGAAGAGTTAAAATTTCATAAGTTGCAAAACATTTGGGGCTCGGTTCTTGGAGGCGAATTGGGCGATTTGGGCGAGAAATTTCTGGTAGATCACCGGGTTATCGTCGGAGGTGAGTTTTATGGTTCCTTTACGCGTTTTTATCATGAAATCCTCGGTTAAATCCCTGTAAATGGAACATTAAAGGTGGGTTTGAGCCCTAGGCCTAAATTAAAGCAAAACACTGATTTGAGTGGGCAAATGGAGTCCGATTTTGGTAAATTTTATATGCCTAGACTCGTATCGAGATGAGGATTCCGAATATGTGATTTTTGTAATTTTTCTACAAGTGTACCAAAAGTCGGGTTTTGACAACTTGTGGGTTTTGATATAAACTGGGTTATTTCGAATGAATTTCGTGAAATTAGCGTATATTGATGCATTCTCTATGATTTTGAGCAGATTTGGCACCCGAGGAGATTGATTTGCGAGGCAAGCGCAAGGCGGATTGAAGCTTCTACCGGTTCGAGGTGAGTGGTAGTAGTAAACAATGTACCGAGGGTTTGAAACCCCGTACTAGCACTTCACAGTGGTATATTGAGATGAGACACGCGTTCTATGACGGGCGTGGTGACATTGTGATTGGGGGTTTGGACTTAGTCCTTCCCAACTAATAGTATACTGTGTATTATGACTGATAATAAGCTTATAACTGTGCAATTGGACTAATAGCCATGTTTGGGGCCTTGTGCCGATCTGTAGAGCATTAGGGAACCTATAGAGCTAGGTGACCCTTATATCGTGTTGGAAACATACACTCAGCAGTAGCTCTAGCTGTATAGCATAATATGAGCCCGTACTAGATGTGTACATTGAGAGAGATTATCTAGGGTGGAATTCCCTGTTCTAGCTGAGTGGGCCTGAAAGGCCAAGTCTATACCGATTGAGATGAGATAGGGTCAAGGACCCACTATGAGATGTTATATTGGGCCCGATAGGCCAAGTCTATATTGACTGAGACAGGGTCAAGGACCCACTGTGATATATTATATTGGGCCCGAGAGGCCAAGTATATACTGACTGGAATAGGGTCGAGGACCCATTATGAGGTATTATATATATATACCTATATTGGATCGGGCTGCACGCCGCAGCAGTATATATATTGGATCGGACTGCACGCCGCAGTAATATACATGTAATATACATGTAATATACATGTGGGACGGACTGCACGCCGCAGTATTATTGCGCTTGGGCTGTAGGAGCCCCTTCGGAGTCTGAGTCTGCACACATTCTCAGTGAGCACTGGTGTATATTATGGGATCGGGCTGCGCGCCGCAGCAGTATAAATATATATACATATAAATATTGGATCGGACTGCACGCCGCAGTAATACATGTGTGGATCGGGCTGCACGCCGCAATATGATAGTGCTTGGGCCTAGGGAGCCCCTCCGAAGTCTGTATACACCCCCAGTGAGCGCCGTCGACGTTAAATGGAGCGGGCTGCGCGCCGCAGCGGTATATGTATTGGAGCGGGCTGCACGCCGCAACATTATACTTAATTATATCCTACTATCTACTTAAATATTTATACATTATAGACAGAGGTATGTGTCTTCATATATTGAGATGGCCGTACACCGTAGGGGTACGAGTGAGGGTTGGTTCAGTGTGGAATCTTGTAGAGATAAACGTGGATTGGAGGTTAGAGTACTACTATAGTGATGACGCACCTGTGAGGGTTGCCTTAGAACTGCTAAGTGATAGCACAGGAGTTCTTACCTTCAGTTATTATTTATTATTGTTACTCACTGAGTTGAAATATACTCACCCCACTCCCCTGCACTTTCTGTGCAGATCCACAGGTGCCCGAGAGCAGTTGAGACATTATAGCTGCTGATCCTTGTCTACTATTGCGGAGATTACGAGGTAGCTGCCAGCGTCCGCAGAGCTTGTTTTCTCCTTCTTTATCATCTTGTTGATTTCCTACTTGCCTAAACTTGATTGTATTAGGATACTATTCTGTAGAGGCTCAGTCTCGTGACACCACGATATGTTTGGGACCGTATTTTGTATGTCTTACGTTTTGGTTATCACCTGATATGATCATTTACTGTTCAAGTTAATTTGATTAATAACTGGCTGGTTTAAGGGATAATATGGTCGGGCTTGCCTAGCATTGTGTTGGGCGCCATCACGACCAGGGTTTGGGTCGTGACATATTAATTACAAAATGAAAGGAAAAGCAGAGGTAAAATCATCCAAAAGCTCATATGATTTCATTCCTTCAATCAATGTGCGATTACATCTTCGGGAAATGAGAGTGTACCTGATTCACAAAACAGTCTATGAGTCTAGGCTTGAGGAGGAAGAATAGTCAGCAAAGTAGCGGCAACAGAGTAGTGAACAGAGTAACAAACAGAGCAGCAGATAGAATCCCAAATATAACAGTCCAGCAAATCAACAAGTAGAATCGAAAAGTTCAAGCAGAATCCAGAAGAATTGAAGAATAATAGACTCCAGTAGGAACTCCCAAACTAATACCCAAAACAATCAACTAAGAATCACAGTATATAGAACCAGATTTTTAAATTTCAGTGCTGAACCCTTTGTAAAAATGCAGAACATAATTCGAAAGTCTGGACCCTTTTTCAGAATGTAAAACTTAGAACCCATTTTTCAGGCTTACTAAAAGCCTATTTATAGACTGATTTTGGGGTGGAATAGGGGGGGGGGGGGAATTCACCTAAGTTATTTTCAATCCCCTCCCCTTATTCTTTTAATTATTTACAGCTTAGTTCCCTGAATGTGTGTCAAGATGCCTTCCAGCCCTTGCTAGTATGTTCTAGGCAATTCTTTGGTGTTCTATTAGGGGTATTTTACTAGGTTACCCTCACCTGCTAAGTTTTATTTCAAGACTGCCTTTTCATTATGCCAAATTTATCCTTTATTTTGTAGTTAATCATAGGAATATTCGGCACTAAAGTCATTTCTAACCCTATAGGCTCTATTAAATCCTCAATAATGCCATTTATTGTTTCCTATCATACTGTTACTGTTTTTCTTATTTTACCCGACTTACTAAGGTCTGGCAGACTAGGGTTTAAGGATTATTTAACTAATAACCTATTTTATAACTATTTTAAGACTTAGCCAGATTTAGACCCCAAATCCCTTTTCAAATTAGACCACATTTAACAGACTTAAAGCCTTATTTAACATGTACCCCATTATTTAACCAAATCAAATAATAGGGATAGGTTTTCAAAATTAACCACTTAACAACATAACCAATTCAAATCAGAGATAGCCATTTTAACAAACAGACTTAGTTCTTTCAGAAATAGCCACACATACTTTAGCTTTCAGAACTAACCACAAATCTATATAGCTATAACCAAAATCGCAAAACATCAAAGATTCTGAATAGTCTCACAGATGAATCAGATTACAAATATAGCCAATTCATGTTATTTTGCACACATAGCCTTAATCGCAAACCAATTTTGAATCAATTAGAACTCAGAAGGAATTTTAGATAATGGTTGAATCCCAATTAATCAAAGCTTAACTTTAGACGAGGCATGATCAACAAACACATAAACAAGCCTATTTAACCATGATTCATTCGTAATACACATTAGGAAACCTAAGAATGCTATAACAGATTTAGGCATGTGTAACCAAACGGTGATAGATCTTAAGCATGCAGAAAATACAGTTTCACAAGAACATCAAGAACAGATCAAAGAAAAATATTTACAAAATCAAACAAACAAAGATAAAGAAGATGGGTAGTAGAACTTAGCTTTTTTCAAGGCTTTCTTTCCCTTTTCTTTTCTTTCTTTCCTTTCTTTCTTTCCTTTTTCTTTATTTCTTCTTTTCTTTATTTATTTTCCATATCTCTAAGCTTTTGAAGACCTTTAGTCTTCTGACTTT
This sequence comes from Nicotiana noctiflora, assembly GCA_032618575.1. NCBI lineage: Eukaryota > Viridiplantae > Streptophyta > Magnoliopsida > Solanales > Solanaceae > Nicotiana > Nicotiana noctiflora. The sequence continues at coordinate 350,299 of JASVEL010012155.1, forward strand.
TGGATTTTTTCTGATGGGGCTTCTTTTTGGAGTTTTGGTGGGTAAGGGGGTGGTCTGGGGCTTGGTTTAAAGGTTTTAAGGTGGGGTTTCTTTTTGGGTGCTCGCCGGAGTAGGGTTCCAGCGAGCCTTTTTGTTATATTCGACGGATTCTGGAAAGATTCGAGATCAGCCACATATATGAGGTGAAATATCTCATCAAGGCAGTTCTATGGTGTTAAGCTTGAAGACTTGTTCATAGATTTGAGGTCGCCGGCTAGGGTTCCGGCTACCGGATTTTCAAGAACAAACGGGATTTTTTGGTTTTCTGGGGTTTTATGCTTGTTGTAATGTTTGGTGGCTAGGGGTGAGGTGTTTGGTTTGTTTGAGCTGGAGACGGCAGTGGTTAAAGGTCAGTCCGGCCAGTCTCCATGAGAGACTAAGGAAGAAGAAGACAGAGATAGGAGGCTGTATTGTTTTGAACGAAGATTTAGCATTTATATACTCCCCTTATCTCGTGTGATCCTGGCATTTGGATCAATAGAGATCAATGGCAAGGATTTCTCCCTTTAAAATGGCGTCGTTCAGTTAAGTAATAGGTTTCTTTACATCCGTTAGATGTTTAAGTCTGAACGGCCAAGATCATTTCATCATACTGTGTCGTTTAACTCTTAATGAGATTAAATTCCATCCATTTGATTATTCTTTAGGACAGCCCAGATTGGTCTCAAACACAGCGTTGTTTAATGTTTACTTATGCCGCCATATCTGACCCGTTGGATTAACTTCATCAACGGATGAGATTGAAACAACCTTGTACGTCTCCGTTTGGATACTGGCTTAGGCAGACAAGCTGGTCTCTTGGTCCTATTACACTTGGGCCTATTCCATTATGTATATATTTCACTGCACAGCCCGAATTGTATTACATTTCTTGTATTTTTTCTTGTGTTTTAATTATTTCTTGGTATTTACTTTTGTATTTCATTTTTCTCTTTTTGTATTTGTTTTCAATTGTTATACTTCTTTTATTTTCCTATTTTTCCTGATTTTTTTATATTCTATGATATTTTGCCATTTTCTTTTGTTTTTTTCTGGTATTTTGTATTTTTGTTGATTTGTTCTAACTTTGTCATATTTTTGTGATATTTTCTGATTGATTCCTTTGTAATTTTAATTTCAAAATTTATTTAAAAACAAACACACAGGTATTTCAATTAAAATACACAATTGCACACCAAAACTATTTTTGTGTTTATTTGTATATTTATATTGGAATTTATTTGCTTAGGGCAAAAATTACGTGCTCACAGCTGCCCCTCTTTGCTCGGGAACATGAGGAGTTTCAGTGCAAAGATAAGTGAGTAGTAATGAGAGATTTTTGCCCACTGGCATATTCCGTAAGAAGCATTTTTGAAAAACTTTTGACCGCACCCTACTTCGGAGGTTGCCTACATATCTTTGGCTAAAAACGAATCAGGTCAGTGAAGTTCGGGAAAGTCAGGTAGTCTGAAACTACCAAGACTTGCTGTTGATGTTGTTGTTGCTATAATCAATGACTAATTCCTTATTACACCGGGATAAAAACAAAAACAAAGAAGCTATTCTAAGCTATGATCTTATGAGTTACAATAAAATCCTTTCTATGTCTTGTCCTTCATATCATATGTTGCTCTTTTATTTGAATCCTTCTTTTTTTTTTTTGTGGATTTTCGATTATTTCTTGTTTCTGATATACTGCTTTTATTCCTTCGTGTGACTTCAAAGATGTGCATTCTTGCTTCCAAATCGATACCTATTTAAAACAAAAAAAAACAAAGAAAAATTTTTCCTCTGCCCCAGTGTGAGGTTTTACATGTGTTATGATGTTACTCATGTTAGAAAAATAATTAAAATGCTGAAAAGTATTCCCTTGTTATACAGGTGGGCGCCTGAATAGAAATTAAAAACAAAGAAAACTTTTTTCTCTGCCCCAGTGTGAGGCTTTCCATATGTTATGGTGTTACTCTTGTTAGAAAACAATTAAAATGCTGAAAAGTATTCCCTCGTTATACGGTGGGCGCCTGAACAGAAATTAAAATGCTGAAAAGTATTCCCTCGTTATACAGGTGGGCGCCTGATGCATGAAATGAAAATGCAGAAAAATATTCCCTCGTTATCCAGGTGGGCGCATGATGCATAGAAATGAAAATGCAGAAACATATTCCCTCGTTACCCAGGTGGGCGGCTGATGCATAAAATGAAAATGCAGAGAAATATTCCCTCGTTATCCAGGTAGGCGCCTGATGCATGAAATGAAAATGCAGAAAAATATTCTCTCATTATCCAGGTGGGCGCCTGATGCAGAAATGAAAATGCAGAAAAATATTCCCTCATTATCTAGGTGGGCGCCTGATGCAGAAATAAAAATGCAGAAAAATATTCCCTCGATATCTTGGTGGGCGCCTGAACAAAAAATTAAAATGCTAAAAAATATTCCATTGTTATCTAGGTTGGCGCCTGATGCATGAAATGAAAATGCAGAAAAATATTCCCTCATTATCCAGGTGGGCGCCTGAACAGAAAATTAAAATGTTGAAAAATATTTCCATCATTATCCAGGTGGGGACCTGATGCGTTAAATGAAAATGCAGAAAAATGTTCCCTCAGTTTGATAACTGGGGTGTGAATTTTGAAAAGGCAATACCTCGCTTGCTGTTCGGGTAGGTTTCCTGATAACTGAGTGAGTCCTCCTCTACGGATTCCCCCTTTTATTGTTGTTTTTTTTCTTTTTTGATGTTTTCCTCCCACATTGGTCACATTCACTTTAAAGTGATTAGTGAGAATTTGAATCTTTTGTCCCTGTCTAAATCGGTGAACAATCTTATTAGTTATAAAATGATGGTTAGCAACTGGCATTCTTGTTGGCCCTCCTTCCATCGTCCGCCTCTTCTTGTTTTATCCTGCTTTGCAGTTTATTGGCATGTTTTCTCGATTTTCTCTTGCACTCCTCTTTTGCTATTCTCCTTTTTTGTTTCTTTTCTTTTCATTTTTCTTCGGATTTGATTGCCATCCGTTTATTATTTTCTCTTTTCACTTGACCTAGTGTTATTACGCCTTTTAATATGAGATGCTTGTAGTTAGCTTTCAACTGGCAACTGGTTTTGATCAATGAAATGAAGAAATATAAATTTGAAGGGGTAAGGGTATTTTGAAGTAAAGACAGAACTTATCTGGGTATGACGGCTGATTCCTTTGACCATGCCATGTATTTAAATTTTGACCCACTCTGTCCAATCGAATCGTTGTTGTCTTGATTTCATCTTTTCCTTCAACCCAAACCTTTATTATTTTTTGATGTTTTTCTTCTTTCATCAAAATATTCCTCACTTTCACCTGATGGTGCCCGTTAGGGTTTTCACCAATAAAACTCTCTCATTTATTCTTCTCTCACCTCACATTCGCCTTATGGTGCCCGTTAGGGTTTTCACCAATAAGCCTCTCTCGTTTTATTTTCTCTCAACCTCACATTCGCTTATGGTGCCCATTTAAGGTTTTCACCAATAAGATTCTCTCATTTTTATTATTATTATTATTGTTTTTTTGTTTCCAAACCACCGGGTATTGTCCATGCCATGTTTCTCCTTTTTCTTATTGTATCATCATTTTCTTAAAATTAATCAGAAGGTCTTTCTTTGGACTGTAATGTGGATTTTGGATGTGTTTAGAAAGAAAGGTATAAAGGCTTAAAATTTATATGAGGGTTCAAAAATATTTGCAACTCTCGGAATCATAAAAAATAACTTCTGCCCCAGTTTCGATATTTGGGAAATCGTGGATTTTATTTCTGCCGTGGCTGAACCTCACTGAGGTTGCCTACGTATCCTTCCATGATCAAGTCAGACATAGTTCACACCCTAAGGTTCAATAAGCTTTTGACTTTTTCCCTATTTTCTTTTGTATACTTTTTTCTTTTTCCCATTTTCCCTTTTTTTCAGTTTCTCATTCTTATTTTCTCATCATTTTTTCAATTTCTTGTTCATAATTGATTCTGAGAGAGGGATATGAAAGAATAATTTAATAAGGCTCAACAGGGGTATCAATAGATAAAGTGTTTGGATAGAGAATAAAATGCTTTCATCATTTCAATTTCAAAATTATGACAAATACAATTGTACATATGAAAAAGGAATTATACATAATATCTCTTGGCTGCATCTGAGTTGATAGTAGTCTCTACACATTTTCATTCAACATCTGTTAAATATAAAGCTCTGTTGGACAATACCCGTGACACCATGAATGGACCTTGCTAATTCGGTACAAACTTTCCTTTTGCTTCGGCCCAGTGAGGCAAAATACGTCTTAGCACCAACTGTCTAACTTCGAATTTCCGTGGATGTACTTTCTTGTTGTATGCTCTGGCCATCTTCCGCTAATATAACTGACCGTAGCAAACTGCTACTAGCCTTTTCTCACCAATCAAGTTTAATTGTTCTAGCCGAGCTTTTACCCATTCATCATCATTCTTATTAGACTCAGCTATGATACGAACTGAAGGTATTTCAATTTCTGCAGTTATGACTGCATCTCTTCTGTACACCAATGAATAAGGTGTTGCGCCAATTGAAGTACGTACAATTGTACGATAACCCATGAGAGCAAATGATAGTTTTTCATGCCACTGTCTTGACTCTTCCACCATTTTCCTGAGAATCTTCTTAATATTCTTATTCGTAGCCTCCACTGCTCCATTCACTTTAGGCCTATAAGGTATAGAGTTACGGGGCAGGATTTTGAACTTTTGACATGCTTCTGCCATAAGATTACTGTTCAGATTTACTCTATTGTCTGTGATAATCACCTTAGGAATTCCAAAGTGACAAATGATATTTCTGTGCACGAAATCCACTACCGCCTTCTTTGTCACTACCTTAAATGTCTTTCCTTCCATCCATTTAGTGAAATAATCAATTGCTACCAAGATAAATATGTGCCCATTATATGCTGCAGGCTCTATTGGTACGATGACATCCATGCCCCAAGCGACGAATGGCCACGGTGCTGACATTGTATGCAACTCATAGGGGGGGAGTGAATCAAATCTTCGTGTATCTGACATTGATGGAATTTCCGCACATATCTAATGCAATCACGCTCCATGGTGAGCCAATAATACCCTGATCTCAGTATTTTCTTTGCCAAAATATATCCGATCATATGCGGTCCGCAAGCTCCTACATGTACTTCAGCCATAATTGTGTCAACTTGTTGTGCATCTATACATCTCAATAGACCTAAATCTGGTGTTCTTTTGTATACAACTCCTCCACTAAAGAAAAATCCATTTGCTAATCGCCTTATAGCCCTGTTCTGGTTCCATGTGGCTTGTGCCGGGCACACTCCTGTCCTCAAATATTCTCCGATATCATGATACCACGGCTCACCATCAAGTTCTTCTTCCACGGTGAAACAATAATCATTTTGATCGCGAACTTGTATCTGTAGCAGATCTATGTAAGCTTTATCTGGATGGTGCAATATGGATGATAATATGGCTAGAGCATCCGCTACTTCGTTGTGCATTATTGGGATGTGCTTGAACTCTATAGATTGAAATCTCTGAGACAATTCGTGCAGACACTGCCGATAAGGTATCAGCTTCAAATCCCTTGTCTCACATTCTCCTTGAATCTGATATATCAAAAGATCCGAGTCACCCATGAACAAATTCTTTTGAACACCCATGTCTATTGCCATTCTCAATCCCAATATGCATGCTTCATACTCGACCATGTTTTTAGTACAGAAAAATTGAAGCTGAGTGGTAACAGGATAATGCTGACCCGTTTCTGAAATGAGTACTGCTCCAATTCTGACTCCCTTACTGTTGACGGCCCCATCAAAGTACATTATCCATCCTGGCTTATTATCTTGCTCTAATTCTTCAATATTCATTGTCTTCTCATCAGGAAAATATGTCTTTAATGGTTTATACTCATCATCGACTTGATTCTCTGCCAAATGATCAACAACTGCTTGTGCCTTCATTGCCGTACGAGTTACGTAAATAATGTCAAACTCTATATGTAGAATTTGCCATTTAGCAAACATTCCTGTGGGCATAGGCTTCTGGAATATATATACTTAAGTGGATCCAACCGAGATATCAGATAAGTAGTATAAGCTGGCAAGTAATGTTTCAATTTCTGTGCCACCCATGTTAAAGCACAACATGTTCTCTCCAACTGATTGTATTTTACCTCGTAAGATGTGAACTTCTTACTAAGATAATATATTGCTTGCTCTTTCTTCCCTGTTTCATCATGCTGCCCCAGTATACAGCCTAAAGAATTATCCAATATAGTCAGATAAAGGATCAGAGATCTTCCCGGTTCTGGAGGAACCAGTACAGGAGGATTTTCCAGATATTCCTTAATTTTGTCAAATGCTTCTTGATATTCCTCTGTCCAGTTCACCGCAACATCTTTCTTCAATAATTTGAAAATGGTCTTACAAGTCGATGTTAACTGAGAAATAAATCTGCTGATAAAATTCAACCTGCCTAATACACTCATCACTTCTTTCTTGTTCCTCGGCGGAGGCAAATTCTGGATTGCTTGTATCTTTGACGGATCTAATTCAATACCACGCCAGGTTACCATGAATCCCAATAACTTTCCTGACGGCACCCTGAAAGCACACTTTGCTGGATTGAGCTTGAGATTATATCTTCGGA
>JASVEL010012156.1:0-108913 GCA_032618575.1 Nicotiana noctiflora
CATCACAAGGAAATGCCAATTGTGTGAAGATATGTCCCAATCAACATTCACATCAGTAGTAAAGTTCTTTGTAAAGCAAGAAATGACCAACCTGGATGAACTCCAAAGTGGATTAGTATATAGGCCCGCGGCAAGACCGAACGATGTCTTGCGGGCACTAGGAGCTTTAATGTATTCATAGAGCATGCATTTTGTATTTGTATTTTTTCTGCATTTGTAGTACAACATCATTTGTAGCTGATGTTTTGAGTATCAATGAAAAATTCAAAAAGAACTTGTTGTTATTTTCTTCCTTTTTTATACAATTGTCTAGGCGATAGACAAACATATAGGAACGAAAAAGCAAAAAATGAAAAAATGAATGAATGAAAAAAAAATGGAAAAGAAGAAAATAAGAAAAAGAAACAAATAGAAAGGCAATGAAAAAACAGAGGTGAAAATAAAAATGGTGGTTCAAAGAGGAATAATGTCGGGATGATGCATAATGATTAAGACAAAAGTTATGATTCTTAATTATGATTTTTTACCCCTTATGAGCTAACTATTAACAAGTTTTGTTGTTGATGAGTATCAAATTTTCAGTTGGCAACTGGCATTCTGGCACATCACAGCTACAATACACGTTCAAAAGCTATGACTAAAGCAGTAAATCAGGATATCGAGCCCACCATTATGGATCCGGTACAGGGGGAAGAAGTTGTGGATGTTGCTAGTATGAAAGAGGAGATGTACAAATTAAGACAGCAAATATCGGAGATGTACCAAGCCTGGTCTAGGGGTCAACCTTTGCCTTCCTATCCAGCCAACCCAGCATACGTCCTCTTACAAACCCAAATCCTAAACCACCTACTATGAATTCATCCTCCACAAACCCAACCTAACAACATTATTATGCTACAACTTCACAAGCACCACCACCACTGTCCAAACAAGTTCTATCACCACCACCTCGGGTCACTCCAGTATACGTGGCACCGCCACCTGTTGCGCTACACAAATCTTCCAGTGAACCTGTGTTCCATGTTCAGGATGCTCATTATTATCCACCAGAGCCAACATTCAGGCAACATGACTCCTACACACCGCTCATAGATGTGACAGAAGAAAAGCCTGTTAGAAATTTGGAACAAGAAGAGATGGCCCGAAAGATGAAAAGTCTTGAACAATCCTCCTGTAACATACAAGGGCTAGGAGGCCAAGTGAGTGTTGAGTATAAAGATTTATGCTTGTTTCCGGAGGTACAACTCCCGACTGGTTTAAAGCTACCCAAGTTTGATATGTATGACGGTCACGGGGATCCAGTAGCCCATCTGAGGGGTTACTGTAGTAAAATGCGCGGAGCAGGGGGAAGAGACGAATTACTTATGGCTTATTTTGGCCAGATCTTAAGCGGTTCAGCGCTGGAATGGTATACTCGACAGGATCACACCAGGTGGTTCATCTGGGATGACCTAGCTCACTCATTTGCCAACCATTTCCAATACAATCTAGAGATTATCCCTGACATGCTATCATTAACTAAAATGGAGAAGAAAACTGGGGAAAGTTTTCAGGAATACGGGAACAGATGGAGGGAGCAGGCTGCACGAGTAGACCCTCCCATGAAGGAATCAGAAATGGTGGACTGTTTTCTACAGGCTTTGGAGCCAACTTACTATGGTCACCTGGTATCGGCAATTGGAAAAACCTTCAACGAGGTGGTCAAGATGGGAAGCTTTGTAGAAGAGGGGTCAAAGACAAATAAGATCATGAGTTATTCGGCTATTAAGGCCACAAACCAGGCAATACAAACTGGAACTGGAGCATCGATTGGCAAGAAGAAGAAGGATGAAGTTGCTGTCATCGAAGGTAGGTCATGGTCTCGGGGCCCCAATACATACCATCATCCACCTCGCCCAGACCAACCATATCCACCAGCACCCTACAACCCACCTCCACTATATTATGCTCCCACCACTCCACATTTTTCTATCCCACATGCTCAACCTTACCCATCGCCTCCACGTGTATGACGTACCCCAGCTCCACAAAATGTCTACCATGCACAAAATGCCTACCCGCATTCCAAAACATACAAAAATCCAAATTGACCCAATTTCCGTCTAGATCCAGAAGTAAGAGGAGATAGAGCCCAAAGAAAGAAAAAATTTACTCCCTTAGGGGAGTCATATACCAGTCTTTTCCACCGCTTGAGAGAGCTAGGGATGTTAAGCCCTATTGAAACAAAAATTCCAAACCCACCACCTAGAAATCTAGACCAATCAGTCTGATGTGAGTATTGTTCTGGGGCATCGGGACATGATACAGAAAAGTGTTGGCATTTAAAGTCCGCCATACATGACCTTATTGATACCAGAAGGATCGAGGTGCAAGCTCCGGAAACTCTCAATATCACACAAAATCCATTGCTATCCCATCATGAGACGCACATGATAGAGTTGGAGCAGGGAGAGAGCAGTAAGAAACCTTCTCAATCAGTTATGATGATTAAAGCTAATAATAAGGTGGAAGGGGAAGTTGAAAATGAGAAAGCATCAGCTGAGTTACCAATGAAGAAACCATCAATGGTTGAGCCCATGAAGATCAACCCATTATTTAGACTAAGCATGCATAATCCTCCCTCATATTCACTATTCGACCCCAAACATTTGTTTACAAATTATTACAAACCAATGGTATCTGAATTACAGTAATAAATAAAAAATAAGAAGTTATTCTATAGGGAGCCTTCAATCAGGCCCAGTCCTCCAACCTCACTCCCTTCGAGTTTCACAGCCTTTGCAATGGTCTAGGTATGGCGAAGCTCCCTAGGGCCCCATGGGCCCCCGGCCAAAACCAATACCTAAACACTTAGAAAAATGAGGACATGTGCAGTATGGAATACCAACCTTTTGTGTCAAAGTTTAGTGAGTACTCAGAGGTACACAAAAAAATGCTCACACGAAGGGGGCAGAACCCATTCTCTAAGAGTAGTGTGAAATACACGAAAAAGTAGTTTAAAAGAGTTTTAAAAAATAAGGGATTTTTTTAAAAGAAAACAACAGAAACAATAGTTCAATAGAATAGGACTTCATACAAGTATCATGAGGAAATGGAGAAAATAGATCACATAATGCTAAAGGAGATGCAGAGATTTAATAAAGTATGACTACACAGAATCAGAAGATTTAGGGGACCAAGAATGGTCAAACCTAGACATGATACTTAGACAATAACAAGGGAACAAATATATCAGTTAACATAAACAATAGTTAGAAACATGTAAATCATGAACAACATATAAAGTGTCATGGATCAGGGGAACTAGGAAGTGGTAAAGTTAGGCATGCTAATAGATAACAATAGGATATAGGCTTAGCAGGTAAAAGTTAGGGATAGACAAGGTCATATTATAGACTTAGCATGTAAACCAGAAGACATGGTAAAATACTCAAACAAAGAATCAATTACACATTGAGTAGGAGAAGCACAAGTAGAAGAAAACTAGAAATATAATGAACTAAAACAAAAGTAAACACATTGGTTGGAGACTTGAAGATTAATTAGGACATACCAGTTAAAGAGCAAGAGTAGGATGCAAAGAAAAAAGTAGTAACACAATATTAGCCTTGACTTTCGGCCTGCTAATAATAAGAAAGAGTAGAGAACAACAATATACCAAAAGAGCAAGAGAAAGAGAATGCAGAATTCAGTGTATTCAGTGATGTGTGTGTCAGGAAGACTGTGTTTTTCGTGTGAAAGACTTAGGGTATTTATAGTTCAAAGTAGGTGGTAAAATAAGGCAAAAATCACATAAGTATGTTAATTTAAGAACTCGGAATCAATCAATTAGAAATCAAGGAAGTACTCTCATTAGTTAAGGGAATCAAAATAAAACGAAATAAGTCAGTACCATATAAGGAAGTAGAAAATTCAGTGCAGGATTAAATAAGGAATGAATCGAGGTTCTGTATGCATATAGTAGTCAATTAGGTCCAATTTCACGAAAAATTCCAATTAAGGAAAGGCTAATTAGGACAAGGTACCATAGCAAATAAGGTAACAAAAATATTAATTTAAATAGGCGAGTAGAATTCTAGGGCTTTGAAAGAAAATCTTTTGATTACCAACAATCAAGAAAAATCAAGATCAATCATGCGAAGTTATTTTTCTGTATTCTCAACATATAAATAGAGGTGAATGAACAAGAGCAGCAAATAAAATAAGCCATATAGACATAAGGGAACAAGAGATGAACAAACACAATCATTCAAAGATAGTGAAAATATGCTAAGATTTAGTAGGACATATTCGAAGCATGGTGACCACGAGACTTTAACAAGAATCAGGTAAATAGGCTGGCAAACAGAACCAAAGCATGGAAAATCAGGCTAACACACATAATCAAAATGAAGAAACATGCTAACACATAGAGACAAGGCAAGGAAAATCAGGTAACATGCATAATCAAAGCAAAGAAACATGCTAACACATACAAATAGAGTAAAGAATTCATGCCAAAACTCATAGCCAAAATGAAGAAAAATCTTTAGAAATTAGGGTTTTTAGCAGAGTCAAGCTAAAAAACTATATGAGCATAAAATCGATCAGAATAAACAAGGAAAAGGTTTTAATCATAAAGAAATTGGTCGAAACATGTGTAAAAGAAATCCAAGAAACCTAGTTTTTCAAAGAAAGTGAAAATGGTTCAAAGTAGAGGATCTTTTAGAAGAAAATCGAGGATAAACAGAACATAGAAGAAAACATGTTTACGGCATGAAAATAACACCATTTTGAGAGATTAAGGAGAGAGTTAGGGTTTCAAAAAGGAAAGCCTAATAGAATTTGAAAGATCCTATTGAAACTTCACTGGTCGTGACATCTAGGGTGTGATTTTGCCTAAAATCACATCGGAGAACCCATAAGTAGCAGAACCAGGAGCTCTAGGTCCAAATCAACATGGACCAGAATCCTTGAAGATCCTAGAGACGTTGAGTAAGGCAATGAGAGGCCCACCAGAGACTTGTGGTTGAAAGGAGGTGGTCGAAGATGGCCGAAAATAAACTAGGCAATGCTTTCAACGATTGACTTGCATGGTCGAGGCTTCTGGGGTCTCAAGAATAGAGGGAATCGGTGGGCTAGGTTTTCATGGCGGATGGTGGTCGAAAGGGGTGAGACTGGAGGTGACCGGAGAGACGGTGGAGGCCATCATAGAAGAAACAGCCAGAAAGTTCTAGAGAGAAGGGGGAGAGGAAGAGACAGAGTGGAGAGAGAGGCTGTCTCGAAGAAATAAGTGGTCTGGGGGTAATTAGATTTAATTAAGGGAAATAAATCTGGGTCGTTAATCTTATTTAATCAATGACTCAAATTAGATCGGGGGTTGGGCCGAGTTATATTAGCGATTGGGCTTAGTGAGTTTAACTGGGTAATGGGTCAATTATAACCTGATAGAGGTGTGGCCAAATTGGCTAAAATTGAAATGATAAAGGGTTGTTTATTAAATAGTCAATTTTCCCTCTTTTATTATTTTATATAATAGTTAAGACTTTAAAACAAATTAAAGGTATTGGACTATTTAACAACGTATAAATATTAATCTAAAAATACAAAAAAATGATTTTATAATTATAAAATGCTATTAATTGTAAAATATGCTATAATTAAAATTATATGCAATTTAGCTAAAACAATACTAATAAAATGTGTAAAAATATGCAATAATTACCTTAATTATATCTTAGTGTAAATATGAGAAGTAAAATAAATTATTCACCAAAACGCTAGTCTGAAATAGACAATAAATTGATTTTAAAATCTTTAAAAATAAGGGAAAATACTAAACTCTTGGGCATGCTTATATATGCATGTATTTGAATATAAAAATATGTAAGAAAAAATTGGGTATCAACATGGGGTGACAGAGGCACATGCGTGCTTGTCACTTGGCGCGACCAAGACCACGAGGCAGTCCGTGGTGCTAGGCGTTGGTAGGCTTGCTAGGATGCCACGGGGTGCATTCAAAGGGGTCATAGGGCACGTAAAGAAAACCGCCCATGACACTCTCCCCCATCTGAGTTGGCAACGTCCTCGGTGCCTTACTTGCAAAATAATCTTCAATGAGGCTCTTGTAGGCCCATTACATTCTCCCCTCTCCCAAGTATTCTCTTATGCATCACAGCACTGCCATTTCACCAAGAATTCCATGTGATCTTTCCTTGAGTCATGAATCACACTGTCATCAAGGATATTCAACACACCTTTTCCCGGTTGAATTGGGACCTCGAATACTAGGTATTGTAAGCTGGCTCCTTGAAGGATCCTCCATGTCTTCTCGAAAAGGTTTCAGGAGACTCACATGGAAGATGGGATGAATTTTCCACCAAGCTGGGATATCCACCCGGTATACAACTTTCCCAATGTGCCTCTCAATGGACAAGGGTCCAATATACTTTTGCAATAGGCGAGGGTCATGGAATCAATCAAATAAGTACCGTTTTGGGATTTTGAACATCACTTTGTCTCCTACTTGATATTCAACAAAGTGACGATTCTGATCAGCATGCCTCTTCATCCGCTTTTGAGCTTTAACAAGATAGCTTTGCACTATCTCAACATTCCACATCCACTCTTTTGAAAGCTAGCAGCTTGAGGAGACTTAGCCATGTTTAGTGCATTCACAGTGTGTGGAAGTAGTGGTTGTTATCCGGTAACAATTTCAAAAGCACTTTTTTCGTGCTAGAGCTCTTCTGTGAATTGAAACACAGTTGAGCAGTATCTAGAAGTTTCACCCAATTCTTCTGTGATCCCGTTACAAAGTGGCAGAGATATTCCTCCAACATACCATTGAACTGCTCTGTCTGGCCTTCAGATTGCGGGTGAAAACTTGAGCTGTGACTTAATTTTTACCCCAGGTACTTAAAGAGTTGAGTCTAAAAGTTGCTAATGATGCGTGAGTCACGATCACTAACAATGTCTTTGGTCAGGCCCCATTTGACGACATGAGAGAAGAAGAGTTGAGCTATATCTTCTGATAATACATATTGTGGGGCTACAATAAAGGTGGAATACTTGGAAAACCGTTCCACCACAACCAAGATAGAAGTGAGATCTCCGACCATGGACAATCAGGTGATGAAATCCAGGGAGACGCTTTCTCAAGGTCTCTTTGGGACAGCAAGTGGTTCCAAGAGTCCTGCTTGTGTCAAGCGGTCCAACTTGTCCTTCTGGCATACTAGACAAGTCTACACGTACTTAGGGACATCATCAGCCATTCGAGGCTAATAATAGGCACGATGCAGTAATGCCATGATGTGTTCTTCATCGGGATGACCGACCCACAAAGTATCATGTCATTCTGCTAGAAGAGTCATTCACAGATCTCCTCCCTTTGGAATATAAAGTCAGTTCCCTTTGACTTTCAAAAAACCATCTTCCATGTAGAACTAGCGAGCCTTGCCCAATCCTACTAAATCAACCAAATAGTGAGTAGCAGGATCCTTGGTGAGTACATCCGGTATCTGGTCTTTGATAGAGGTGGCTACTTCGCTCCCCCATAGGGTGGCAAGTAGGCACACTGATGCTAGATCAGCTTTCTGACTAAGTGCATCAGCAATATGATTGGTCTCCACTACGGTACTCTAGGTTGAAGTGGATTCAGCTAGGTGTTACTTCCACCTAGCCTGTTGACCATTCAATTTCGGTTGGTTCATGAAATGGCTGACAATTGTGTTGTCTGTCTTGACCACAAATAGGGTTCCCAGCTGATAGTGCCTCCAACGGCGCAAGCAATGGACGACAGCCAATAATTTTTTCGCATGGGCGGCATAGCGCCGCTCTGCACCCTTCATCTTTCAACTCTCGTATGCTATAGGGTGCCCTTCTTGCAGTAAGACCCCACCAAGAGCATAGTCAGATGCATCCATTTGTACCTCAAACGGCTTGGCCAAATCAAGGAGGGCCAAGACGGGACTACTAGACATAGTCACCTTTAATACATTGAAGGCCTCCGCTCTCCTTCGTCCCCAATCCCAAGGTGTGACCTTCTTGAGGAGTTCTATCAATGACACTGCAATAATGGAGTAGTTATTCACAAATCACCGGTAGAAGTTGCATAGGCCATGGAACACCCTCAAGGCGTGGACATACTTAGGCGGCAGGCAATCTGTGATGGCCTGAATCTTCTGTTGGTCCATCTTGATGCGTCCTTCCTCAATGACATGTCCAAGGAAGTCCATTTGCTTCTGAGAAAATGAGCATTTGGATAGCATCGCACATAGTTCATGCTCCTATAAACGAGCTAGGACCTTTCGCAAATGCACTAGATGTTCTTCCAATGTTTGGATATATACCACAATGTCAATAGACCACCACAAATTCGTCAATGTACTCTCAGAAGACTTGGTTCATCAGGGTGAAAAATTTGGCTAGAGCATTAGTCAAGCCGAACACCATGACCAGGAAACCGCACGACCCATATCTTGTTACAAAGGTCATCTTGTGCTCAACACCCTCTCTAGTCCGAACTTGCAAGTAACCTGTCTTGAGGTCTATCTTGGTGAACACCGTCGCACCACCCAATCTATCGAACAAGTCTCCCATGAAAGGAATAGGGTACTTGTTCTTCACAGTGATTTTGTTTCGATCTCGATAATTCACACATAGTTGTAGGTGGCCATCATGTTTCTTTTGGAATAGAATCGGGGACCCATATGGGGACTTTGAGGGTACAATGATCCATGCATCTAGCATTTCCATCAATTGTCTCCGGAGCTCGGTGAGTTCGGCTTGTTACATTCTATAAGGCGTCCAGGCCGGTGGCTTCACGCCCGGCACAAACTCAATTTCATGGTCCACAATGCGCCTAGGCGAGAGCCGCTTTGACATGTCTTGTGACATGACATCTTCAAACACCAGTAGTAACTCCTTCACGAGTTCAGGAATGGGACCCAATGAGCGTTCTATATCTTTAATGCAGAGGGTTTCCAAGAACGTAGGCTCATTCCTTTTGACCCCCCTCTTCAGCTGTAAGGCTGAGATGTTCTCAACGGCCATCTACATAGGCAGGCACGAGATAATACAAGGCTTGTCCTTGTTGGTTCCCTTTATCAGTAGCATGTCTACAAATGGTGCAGGCATGGTGTTGGTTTGCCTTAGGAATTCTAGCCCAACAATTAGCTCAAAGTCATCTATGATCACTACTCGCAGGTTGAATTTTCATTTGTAAGGGCCAAGCTTCGTACCTCTTTGGCTATTCCACCCACTAGCTGGATAGGTGAGTTGATAGCCTTGACACTACCTTTATGTCACGACCCAAACCCCGGTCGTGATGGTGCCCAACACATTGCTAAGAAAGCCCGACCATTAACCATTAACCAACCAAATTAATATTTCAAAAATATTCCAATTAAAGTCAATTATCCTGATTTCGTAATAATAATAATAATAATGCGGAAAGCAAAATAACCAAAATACAGCTTAATATGATCTGGTGTCACAAGTATGAGCGTCTACACATTAAATTAATACTCTATACAACCAAGTCTAAGCAAAAAACAAAAGATAGATAATGGGAGGAGAGATCGGGTCCTGCGGACACCGGCGGCTACATTGATGTCTCCGCAAAAGATGGAATGACAGTAATATAGCGCAACTGCCCTCCAGAATCCTTGTATCTGCACACAAGGTGCAGGGAATAAAGTGAGTACTTCCAACTTAGTGAGTAGTAGCAATAAATAATAACTAAAAATAAGAACACCCGTAAGAAAACTAAACAGTTCTAAAGGCAATAGTACAGGTAATAATATCTCTAAGGTGGAAAGCCTCGTTTCAGTCTACTACTATCTCACACTGATCCAACACTGATGCAGCGTGCAGCCCGATGTTTACTAATGCTGCTACGGCATGCAGCTCGATCCAATAATATATATAACTACACTCACTGGGGGTGTGTACAGACTACGGAGGGGCTCCTTTAGCCCAAGCGCTATAATACTATGACGTGCAATCCGATCCACATATATATCACTGCGACATGCAGTCCGATCCATATATATATCATATATATAATAATGTGACGTGTGGTCCGATCCAATACATGTATATGTATATACTGTTGCGGCGTGCAGCCTGGTTCGGTATATATATCAATACCTCACCATGGGTCCTCGACCCCTCTCTGTTAATATAGACTTGGCCTCTCCGGCCCACTCAGCTAGAACAGGGAATTCAACCCTAGGTATTCTTACTGAGAGTACATTTCTAGTACTGGTTCATGTTATGCTATACAGCTAAGAGTACGACTGAGAGTATGTGTTGAACAGATATAGGGGTCATTTAGCTCCACATGCTTCCCTAAGGTTCTACAGATCGGCACAAGGACCCAAACATGGCACCTAGCCCAAATATATGGATATAAGCTCAGTCTCAGTCAATAAATATAGTAAACCATCAATCAGGATAGACTAAGTCTAAATCGCCAGTCACAATATCACCACGCTCATCACACAACGCGTGTTTCCTCTCAACATAGTACTGTATAGTGCAAATACGGGGTTTCAAACCCTCAGTATATCATTCATGACTACCACTCACCTCGAACTGGCCAAAGTCCTAGCTCGCCTTGCGCTTTCCTCGCAACTCGACCTCCTCAAGTGCAAAATCTGATCAAAACCAAAAAGAATACATCAAAATAGGCTAATGAGTCATAACCCATTGAAAGGACTCGAAAAACACCCAAAAATATGAAGTTACCAAAACCCAAGCCCTGGGTCCGCTTCTCAAAATATTACGAAATATACATTTTTAGAATTCTCGACTCACCACGAGTCCGGGCATATAAATTTTATCAAAATCGGACATCAAATGAGCCACCAAATCACGATTTTATATAGCAAAAATCCAAGCCCTAACTTCATCAATTTATGCTCAAATTCAGAAAAGTAATGGAAGATTCTTTGATAAAATGATATATTAAGACCACGAGACTTACCGCCAATCACTTCTCGATGAAATCCTCTTCAAATTCTATCAATTAGTTCTCAATCTGCTAAAAAATGCAGGAAAAAATTTGAAGGGCTCGCAATTGAAATGATATTAAAAACCCTTCTGTTGCCCAGTTTTATCTCTATGCGATTGCACCCTTTGGCATGCGATCGCGATGAACAAAAATCCAGGTCTCTAAAAATGTTCTATGCGAACGCACTACCCCATATGCGATCACAGTGCTTGACCTTCCAACCCTATGCGATCGCGACCTACCTCATGCGATCGCATAGTGTAAAATATGCTGCCCCCTCAAACCTCTTATGCGATCGTGTCCAATACAATGCGATCGCACTACTTCATTGACCAATGCTATGCGATCGCAGCCTTGACTATGCGATCGCATAGAACAAATATGCCCTGCAATAACTGCTGCAATTCAGCAGCTTCCAACAACCATGTTTGGTCTGTTTAACCACCCGAATTCATCCCGAAGCCCCCAGGACCTCAACGAAAACCACCAACCTACTCCAAAACATGTTACAAACTTGTTCCAATCAAAAAAACACATCCTTAAACACAACAATCATCAAATCAAGGCGGATTCAAGCCTAAGTTTCTACTAAAACTTCCAAAACCAACATCTAATAAAAAACCCGACCAAACGATGTCTGAATGACCTGAAATTTTGCAGACATATCCAAAATCAGCAAACGAAGATACTGCAACTATCAAAATTTCATTTTGACTCCCGGATCAAAATCTCACCTATCGACCAAAATTCGCCAAAATTCCAACTTCACCAATTCAAGCCTTTTTCTACACTGGACCTCCAAATTCAATTCCGATCGCTCTTCTAAGTCACAAATGATCCCCCGAAGCTAACCGAACCATCAGAATTCGATTTCAAGCCCTCTAACTCACAAGTCAATGTCCATTTGACTTTTCCAAACTATTCCTTCATCAAAGAGACTTTTTATCCCATTTCATACCAAACTCGATCTGAATTTACTCAAATTCACCAAATACATCTATTGAAACATAAACCAGCATATAACAGGGAAAACGCAGCGGTAAACCATGTGACGACGGACCAGGTCATCACATTCTCCCCAACTAAAACAAACGCTCGTCCTCGAGAGGGTCAAGAAACATACCTGGAGTCTCAAATAAATGGGGATATCTACTCAGCATCTTCTACTCAATCACCCAAGTAGCCTCCTCCACGGGCCAACCTCTCCACTGCACCTTTACTGAAGCAATATCCTTGGACCTCAACTTTCGAACCTGTTGACCCAGAATAGCTACCGGCTCCACATCATAAGATAGATCATCATCAAGCTGAATCGTGCTGAAGTCTAACACATGAGACGGATCCCCGACATACTTCCGGAGCATAGACACATGGAATAATGGATGCACACTGGACAAGCTGGGTGGCAAAGCTAGCTCATATTCCACCTCTCCAATCCTCCTAAGTATCTCAAAAGGGCCAATGAACCTGGGACTCAGCTTCCCTTTCTTCCCGAACCGCATAACACCCTTCATGGGTGAAACCTTCAAGAAGACCCTCTCGCCAACCATGAAAGACATACCTCGAACCTTCCTGTCCACATAACTCTTCTGGCATGACTGTGCTGTGCGAAGCCTCTCCTGGATCAACTTCAATCTCTAAAGCATCCTAAACTAACTCAGTCCCTAACAATCTAGCCTCGTCAGGCTCAAACCATCCCATGGGAGATCTACACTATCTACCATACAACACCTCATACGGGGCCATCTGAATACTCGACTGATAACTGTTGTTATAGGCAAACTCTACAAGTGGCAAAAACTCATCCCATGAACCTCCAAAATCGATCATACATGCACGTAACATATCCTCCAAGATCTGAATAGTGCGCTCACACTGTCCGTCTGTTTGAGGATGAAATGTTTTGCTCAACTCTACCTGCATACCCAGCTCCCGCAGAAATGCCCTCCAAAACTAAGAAGTGAATTGAGTACCTCTATCCGATATAATAGGCATTGTAACCCCATGTAATCTGACAATCTCCCGAATAAAGATCCCTGCTAACCGCTCCGATGAATAAGTAGTACATACTGGAATGAAGTGTGCGAATTTGGTCAGCCGATCAACAATAGCCCATACTGAATCAAACTTCCTCGAAGTCTGAGGGAGACCACTAACGAAATCCATGGTGATCCTCTCCCATTTCCACTCGGGAATAACCATACGCCGAAGAACACCGCCCGGTCTCTGATGCTCATATTTGACCTGCTGGCAGTTGAGACATCTGGCTACATGACTCACAATATCCATCTTTATCTTCCTCCACTAGTAATGCTGTCTCAAGTCCTGGTACATCTTCACGGCACTCGGATGAATGGAGTACCGCGAGTTGTGAGCCTCCTCTGGTATCAACTCTCGAAGACCATCTACATTGGGTATGCAAATACGGCCCTGCATCCTCAAAACACCATCACTATCACTAGACACATCCCTGGCATCATCATGCAGAACTATGTCCTTAAGGACTAGTATATGTGGATCATCATACTGACGCTCTCTGATGCGATCATATAAAGAGGACTGAGAAACAACACAAGCCAACACCCGACTCGGCTCAGAAATATCCAACCTCACTAGCCAATTGGCCAATGCCTGAACATCACATGCAAAGGGCCTCTCTCCAACTGGAATATAAGCTAAGCTGCCCATATTGATCGCCTTTCAGCTCAAAGCATCAGCCATAACATTCCCCTTCCCCGAATGATACAATATGGTAATGTCATAATCCTTAAGCAACTCAATCCACCTCCGCTATCTCAAATTAAGATCTTTCTGTTTGAACAGATGCTGAAGGCTGTGATGATCAGTATACACCTCACAAGAAACACCATATAAGTAATGTCTCCAAATCTTCATAGCGTGAACTATGGCTTCTAACTTCAAATCGTGCATGTGGTAGTTCTTCTCATGGGGCATCAACTGGAAGGAAGCATAAGCAATAACCCTACCCTCCTGCATCATCACACATCCAATGCCAACTCTCGTGGCATCACAAAACAGAGTATAGGAATCTGAAGCTGACGACAATATCAAAATTGGCGTCGTGGTCAATGTTGTGTTGAGCTTCTGAAAGCTCTCCTCACACTCCTCGGACCACATAAATGGAGCACCCTTCCGAGTCAACTTAGTCAAGGGTGAAGCAATAGAATAAAATCCTTGAACAAATCGGCGATAGTATCTGGCCAACCCTAGGAAACTACGAATCTCAGTGGCTGAGGTCGGTCTAGGCCAACTCTGCACCGCGTCTATCTTCTTCGGATCCACCTGTATCCCATCATTGGACACCACATGTCCCAGGAAAGCCACAGACTTGAGCCAGAACTCACACTTGGAGAACATTGCATAAAGTTTCTCCTCCTGCAACCTCTATAGTACAACTCTTAGATGTTGAGCATGCTCCTCCTAGCTACAAGAGTACCCCAGGATGTCATCAATAAACACAATCACAAAGGAATCCTAATATGGCCAGAACACGTTGTTCATCAAATTCATGAACGTGGCTGGGGCATTAGTCAGCCCAAAAGACATCACTAGAAACTCATAGTGCCCATATCGTATCCTGAAGGTTGTCTTCATAATATCAGAATCTCCAATCTTCATCTGGTGATAGCCTGAACGATCAATCTTCGAGAATACCCTCACTCCTGGAGCTGATCAAACAAATCATCAATGCGTGGCAGAGGATACTTATTCGTCATTATTACCTTATTCAACTGCTTGTAATCAATACACATCCTCATTGAGCCATTCTTCTCCTTGACAAACAAGATCGGTCCATCCCACGGTGACACACTCGACCGAATAAACCCCTTATCTAGGAATTCCTGAAGCTTCTCCTTCAATTCCTTCAGCTCAGCTGGTCCCATACGATAAGGAGGAATTGAAATAGGCTGGGTGCCCGGCACCAAATCAATCCCAAAGTCAATATCCCTGTCCGGCGGCATGCCCGATAGGTATATGGGAAATACATCAGGAAAATCCCTCACAACGGGAACAGAATCAATACTGGGAGTCTCAGCTCCACGTCGCGCACAAATGCCAAATACGATAGACATCCCTTCCCAACCATTCGTTGGGCCTTTAAGAAAGAAATTACCCTGCTAGGTACATAATCAGTCATGCCTAGCCACTCGATCCTCGGAATACCCAGCATAGCCAATGTGACTATCTTGGCATGATAGTCTAGAATAGCGTGGCACGGAGATAGCCAGTCTATGCCCAAAATGACATAAAAATCAATCATGCTCAATAGCAGCAAGTAATACTCGGGTCTCTAGACCCCGAATAGTAACAGGACAGGACCAGTACACATGGTCCACAATAATGGTATCACCCACCGGGGTAGAAACATGCACAGGCAACACAAAACACCCTCGGTTTGTGCCCATATAAGGAGCAAAATATGAAGATACATAGGAATAAGTGCAACTGGGATCGAATAAAACTGAGGCATCCCTGTGGCAGACTGAAATAATACCTGTAATAACAATGTTTGAAGCAACCGCATCTGAACGGACTTGAAGAGCATAGCAACGAGCCTGACCACTTGATCAGCCTCCCCCTCGAGGGCGACCCCTGGCTGCATGTCCCTCACCCCTAGCTGGCGGGGCAGGTGTAGAAGTAGATGTAACAAATGATGAGGGTTGTCCCCTTTGCTGAGATGGCATGGATACAAGGCGGGGACACTCTCTCCGAGTATGCCCAAACTCCCCACACTCAAAGCAACTCCCGGGTGCTAGGGGCTGGGACTAATGGGAACCCATCGCACCGGAGTGGATAGCTGAAGAACTCGGTCGGGATGAACCCTGAGCAGATGGAGCCTGAGATTAACTTTGTGCTGGAAGGGCACAGAGAGATGGCTAGCCCTGATGAGAGCCCTGATGACCTTGGCCAGAAGATGACCCACGATACTCTGAGCGGGCTGGTTGTGAAGACCTAAAAGAATGACCTCGACTCTGCTGACCCTGGCCTCTAGACTGAGCACCGCCAAAACTACCTGATCCCCGAGGCCTCTTGGCCTCTCTCTCCTCTCGCTCTTGACGATGGTCTGTCTCAATGTTGCGAGCAATATCAACTGCATCCTTGAATGAATGACTCGGGACCCTCTCTCGGGTCATCAAGATGCGAATAAGATAAATAAGTCTGTCCACAATGCTCTCGATCCTCTCCTGATCAGTAGGAACCATCCATGGTGCATATCTAGCTAACTCTGAAAACCTCATCTCATACTCCATCACTGACATATTCCCCTGACGGAGCCACTCAAACTACCTGCGTAACTCCTCCCTCTAAGACCGTGGTATCCACTTCTCTAGAAAGATAGTGGAGAACTCCTGCCATGTCAATGGTGCCGCACCTGCCAGCCTACGGCACTCATAAGCCTCCCACTATATGAAGGCTGCTCCCTGGAACAGGAAAGTAGTGAATGATACCCCACCCAACTCGAGAATCTCTGCTGTACAGAGCATACGGTGACACTTATCAAGAAAGCCCTGGGTATCCTCCCTCGGAATACCACTGAATATAGGTGGTGAAAGTTTACTAAATCTCTCAAGATGGCGTTGCTCGTCGTCATGCATCACTGGGACTGTCACCTTAAACTTGAATAACCGCTGAATTGGATCCACTGGCTGAACAGGTGGTGCCTCAGGTGTCCCAAGACCCTGCACTACCTGCCACTGGAGTGCAAGCTGCGGGGGTCTCATGACCACCCCCGATCCGGGATGTAGCTGCTGCAGTGGAAGCTGAAACTACCTGAGCCAGGCAAGTGCAAACTGTTAAAATCTGAGCTAGGGTCTCCTAAAGACCCGCAATCACGGTAGTCACAGCTGATGCATGAACAGGTGCTCTTGGGACCTCTGCAAGTGGAGGTTGGTCCTAAATGGGGGCAATTGGTAGGTCAACTGGTACTGCCCCAGCTGCTCTACCCCTACCACGACCACGGTCGCATCCACGACCTTTAGCAGGTGGAGATAGTGGTCGTCCACCTCATCCTGTAGCATGAGTTTTTGCCATATGCGAGAGAATAGAATGGAAAAGTTTAGTTTTGGTTCAACAAAGTTGCGCGACATGATTTCAAGAATTTGAAGTTTTCCTAAAGGTTCTGCAGGCTCCCGAGGATAAGTACAGACGTCTCCGTACCGATCCGCGAGACACTACTAAACCGGCTCATGACTCGCGAGACCTGATAACCTAGGCTCTGATACCAACTTGTCACGACCCAAACCCCAGTCGTGATGGCGCCCAACATATTTCTAGGCAAGCCCGACCATTAACCATTAACCAACCCAATTAATATTTCAAAAATATTCCAATTAAAGTCAATTATACTGATTTCATAACAATAATAATAATAATAATAATAATAATAATAATAATAATAAAAAATAACTGAAATACAGCCCAATATGATCTGGTTTCACATGTATGAGCCTCTACACATCAGAGTAATACTCTATACAACCGAGTCTAAGCAGAAAACAAAAGATAGATAATCGGAGGAGAGATCGGGTCTTGCAGACACCGGCAGCTACCTCGGTGTCCCGCAAAAGCTGGAACGATAGTAATATAGCTCAACTGCCCTCCGAAATCCCTGTATCTGCACACAAGGTACAGGGAGTAGAGCGAGTGCTTCCAACTTACTGAGTAGTAGCAATAAATAATAACTGAAAATAAGAACACCTGTAAGAACACTAAATAGTTCTAAAGGCAACAGTACAGGTAATAACATCTTTAAGGTGGAAAGGCCAGTTTCAGTCTACTACTGTCACACACTTATCCAACACTACTGCGGCACACAGCTCAATCCTTATTAATACTGTTGCGGCGTGCATCCCGATCCAATATAGTATATATAATGTTTCGGCGTGCAGCCCGATCCAATATAATAGATATAATGTTGTGGCGTGCAGCCTGATCCAATAATATATATAACTGCACTCACTAGGGGTGTATGCGGACTCTAGGGGGGCTCATTCAGCCCAAGCACAATAATATTGCGATGTGCAGTCCGATCCACATTTATATTACTGCGGCATGCAGTCCGATCCATATATATATCATATATATAACATTGCGATGTGCATTCCGATCCAATATATGTATATGTATATACTGTTGTGGCGTGCAGCCCGGTCTCGTATATATATAAGTACCTCACCATGGGTCCTCGACCCCTCTCAGTCAATATAGACTTGGCCTCTTGGGCCCACTTAACTAGAACAGGGTATTCATCCCTAGGTATTTTCACTTAGAGTACATTTCTAGTACCAGTTCATTTCATGCTATACAGCTAAGAGTACGATAGAGAGTATGTGTTCAACATATATAGGGGTCATTTAGCTCCACATGCTTCCCTAAGGTTCTACAGATTGGCACAAGGCCCCAAACAAGGCAACTAGCCCAAATATACGGATATAAGCTCAGTCTCAATCAATAAATACAGTAAACCATCAATCGGGATGGAGTAAGTCTGAATCCCTGGTCACAATATCACCATGCTCATCACACGACACGTGTTTCATCTCAAGATGGCTGGTATAGTGCAAATACATGGTTTCAAACCCTTAGTATATCATTCATGATTACCACTCACCTCGAACCGGCCGAAGTCCTAGCTCACCTTGCGCTTTCCCCACAAATCGACCTCCTCGGGTGCCAAATCTCATCAAAACCAATAATAATACATCAAAATAGGCTAATGAATCATAACTCAATCGAAAGGACTCGAAAAACACACAAAACACGAAGTTGCCAAAACTCGAGCCCCAGGCCCGCTTCTCAAAAAATTACGAAATTCACATTTTCAGAATCCTCGTCTCGCCACAACTTCATGTGATAATAGGTGACTTTGACTATATTTATGCCCTAAATAATCACTCTTTGTTGTTGAATTGATATTGTTTATGATGACAAAATGCTTTTATTAGTATTTATTGGTGTGTTATAAGTACACATGAGCCATTGGATACTAAAGGAGATATTTTGGAGTCACAAGATGGTAAAAAGGCCAAATGAAAAGTTGAAGTGAAGTTAGCTTGAAGAATTGATGAAGAAATCCAGATCACTATTCATCCGCGGTTCACTCGCGACCGCGGATGAACCGCGGAAAAATAGGCTCGTGGAACCTCACAAGATTCAGAGGACTGTTCTGTTTCCGTTTCGTCCGCGATCGCGGAAGGCGCCGCAACTTTTAAGGCTAATTTTGTACAAACTCAATTTTTAAGCCTTAAACCCTCTATATAAACCTCTAGTCCGCCCAAAAGAGGCAAGCATTGTATTATTACCTACTTTTGCAATATTATTAGTAAGAGAGAACTCTCTCAACTTATTTCTTTCTTTTATATCAATTATTTGATTATGAATTCAATTATTATTCTTGTTTCTTTGATCATGAGTAGCTAATTCCTTTTCTAAGGTTTTGATGGAACCTATTGGGTGATGAACTTCTCGTTTATGTGATTACAAATTGTTAGCTAGATTTCTATTTGTTCAACTTCATTCTTGTTGTAGTTAATTGGTAGGATCCCCAATTAGTTGTACCTATTTAGTGTGCATAACTTGGAAAAGAGTGCATATTTAGGTATATTATTGAACAACACCACAC
This sequence comes from Nicotiana noctiflora, assembly GCA_032618575.1. Classification (NCBI taxonomy): domain Eukaryota; kingdom Viridiplantae; phylum Streptophyta; class Magnoliopsida; order Solanales; family Solanaceae; genus Nicotiana; species Nicotiana noctiflora. Next base: position 19,638 of record JASVEL010012156.1, read on the forward strand.
CTAGGTTATTGGAGGAATCTATAACATTAGGCGTAAAGACGGGATTAGGAATAATGAAGTCTTGGGTGCAATCTTAAGTGAACTATTCAAATAAAATCTAGCTAGGGTAGCTCGGGAGAGTGTACTAGTAAATTATTGTAGTTGCTCGGGAGAGGATTACGGTAAAAATAGTGTTCATGATTGATAGAATATATTGACAATTTGTATGAGCATAACGAGGAGGGATTCCATCAATAGGGAAAATCAATACTTTAGTATTTCTCTATATTCTTTACCCAATATTCAATTCTTTCTTTTAAGTCTTTAATTCTTGCAAAAGTTAGTTGTTAGAAAATACTCACAAAAATATATTCAAAGTTAGGGAACTTGCTTCAGAAGTGTTCTTAAGGTTGTGAAAGTTGCAGTTGGTAGGTTAATTCCCTGTGGGATCGATTCTGGACTTATGTGGCCAGGTTATATTGATTACGACTGTTGCTTGGACGTGAATCAATTTTGGCGCAGTTGCTGGGGAATTAATGGAATTATCAATTGTCATTGCTAGAACTTCAAGATTCTTGTGTAGTCAGGTTCTTTCTACACTTTACATTGAATATTTTGACGGTTGTTGATTTGGGTACTCGGTGCATGCCTAGAAAATCTGCAAGGACTGGAGAACTAATTGAAGGACTCTCAGACCCCGAGCAAACTTTCCGGGCACGTAACAGGGCTATCAAACAAATTCAACAATATCAGCAACCAATCAAATATGATTTTGACATGGGTGACATGAATGACCTAAACCAGCAAGCTGGGTTAAACATGCAAGAGGCGCAGGGGGCGCAAGAAGGTGCACTATTGGATTGGGTACAACCCACAGTGGATAATTTGGCAACTGCCATCATTGTGCCAGCGATTCAAGCTGAGTCTTTCCAGATTACTAAAAACTTGCTACACTTGTTACAAAATAAGGGATTATTCTCTAGGTCTCAGGTTGAAGATCCACAACAGCACCTGAATAACTTTCTCTCAATATGCAAGACACAGAGGCAACCAAATGTGACACCGGAAGCCATCAGACTATTACTATTTCCGTTCTCAGTTACAGGGGTTGCGCGGGTATGGCTGAACTCACTCCCCATAAACTCTATTTCAACTTGGGATGAGTTGGTCAAGCAATTCCACAACAAGTTTCTTCCACCTAACAAGACAGCTCAGCAAATTGATGAGATTGTGAGCTTCAAGCAGAAACTAATGGAGACATTACATAAAGCTTGGGGAAGATTCAAAGGTATGCTTGTCATCACCATGGGATCCCTGAGCAGATGTTGGGTCAAAGGTTCTACATGGGGCTTTCAGATAGCATGAAGAATATTGTAGATGCTTCAGCAGGTGGGGCTTTTCTGAGCAAAACTTGGAGAGAGGGCCAAAACTTGCTTGACAAGATGGCTCAAAACTCTGGGTGGACGACCAGGAATGCTCCTATCACTCCACTGGTACACTCTGTACCTCTGAATCCATCCAACACTCTAGAGGAGAACGTGGCAACCTTATTGACACAAATGAGCATCCTGACAAAGAAGGTGGAAGAATGAGGGGTCAAGCAGCAGGTTCATATTGTAGACACTACCAATGGTGGTTTATGCACATCATGAACATCAGCACCAGCATGAAGACATGAACTATGTGGCTAATTATGGAGGGCAGCGACAAGGTAACCAGAGTTGGGGTCAGCAGGCTCCACACCAGTACAGGCCTCCTCAGCCACAATATAATGCAGCAGGTATGAGGCTACCAAACAACATGGCTCCATATCCTAGACCTCAGAATTTCAACAACCAGCAGCAGGGGTATCATCCACCTCCACCACATCATGGGGGTAGACATGACGATGGGTTCGCAAGGTTGGAAGCTATGATGCAGCAGGTAATTGGGTCACATGCCAAAACCAATGAGATGATAGATGCACATGATGCAACGATCAAGAATATGGAAGTAGAGATGGGCTAGATTGCTATGTCACTTAACAATCGTCCTCAAGGGACATTGCCTGCAGATACACAAACAAACCCAAAGGATCAAATCCCAAAGCAGCTGATGGCAGTTAATCTGAGAAGTGGAATAGATCTTGATGCTGACCAGGAAAGAGAAAGAAGCAATTTACATGATGATACACTCACTCCAGTGCCCATTGAACTGGATGAGTCCACCGGGTTGACAGAAGTTACAGTCCAGCCAGTAGCAAAAAATAAAGAGAGGCAGCAGGGAACGGAGAAAGTAGCTAAACAGGTAGAGCAACAGGTTGAAGAGAAAGTAATAGAGAAAGAAAAGTCCCAAGTCATTGGGAAGAAGAGGCCTCCACCACCATTCCCTCAAAGGTTGGCCAAGCACTAGAAAGAAGAGCAATACAAAACGTTATTTGATACGCTCAAGAAAATCCAGGTAAATATTCCTTTGATTGAGGCTTTGAAAGAAATGTCTGGGTATGCTAAGATGATGAAAGACTTAACGTCGAGGAAATTTGATTTCCAAGACTTGGCCACTGTGACTCTTACTCGGACTTGTAGTGCAGTGATCTCTAGACCCATTGCTGAGAAGCTATCATATCCAGGTAGCTTCACCATTCCATGCACTATAGGAAACTATGACTTTGCAAAGGCATTGTGTGATTTGGGGGCAAGCATTAATTATGCATTTGGTGATTTATAAGAGACTAGGCATTGGGAGAGCTAGGCCTACCTCCATGTTATTACAACTTGATGACAGGACGGTTAAGCATCCATTTGGTATATTAGATGATGTGCTTATCCAGGTGGGGAAGTTCGTGTTTCCTGCCGATTTTGTGATTCTTGACTGCAAGGTGGACAAGGAAATTCTTATAATCTTAGGAAGACCATTCCTAGCCACCGGGAGAGCTTTGATTTATTATGAGACTGGGGAACTCAAGATGAGGTTGAATGACGAGGAGATAATATTCAATGTGCAAAAATCCATGAGGCGCCCTAGTGAGTTCGCGAATTGCTCTCTTATTGATGTGGTTGATGTGATAGTGGAGACCGACGATGCAGAGTTGACCATTGAAGATCCACTTCAAGCATGCCTAATGAACTTAGAAGAGGTAAATGGTGAAAGTCTAGCAGAATGGGTACTATATCTGGAAGGAAAGGGGTTTTGGGAGAGAGAACTTGAATTTGAGCCTCTACATTTAGAGAAAAGAGAGACCCCTCCTGCAAAGCCATCCATAGAAGAGCCGGAGCTTAAACCACTACCATCTCATCTCAGGTATGAATTTTTAGGTCCTAACTCCATATTACCTGTTATTATCTCATCTGGTTTGTTAGATACGCATGCTCAAAACCTTATACAGGTACTAAAAGAATGCAAGACTGCCATTGGGTGGACCATGGCATACATAAAGGGGATTAGCCCCACATACTGCATGCATAAGATTCTCCTGGAAGAGGGACACAAACCTTTCAGGGAGGAAGTAGTGAAGAAAGAGGTAATCAAGTGACTAGACGCGGGAATCATTTTACCAATCTCTGATAGTAGTTGGGTTAGCCAAATTCAATGTGTGCCAAAGAAAGGTGGCATGACAGTGGTGAAAAACGAGAATACTGAGTTGATCTCAACTAGAACCATCACCGGGTGGAGAATATGCATGGACTACAGGAAGCTGAATCTACCCACCCGCAAAGACCACTTCCCACTTCCCTTTATTGATCAGATGCTTGACAGGCTGGCAGGGAGGTCACACTTTTGCTTTATAGATGGGTACTCGGGGTACAATCAAATCACCAAAGCCCCCGAGGATAGAGAGAAGACCTCCTTCACATGCCCATATGGCATTTTTGCCTTTAGGAGGATGCCATTCGGACTATGCAATGCACCTGCCACATTCCAAAAGTGCATGATGTCTATACTCACTGACATGGTGGAAGACATTATGGAGGTGTTCATGGATGATTTCTCAGTGGTAGGGAATTCATTCGATGAATGCCTTGTCAATCTGAGAAGATTGCTGAAACGGTGCATGGAGACAAACTTAGTGTGAAACTGGGAGAAGTGCCATTTTATGATACAAGAAGGTATAGTATTGGGCCACCGGGTTTCGAGTAAAGGTATTGAGGTGGACCAAGCTAAAGTTGATGTCATTGCAAAGTTGCCTCCACCAACATCTGTCAAGGCCATTAGAAGCTTTCTTGGACATGCCGATTTTTACCGGAGATTCGTTTAAGACTTCTCCAAAATCTCAAACCCTCTTTGTAAGTTACTTGAAAAAGATCACTCCTTTGTTTTTTCTGATGAATGCAGGATTGCTTTTGAGGAGCTAAAGAAGAGGTTGGTCACAGCACCCATCATCATTGCCCCCAACTGGGAGCAACCGTTTGAGCTAACGTGCGATGCAAGTGACTATGCAGTGGGGGCAGTGCTTGGCCAAAGGAAAGACAAGCTGATGCATCCAATCTACTATGTCAGTAGAACATTGAGTGGAGCACAGCTGAACTACACAGTGACGGAAAAGGAGATGCTGGCGGTCGTGTTCACATTTGACAAATTCAGATCCTATCTCATAGGATCCAAGGTAATTGTATACACTGACCATGCAGCTCTAAGGTATTTAATTGATAAAAAGGACTCTAATCCGCGCCTAATTCGTTGGGTGCTACTTCTCCAAGAGTTCGACCTTGAAATACGTGATAGAAAGGGCACCAAAAATCAAGTCGATGATCATTTGTCACAACTTGAATGAGCTAAAATTGTCAAAGAGAGTGGGGAACTTCTGGAAACCTTTCCAGACGAGCATCTGCTCACCACCACTCTCCTTGAAGTGCCATTATATGCAGATTATACAAATTACCTGGCCAGCGGTATTGTTCCTCACAACCTATCATCGGTCCAGAGGAAAAGATTTTTTCGTGAAAACCAGCTTTATTATTGGGATGAACCTATTTGTTTAGGATATGTCTCGATAACATGATCTGGAGATGCGTCCTTGAGATCAAACAATCTTCTGTTTTGCAGGCATGTCATGCTTCCGCATATGGTGGGCACTTTGGAGGAGTGCAAACAGCCGCCAAGATACTCGAGGCCGGTTTCTATTGGTCAACGGTGTTTAAAGATGTAAACTTGTGGGTGAAAGGTTGCATGAATGTCAATGCATCGGGAACATCTCCCGGTATCATGAGATGCCAATGAACCCAATTCAGTAAGTGGAAGTGTTTGATGTCTGGGGAATAGACTTCATGGGGCCCTTTGTCAGCTCATACGGCAATAAGTACATACTTGTTGCGGTAGACTATGTGTCCAAATGGGTGGAAGTTGTAGCATTACCCACTAATGATGCTAAGGTGGTGGTGGGATTTCTGAAGAATAAGATTTTCACCGATTTCGAGACTCCAAGGGCAATCATCAGTGATGGGGGTACATACTTTTGCAACCAGGCATTCGAGAAATTATTGGCCAAATATGATGTGAAACACCGAGTTGCTACTCCATCTCACCCGCAGACCAGTGGGAAAGTTGAGGTCTCCAACAGGTAGATAAAGAGTGTATTAACAAAAACAGTGAACGACACGAGGACTGACTGGTCCAGGAAGCTTCATGATGCATTATGGGCATACAAGACAGCATTCAAGACACCAATCGGCATGTCACCATACAAATTGGTGTTTGGCAAAGCTTGTCATCTACCTGTGGAACTAGAGCACAAAGCATGGTGGGCACTGAAACAATTAAATCTCAGCTGGGATGAAGCCGGGAAATCTAGAATGACCGGGTTGCACGAGTTGGAAGAATTCTGGTATCTGGCCTTCGAGAGCACAAGACCATATAAAGAATGGATGAAGCAAATTCACGACCAGAACATCATAGAGCGTAACTTCAAATTCGGGGATAAGGTACTGTTATAAAATTCTAGATTACGGTTGTTCCCGGGCAAATTAAAATCAAGGTGGCCAGGCCTCTTTCGGGTAATTAAGGCATTAGATTCGGGCGCTGTGAAAATTCAAACCATTGATGGTTCACGCACATTCAAAGCAAATGAACAGCGGTTGAAACTTTATGTTGGCATGGATGACATCGAGGACAAAGTGGAACTACGATTAGAGGAACCTCAAAGGTCTAGCGAGCCTTGAAATGCGCTAAGTTAAGTCGTGCCGCGACGTTAAATCAGGCTCTACATGGGAGGCAACCCATGAACTTGTTGTAAGTATACTCATTATAGTTAGTCTATATAAAATAAAATAAAAAAAATTCTGCCCAGCAAAAAAATTCAGAGAAGGTGTCTGTTCGCGGTTCATCAGCGGTCGTGGACAAATCGCGGAAAACACCCTCTCTGAACTTGACTGTTCGCGGTTCATCCGCGATCGCGAACGACCGCGGTCAGTTCTGTGGTGGACAGAAAACATAAAAAATAATTATTTTAATCCCTTCCCCCCCCCCCACTCCCTCTTTAATAACCCTAAACACTCAAACCCCCCTTATTTCAAAATACTCCAGTCGCCACCCCACCCCCATATCTCCCTCTCTCTCTACAAATCCTCCTCTTTCTCTCTACCCCTTCTTCTCCAATTTCCCCCTACTCCCTCACCAACCTTCCTCTTCTTCTCCAACACTCCATAGTAAGTTTTCTTCTTTTGATTTTCTTTCTTTTTTGTTTCTTTCTCTTTAATCTTTATCATTAGTTTGGTAGAATTAATTAGTTTAATTGTAGTTTAAATTGTAAAAATTGTATTATATCTTGCTTTGTAGTAGAATCTATATAAATTAGTTGCTTGTGCAGTATAGTTTTAGTATGAATTTTTTGTAGCTTTGTTGGTATTGTTTGGATTGTGGTGGAGTTGGTGTTATTGGGTCTTCAATTTAGTTAATAATGTTAATTTCATTGTTTTGGAGACCCAATGTGATGGTTGATATAATTGGTGATTTGGTTGGCCACGGTGGGCAATTGTATGTTTTAGTATTTGGTTGTTGAATTTTTAGGGGAGATATTGCCCATCTTGTTAGTTGTTTGTTGTTGTATATAAGTGGAGATGGTGTAGGTTTAATTGGGTCATGTTAGATTGCCAAAAGAAATAAGTGTGGGGTTCTTGAGGTGAATTGGTGATTTTGTTAGATAAGTGGTTAAGTGTAGGAGTTATGGGATGATATTACTAAAGAGAAGATTGTGGTAATCCACGGATGGTGAAGTCTGAGTAGCCAACCGATATTCTAACATTATGCAAACATTTTGGTTGTTTCTATTTTGTGCAGGATCATGGCTCCTAAAAGATCAAGGCAGGCATCAAGCTCGTCTAGGCGACCAACATATGACGAGTCGAGGTTCACAGGCGAGGAGGCGGAAGCTGACTTCCATGCCAAGGCGACTAAGGCTTGGCTCCAGGAAATTGAAATTGATAGGTTAGCCATTCGGTCTGAAAAGCCCAAGATATATGATGAGATCCGCCGCCGCGAAATAGATTTCCTATTCGATACACCGGCCCTTGTGAACAAGATGTTGGTTAGGGAGTTTTATGCTAATGCTCTCTACGGGATGGCCAAGAGGGTTTTTGTCTGAGGTAAGTACGTCTACGCCCATGTACACGCTATTAGGCATGCTCTTAGACTGCCAAATTTTACTAGTGACGTGGATGTCTGGTGTCACCTGGGACATCTTAATTGAGGCCTTATGTGTTGATGGTATCCCTGTTTGGATAAGAAATAAAACACTCCACTCTAACTGTTTCACACACACTGTTAAATGCTAGTTTTAAATCATATGTAACCGGCTCTTGCCCTCCAGCAACACCACTGACGTGAACTTTAATAGGACACTTTTAACATGGTGTTTTATCACCCAGCGGGACATGGACATCGCCCGCTTGATTAGTGATGAGATGGTGCTGAGGGGATCCCTCAAAGCCAAAGGTTTTTATTACCCATCTCTCGTCACTACTTTGTGTCTCGGCCATCAGACTTCGGTCCTTGCCACTGATGGTGATCTTCTACCAAAAGCTCCATTCAGAGCTTTTCAAATCCGGGTGGGCCGAGACAATGACCCAATTGACTTGGATGTTGAGGTTCACCCTGTGCCGGTTGCCCGGGCCAAGCATTCCACTTACTCAGCCGGACCTTCTAGGCACGCTCACCATGGAGCGGGTATGTGTAGGTCCGAATCTACTAGACCTATTATTAGGTCTATGGAGGAGGAGGTTGCGGACTTACGCACCTCCGTAGATGGCTTACACACGCGCTTAGACGCGATGTCACAGAGGCAAGCTCGGTCGGAAAACAGATTCATGGCATGGTTCCGAGCACTTGGTCGAGCATGTCACGTCGACCCCTCCACCGTCTCCGATTCTGAGTGAGTCACAGGTAAGTTTTCTCGCCCCTCTTGAGCTATATTTTTATTATTATGTCATGAGGACATGACATGATTTTAAGTGCGGGGTGGGAAACTTATCTTGTATATTTTGTACATAGTAGTTGTAGTTGTAAATAATAATAGCTGGATTGGCCCGATGATGGACACTTGGCGACGGGTTTCTTAAGGGTCCAAGTCGGAATAAAAACACAAAAAAATCAGAAAATTTGAAAAAAAAATTCTAAAAAATATGAGTAAAGGGCTCTTACTGATGACGGACTATTTAGGACAAGTACTCTTGAGGGAAGTAGTCCACGTAGGAATTTTTCTTTCTTTTATTTTCTTTTTCTAGGTAGTGTATCATCTCCCCCTTGGTTTTTCTTTTGACCACTATTCTTTTCCAAGGGTTTTTATTGAACCGGGTTAGGTAGATTTTTCTTTTTTAGGATTAGAGGGCAAAGGTGAACATGTAACCCCAAGTATGCACATTAGCAAAACTTAATTGAACTTGAGAATGTATTATCTAAGCTTGACTGTAGATTCTAAAAATGCCTTAAATTGCACAATACAGCTTGCTTGAACATTGATTGGACTTTGTAGATAAACTGGATTCTAAATGAGTTGCATGTTATGTGTGTGTGAGATTTTACATACATTATATGTTTTACATGATACCTAGAACTTGCCCTGTGTGTTTCCAAAGCGAAATAGAAGTTGTTTGGTTGTAGAGAGGATAGAGGCATTTCTTTGTGTAACCCCATAAATCAATAGACATGAATTCACCCGTACATAATATCCTAGTTAACCCCTTTGAGCTTAAAGCCTATTCTTTGATAACCCTTGAATGTTCATGTAAAATTGAAATCTTACATTGTTCTACTTTACCTCCTAGAAGCACTTGTGTTGTAATGAATATGCAAAAGTCTAAGTGTGGGGTGAAGGGAAATTGAAAAAGGGAAAATCTGGCAAAAATAATGTAAATGCGTTGCAAAGTAATGATAAAAAAATAATAAGAAAAAGAGCTATATTAATGTATATATGAAAATTAGAAAGACCCGTTACACCAACAAAAGAAAAATGGGGATTAAAAGTAAATAAAGGTGAAGGAATGTTTAGGGGAGACATAAGGAAGAAAACTAAAAGGGAAGTTATGAAAAGGAAAAGAAAAGTGCTTAGGGAGGTTAGTCACTATAACCAAAAGTATCCTACCCATCCCGTAGCCAACATTACAACCATTAAAGTCCTCTTGATCTATGATTGAATAACTCGATTAGTGGAGTATTACACTAGGGGCAAGCCTATGGTGTGTTTGTATGCATATGAATGTTCTTTGTTGAGAGTGGGTCAATTTTTCCGATATTTATAAGTTCCATGTTCTAAATTGTTTATATGTGGGAACTTCTCTCAATAATTGTGTGAGGGCATGTAACTCAAGAGGAAAACAGTAAAATTTGCAAGTTTTTTATAATAACTAAAGTAAGCAATAATGTGCTGACATGTGATTTTACGGTTAGGTAAGGATTGTACATATCTTAGGTTAATCATGAAAGATAGATTTTGTGACATATTTTGGGGGAGACATTAATAAAATTGGCCTAAAGTGTGATTAAGTTTGCTCGAGGACGAGCAAAGGTTTAAGTGTGGGGTATTGATAATAAGTGAATTTGACTATATTTATGCCCCAAATAATCACACTTTGTTGTTGAATTGATATTGTTTATAATGACAAAATGCTTTTATTAGTATTTATTGGTGTGTTATAGGTACACATGAGCCATTGGATACTAAAGGAGCTATTTTGGAGTCACAAGATGGTAAAAAGGCCAAGTGAAGAGTTGAAGTGAAGTTAGCTTGAAAAATTGAAGAAGAAATCCGGATCACTGTTCATCCGCGGTTCACTCGCGACCGCGGATGAACCGCAGAAAAACAGGCTCGCGGAACGTCACAAGATTCAGAGGACTGTTCTGTTCGCGGTTCGTCTGTGACCGAGGACGAACTGCGGAAGGAGGCAAGTATTGTATTATTACCTACTTTTGCAAGATTATTAGTAAGAGAGAACTCTCTCAACTTATTTCTTTCTTTTATATCAATTATTTGATTATGAATTCAATTATTATTCTTGTTTCTTTGATCATGAGTAGCTAATTCCTTTTCTAAGGTTTTGATGGAACCTATTGGGTGATGAACTTCTCGTTTATGTGATTACAAATTATTAGCTAGATTTCTATTTGTTCAACTTCATTCTTGTTGTAGTTAATTGGTAGGATCCCCAATTAGATGTGCCTATTTAGTGTGCATAACTTGGAAAAGAGTGCATATTTAGGTATATTGTTGAACAACACCACACCTAGGTTATTGGAGGAATCTATAACTTTAGGCGTAAAGACGGAATTAGGAATAACAAAGTCTAGGGTGCAATCTTAAGTGAACTATTCAAATTAAAGCTAGCTAGGGTAGCTCGGGAGAGTGCACTAGTAAATTATTTTAGTTGCTCGGGAGAGGATTACGGTAAAAATAGCGTTCATGATTGATAATATATTGACAATTTGTATGATCATAACGAGGAGGGATTCCATCAATAGGGAAAATAAATACCTTAGTATTTCTCTATATTCTTTACCCAATATTTAATTCTTTCTTTTAAGTCTTTAGTTCTTACAAAACTTAGTTGTTAGAAAATACTCACAAAAATATATTCAAAGTTTGGGAACTTGCTTCAGAAGTGTTCTTGGGGTTGTGAAAGTTGCACTTGGTAGGTTAATTCCCTGTGGGATCGATTCTGGACTTATTTGACCGGGTTATATTGACTACGACCGTTGCTTGGACGTGAATCATCGTGCATATAAAATTTATCAAAATCAGACATCAAATAGCCTAATCACGACTTTACATAGCAAAAATTCAAGCCCTGACTTCCTCAATTTATGCCTAAATTCAGAGAATAAATGGAAGATTCTTTGATAAAATGATGTATTAAGACCACGAGACTTACCTCCAATCACTTTCCGATGAAATCCTCTTCAAATTTTATCAATTAGTTCTCAAGGTGCTTAAAATGGAGGAAAAAATATGAAGGCTCCGCGACGGAAATGATATTAAAGACCCTTCTGTCGCCCAGTATTATCTCTATGCGATCGCAGCCCTTGGCATGCGATCACGATGAACAAAAATCTAGGTCTCCAAAAATGCTCTATGTGAATGCACTACCCCATATACGATCGCGGTGCTTGATCTTCCAACCCTATGTCATCGCAACGTACCTCATGCGATCGCATAGTGTAAAATATGCTGCCCCCTCAAACCTCTTATGCAATCGCGTCCAATGCAATGCGATCGCACTATTCCAATGACCAATGCTATGCGATCGCATAGAACAAATATGCCTTGCCATAACTGCTGCAATTCAGCAACTTCCAACAACCAAGTTTGGTCCGTTTGACCACCCGAATTGATCCTAAAGCCCCCGATACCTCAACGAAAACCACCAACATACTCCAAAATATGATACGAACTTGTTCCAATCATAAAAATACATCCTTAAACACAAAAATCATCAAATCAAGGCAGATTCAAGCTTAAGTTTCAACTAAAACTTCCAAAACCAACATCCAATCAGAAACCCGACCAAACGATGTCCGAATGACCTGAAAATTTGTAGACATATACAAAATCACCTAACGAATCTACTGCAACTGTTGTAATTCCATTCCGGCTCCCGGATCAAAATCTCACCTATCGACCGAAATTCGCTTAAATTTCAACTTCGCCAATTCAAGCCTATTTCTTCACCGGACCTCCAAATTCAATTCTGATCGTTTTCCTAAGTCACAAATGATCCCTCAAAGCTAACTGAACAATCAGAATTCGATTCTGATCCCTCTAACTCACAAGTCAACATCCGGTTGACTTTTCCAAACTATTCCTTCATCAAAGAGATTTTTTATCCCATTTCCTACCAAACTCGATCCGAATTGACTCAAATTCATCAAATACATATATTGAAACATGAACAAGCATATAATAGGGAAAAAGTGGCGGTAACTCACGTGACGATGGACCGGGTCGTCACACTTTACCTTTCCCTAAAACTAGTCAAAGGCGCTCCACGTGAGTCGAGGCTAAGTAGTTGTGGGTAGCACCCATGTCTATCATAGCCCAAATGGACTTGCCATTCACTTTCATCTCAACGAACATTAAGGTCCTCTCTTGTTTAGGAGGAGTCTTTTCGTTCGCCTTCTTGTTCCTTTCTTCGTGACTAGACATGGGTCCTTCTTCTTACGGATACCAGCACCGGTCTCCGCTAATACCTCAAAGATGGAACCAACAATTGCATTGAAGGCACCTACTGGTTCAGTCCGGTTCGCATCATCTAAGTCTTCATCCGTCCCATCATCAATAGCCTGATAGGCGTTCATCTGTAAATGTGGGCATTCATTATTCTAATATGGTCCGCCTCAATTACGGCTTAATGAAGGAGGCTTTCTCCCCCGATCATTGTTGTTTGATGCAGCATTGTTACTGCTTGAGAAAGGAGCTTTAGATTTGTTTGAGTATTGATCTCTCCCACTTTTGCCAGGACCACAATTGCTAGGTTGGTCCCCTTTGAACCCCACTCGGGCTGGCGGCAGAGGCTTGTCCTTCTGAGATTCTATTTGATAGTCCCCAAGGCATTTAGCTGCTTGGATCGCCTTGGGAAGAGTATCTACCCTTTGTCCCTGTTACTCCATAAGGGCATAAGGTTTCTACCCTTCCATGAAGGTGAAGAGCTTGTCCTTGTCCCCCATGTCACGTATGCTTAGCATGAGTACGTAGAATTCTTGCATGTAGTCCCATATTGATTTTGTCTGGCTGAGCTCCCGTAGTTTTCTCCTTGCATTGTATTTAACATTTTCGGGGAAATATTGTAGGTATGGCTGCCTTCAGTTTTGCCCATGTCTCGAGAGCATCTTCACTGGCCTTGATGGGTTCGTACTTTACCCGCCACCAGAGTTTAGCATCACACTGAAGATACATGGCAGCAGTTTCTACCTTCTTAGCTTCCTCCAGGTCCCCAATAGCATCGAAATATTGTTCGACATCAAAGATGAAGTTTTCCACTTCCTTGGCATTCCTAGCTCCAATGTATGGCTTTGGTTCAGGAATTTTCAGTTTCTTTGTCGCGGAAGCATAGTTCACAGCACCTCCGATTTGGTTTCCACCTCCTCGGAGTAGGCCCTATAAAGCAGCGTTTATAACATTGAGCTGGTCCATCAATTTGTCAATAGTTTGTTACATGGCAGTCACCTTTTATGCATCTTGTGCCCTATGGACTAAATCCTTGGTGCGCTCCTGTTGGAGCCCCTCGAATTTCTCAAATATTTTGGCTGCCTCTGTGGCTGCCACCTGTTGCTCTACCTCGGAGTCGCGACTGATATTTTCAATGTCAACCTCGACCTAAAGCACCCTGAGGTCCAGGTCATCCAACCTTTGCAGTATGCTGATTCTTAGTTCAGGCACCGTATCCATAATAGGCCGCAATACCTCAACCGTCCCTTCGAGAGCCGCAATACGGTCCCCATGATTCACCATGGTCAGAAATGGTGGTATTGTTAATATGTTCTCTCGTCCGATGTCGAGCCTAGGTTCTGATACAAACTGTTATGCAGTGCCTTCCTGAGATTCTATGGAAGGATGACGTAAAGCTAAGCAACTGATCTCAGTGCAGTTGCTGTCCGCCAACTGATGTCCCCTCCGTACGCTAGACTAGATCGCCAGTGTCGTACGGGAAATCCAATATCCAGGGAAATTGAGAGAACAGAAATGAGAATTCAAATTTAATGAAAACATGATTGCATTAATGAAAGCTATTACAAAAAAGCAATGCGGTGTCGAGTAGGAGAGACACTAGTACAGAGAATTGTTTGCTTTCTAGAAAGTTTTGATTGCTTGATCTCCCTTAATAATGCTTAAAAAAATAATTCAAAGCTACAAGACTATACTAGAATTTGCTAGAGAAACATAATGGAAGTACTTGAGAAAAACTACTCTATTTACAGTGAAAATGACTTAGTTTTCTAAAGACATCAACAGGTCTATTTTCAGCCGCATTGTCTTTGGTATCACGGTCCGCGCGCGCGGCGTTGTTGGAATCTGCATGCGGCTGGGTGCTGGCGAGGGATATCGGTGGGGCGACATAGGTACCTGCGTGTTTGTCACTTGGCGCGGCCAAGACCACAGGGCTGTCTGTGACGGTAGGCATTGGGAGACTTGCTAGGACGCCATGCGACACATCCAATGGGATCATGGGGCATGGCGGGAAAGCCGCCCATGACAGTACTACTGATCAAATTAGCATGTGACCTTCTCATCCAAGTTTGCAGAATAAGCAATTAATAAGTAGGTAGTTCATTAATTGGATCATGTGCGAAGTGCAAATTACCAATAGGATTATTAAGGGGAAAAAAAACGAAGAAAATGTTAATTTGCACCTGCAGAGTATTGGTTAAGGAATAAAACTGTGGTTAGAAAAAGATGTGACAACATGATCATAGAGATTGTAGTACAGTTGAGGCTCGTTTGGTACAAGGTATATAAGAGATAATTAATTTCGGGAATAAATTTAGAATGAGTTTATCCTATATTTGATTAGGATAAAATCGTAGTATAACTAATCCCGATATTAGTTATCTTGGGATTGTAGTATTTTTTATCCCTGTGAAAAAATAGAATAACTAATCCCGGGATAATTAATCATGAGATAACTAATTACTTATACAGATAAACTTACTAATCTCGAATCATGTACACTTCGTTCGATTAAACATGATAAATACTAATCATCAAAATTATTATAAACATTTCAATCTGAGCTTTTAATATAAATCTTAATATGCTACATAAATCTTAACATATAGATGTTAACCATCACAAAAGAAATAAAGTCTATAACGTCCTTTAATAAAATGGATAATGTGTACTTAAATAAAAAAAAAATTAGCAGTCACATGCATAGTATAAATGCTTTAAATTGGGTTAAAAAGAAATCAGAACATGTATCATACAGAAAAAATGGATCTGAAATCTAGTCAATTGATTATTTTAAAAAGAAAAATAAAAAAAAAATCCACATAGAATACTTCTTGATCAAGAGTCTCATGTTAAGTATTTAAAGTTATTTAATTATCCAAAATGAGGGAATAAATTGGACTTCAAATTATATAAATATATTAATTAAAAAGGGAGACCATCATGAGCAAGACTTGAACATAGGAATAAGTTATGACAAAAGAAAAAAGAATGTAAGGAAGCATGTTGAGGTAGTTTACTTATCGAGAGGTCTATAAATTACGATCTTTAGATCTAGTAATGAGATACTTTTATAAAAGTATTCATAAAGTTTGAAGTGTTATTTCTAGTATGGGTTTGATAAAGCTTAGTTTCATTTTTATTATTTTTATCATGAGAACTACTAATCAGTATTCCATTAATTTTTACATTATTCATCTATATTATTATGTTCATTAATATGTATAGGTACATATATGACGTTGCACATATTTCATAAGAATTGAATTCATTAATGTGCATGCATGTGTTATATGCCTGTTTAGATGTGGGTTATTCATATTATGTTGAATTATTAATATATAATTATGATGGTGAAATACTACAATTAAGTAGCAATACCAGATATTAATCATGTGCTCTCAGGACTCAAGATGTGAGTGCTCCCCCTGTTTAATACTTGTCTTCAATCTTATACTTCATACAGTGATTGTGACGGTTGTTGCATTTGTTTTATTGTGCATACACCATTGATATTCGAGATCTTATTATGTGTGAAACGACGATTTTTCAGTGTTAAGTGCATGCAACAAACTCTGCTACAAGTACTACTATGCGTTGGTGTATTATCCTGTGATTTCAGTATTTGTCTGTCTTTATTAATTGGAAATTTTAACACGTGTAGAATAGGTTAGTACCCTATTTATAACATATAAATATTTTTTTAACATTTTATATAATATAATAACCTTTTTTATTTTGTAGCAAAAAAATTAAATTTAATATTTTCCTATATTTAAGCCTTATTAGATGGTACAAAATATTTTTCTCTCACCAATTTATGGTATAACTCCTGTTTTTTGTGAAATGACGCCGCTTAATACACCTAAATACAGATTCACCTTCCCATGATTTGCGCTGAAACGTTACTTTTTTCCTGCTTAATACAACTTAATACACCTAAATACGGATCATGATTTACAGGAATTCCTGTTTGTGCGGCGTCATTTCATGTTGTATTATTGAATGCAATTCGTTTAATACACTATATATATCATAAAATAACGTAAAACATATCTATATCACGTAATATAGAAAATGGTTTCTATTTATTGCTAATTAGGTCTTAATGAATGATTGTGAAAAATTCTCTTATTAATTTCTAGTCATTTACTCAAAGTGTGTGGATTAATTTACAAAGCAACATTTGGGGGTATAAGTGAGCATAGAAACAAGTGAAGAAATAATAAAAGAAATAAAAGGGAAAAATAAATAAGTATATTACATGCATGGAGTAGTTACTTATAAATTACGACCTTCCGACCTAATAATGAGATACTTGCACAAAATAAATCTTATAGCTTGAAGAGTTATTCCTAGCATGGCCATGATTAAGCTTAGCTTGATATTCACTATTCTTATCATGGCAGGCACCAGTTAGTATTCATCTCTACTTATCTCTATATTATTCTCCTACAATATTATGTTACATATCATACAAATTTAATTCAGTAATGTATATGCATGTGTGTTTTATTATTCGAGGTTCAAATGTGAATTTTTATTATTATGTCCCTGATTAGTTGATTATTTATGATTATGAAATATTTCAGTTAATACGTCTTGGTTCTCGAAAAAGCAAGTTATAGCTACATCAGATGTTGATCATGTGCTCTCAGGACTCAACAGAAGAGTTCTCCCGCAGCTTAATACTTGTCTTAGATTATGTGGTTCGGATAATGATTGCAGTGATTGTTGGGTTTGTTGTACTTGTGGGCGCACAATCGGTTTTGGGGATGATTTGGTTTGTGGATTTAGTTTCTAGTGACACCATTAGCGTATCTTCGTTTAATTTTAATGTTTGTTAGTCTTTTCTTATTTACTTCTTTGAATAATAATATTAATAATTGGATTTGCTAGTTTGTGTCAAAAGCTAAGCATCTCATTTCCTCTCCTTTTCCATTTATAGGTTGACAGCTCTTAGTTTGGCAATATTATAAAACACAGAAATATATAAAAATATTAAGAGTAACTCAGATGCACAAAATTCTTGCTATAATGCGGGATCCGAAAAAAGATCGGAACACAAGAGTCTACTCTATGCCGCATTACCCTACATTTTCTGCAATAGCCTGTTACCATAACTCGAACCTGTGACATCATGATTACATGGCATCAACTTTACCAATTACGCCCAGACTCCCCCTCACATGAAAATATTAAGAGCAATTAATATTCTTTTGTAAAAGAAAACCATTGAAAATCTATTTCCACTAAACATTGCTATCGACTAAAAATTGCAGAACATGGAAATAATTGCAACTAAATGATTGAAACTACATTTTGTAAAATCATTTGCAAAGACACATACAACAACAGATTTCTAAAGAGTGATCACAATTTACATCACTTTAGCTCAATGCCTATTTCCTAGTAAATCAGATTTCAAGAAAATCAGAAAAAGTGTATGCTTTCTTTCCCTATGTTGAGGACTGCCATCTCCTCCTTCAAATTAGATTAATTCCCTAATACACTTAGCTAATGACATCATTAACTGAGTAACGGCGATAAGCCAGAAGGCCAGCTCCACTGTGGTAGTGCCCGACGAATCCTGAGAAAAGAGACAGAAAATAGAACAAAGGGTTTACAAAGATGGTTCAACAGAGAAATGTAGCTTTTGACATTAGCTCCAAAGAGCTAAAAGTAATAATACAACTATACCGACAAGTTTAAGAAATAAAGTGTTTAGAAGACGGTTTAAAATAGAAATGTGGCTCTTAACTTTAGCTCGGAAGAGCTAAAAAGAAGTAATACAACTATACCGACAAGTTCAAGTTGCTTGAAACATAACACCTAAATGGGATTGAAGATAAGGCTCAGAAGTCGGGAAAACTAAGATTTACATCAAACATGATTGTTGGGTGTTAATGGTATCGTTAAGTAATACATAACGATTACCAGTCCTTTTGACATACAAAAACCCAAAAGACGATATATCAGAAGCAAAAATTCCATAAGACATACAAATGATATCCTACTAGTAATAGTAAATCATCTCTTTAATATGTTACATCAAATATGGTCAAATATGTTACTTCTTCCGAATAGTTCCAACTCCTCCTCAGTTTCCTTCTGATAACTTTTGATGTAACATGTGAAGTTCTAACGGCACATAAATTTACAACCAAAACTGAAAAGAACAAATGGTATAAGATGCTCAACTGTTTCCATGTATTTAGATACCAAGTAACCTCAATGAATGGAATAGCAAGAATATTTTGGGATAGCCTCCTATTTGTCACATGCAATATTAGTTAATCAAATTGTGAAACCTTGCTATGCAAGCTTGCAAAATAAGCAATTAATATGTCACATGCACTACTAATCAAATCGAGATTTAATTTTGTAGTACATCACAAATGTTATTTTAGTTATATGTCATTAAGAGAAACATAATACATGAGTTCTGGAAAAATATAAAGGAGATCTTTCTGACGTTATTTTCTTCTATTCAAATTGTAAGCGAGAATAGGAGATCAATTCATCATCAAATTGTATAACCATGTCATCCAAGCTTGCAAAATTACTAATCAAACTGCGTATACTTGTTATCCAGTCTAGCAAACTAAGAAATTAACAAGTAATTAGTCCATTACTTGAATTACGTGTAGAACACAATGACCAATAGGAATACAACAAGAAATAATAAACAATTCAATCTGAAGTTTTAATTGTAAATCTTAATACCCTACATAATCC
This sequence comes from Nicotiana noctiflora, assembly GCA_032618575.1. NCBI lineage: Eukaryota > Viridiplantae > Streptophyta > Magnoliopsida > Solanales > Solanaceae > Nicotiana > Nicotiana noctiflora. The sequence continues at coordinate 38,980 of JASVEL010012156.1, forward strand.
TAACACAAAAATTTTTACAATAAGTCAATCACAAACGGAAAAAGTCTATAATTTCCTTTAATCAAGTAGACAATGCGTAGTTAAGTAGAAATGTAATAGCCATGTGCTTAGTATAAATGCTTTGGATTGTGTTCATCTTTAATCGGAACATGCATCATACGAAAAAAATGGATCTGAAATCAAGTCAACCTTATTCTAAAAACAAAAATAAAGAAGCACATACCACTACACAGTAAGTCTTGGTCAAATGTCTTATTTTAAAGATTTAAAGCAATTTTGTTATTCGAAGATGAAGGAGCAAATATGTATCAAAAGGTCTATAAATTACGACCTTTGGATCGAGTAATGAGACACTAACACAAAATATTTCATAAAGCGTGAGACGCTATTCCCAGCATGGCGTTGCTTAAGCTTAGTTTCATTATCACTATTCTTATCATGACAACCATTGGTTAGTATCCATCTCTATTTATCTCTACATTGTTCTTCTACATTATGTTGTTTGTTAATAATATAGAGGTACATATGTGACCTTGCACATATTTCATACGAATTATGTTCAGTAATGTGTAGCATGTGTGTTTCATTATATGATGTTTAAATGGGTGTTTTGCATATTATGTTGATGATTATTTAGTTCTAATAATTATGATGGTGAAATATTTCAGTCAACGTGCCCTGGTTCTTGACAAAACAACAAGTTATAGCTACACCGGATGTTGATCATGTGCTCTTAGGACTCAAAAGAAGAGTGCTCCCACAGCTTAATACTTGTCTTAGACCATGTACGTCGGACAGCGATTGCAGTGATTGTTGGACTTGTTGTACTTGTTCGCACAGCATCTTTGATTGGGAGCACCTTTACTACTTTTGTGCGTAGGTGATTTGGTGTCCACACATTACTATTATGCATTAGTGTGCCGTCGTGTGATTTCAGTGTTTGTTTGTTTTTTCTTATTTCCTCGTCTTTGTACTTTGTAAAAGCAATAAAATAAAGTCGTGAATGACTTTCTATTGAGAAATAGTAATTGATTATGCTCCAAAATTGCTTTGTAGTAGTTGTATCACTCATCATGCATTTTCTAAAGTAGTTAGTTTTACGTTTATCACACATAGGTTCTTTCTTATTCATTTCTTATATTCATTTACCCTTCAATTTTCTCCAATGGAGTGTTTCCTTTAACTATTTATAATGGGAGTTTTTTATTCGTTGAGCTCCTTAGAATCTCTATACAAGGGGGAAAAAAGGAAAAGGAAAATAATATGCACAGGAAGTGAAGTACTCCCATATAACTTTTAAACTAGATTCCAAACTTCTCAACAAAAATGTATTTTGAGATAATTTAGAAGGAAAATATTACACCCATACAACAATAGTTGGAAGGAAAGATGGAAACAGTGAAATAACATTTCAGTATATGCAAGTGGAACCATGAGTAAACTATGCAAAGTTTAAAGCTCTTAAGTTATATAAAGTGGAACACCATTTCATTTTAGCAAAACGCAATTAAACAGGCCTCAAAGTAGAAACCATAGTTCTAACCGGATGATGTATTGTTTATTGAAAACATGAAAAGAAAACAAAAGCTCCCCCTCACGCCTCCAACGGTAATCTTTCACCCAGCAGCCCCTCCAGCCCCCCAACCCCCACCCCCCTCCGGCAAACCCTTCTCCGGCGACCCCCTTCTCCGGCGACCACCCCCAGTAAGTCTCTCTCCTCTGTCTCTCTCCTCGCTCTCTCTTTTCTCCTTTCTCTTCACAACCCCATCCATCACCCCCCTGCTGCCCCCTAACACCGGTGACATCCCTCCGGCGACCCACCTTTTCCGGCGACCCCCCCCCTCCAGTAAATCACCTCTCTCCTTTCTCTCTCCCCTCTCCACACTACCTCCTCCTCCCTATTCCCCTTCTCTCACACCCCCTGCCCCCTACCCCACCCTTCTTTTTTGTGATTTTCAGGCAACCCCCCCCCTCCCGAGCTAGGCAGCCCCCCCTCGCTTTTTTGGGGGGTTTGTTGTGTGTATGATTTTCAAGTAATAGCCGCAGCGAACAAGGCGAGCTTGCGGCGTGAAGAGCAAAGCAACTCAAGTACTAGCCGCAGCGAACAAGGCGAGCTTGCGGCGTGAAGAGCAAAGCAACACCGGACGAAACGTGCCAGAGCTAGCGGTAGTTGATATCGGGCAAATCAAAGCGTACTTCCAGGTTTTTCCATCGGGAGTTGGTACCTACCGACCTCTTGTTTACTCTTAACACCCTTTTACGTTTTCTAGCTAGCTAACCATTGTGTGTGAGGTTTACTCTGTTGATTCCTAGCTTGCATCCTTTTGCGTATTCCGCTATTGTACGTGTGCACGCCACCGTTCTCCGTAATCAGTTGGAGGGATAGTGGCCGCACCGTGATAGCATCCTAGGAAGCTCAAATCTATTTAAGGATAAGTATGAAGCTTTGGAATCGCAAAAAGAGGGCCTTTAACAAGATCTCAAGTTAAGAAGTTGCAAAACAAGGTCATTTGACCAATTTCGCACCTAAATGTACTCAAAACTTGTAGCCCATGAAGTCCTACATAAAACCACGTTTTAATGGCATAAAAAGGACTTACTTGATGTCCAAGAAAGGTATAATAGGCGTGCTAGATGTTAAGTGCAAGTTGGTGCCAAGTTGCTTGCAAATTACAAATTCAAGATTTTCAAGATTTTCAAGATTCTATCCAAGATTGGTTTGGGACATATTTCCATATATTATGGGACTATATTTATTGCTTTCCTAGTTAGTTAAGGTTAATATTTTTCTTTTCCTAAGATTGGTAGAATTACTTTCCAAGATTGACTTGGTTTTGGTTTCTTGGAGTTTTACCTTTTCCTATTTTAGTTGGACTTGTTGTCCAAAGTAGTTTAGGACTTTATTTCCTAATATTTAAGGATAATTTCGTGATCACCCTCTATATAAAGGGGTATCTTCTTTGTTTTTAGGTAGATTATTCAAATTATTATCAATAAAACTTGTGAGATTTTCTTGCACTCTTGTGTGGCTACTCTTGGATTTATTCTTCAACCTTCAAGACTCAACTTAAGGTGGTAAGAATTAACCCTTTTCGAAATCTTAGATCACTTCTAGGTATTCAAGAAAGGTGATAAGTTTAGGCTTATTGTTGTTCTTGTTATTCTAAAGGGTCGGGTTTCACAATCTATTTCTTGTTTTTAATTTCTACCAAAGGCGATTAGTTCTTTGTTAGTTAATTGTTGTTGTTAGGATTCAACTTCAAGAATAGACTTCTTGAATTCAAGAAACTCTTTCTTGAATTTAATCTATCTTTAATTTTTGTCTTTTATTCGTTTCTTTATTTTCTTTTAGCTTCCGCACGTTTCTTGTTTTTTCTTTAGTAATTCTTGAATCTCTATCGTGTTGCTATCAAGTGATATCAGAGCTTAGGCTAATCAAGATTTCAATCTTGATAATCTTGGGAGGTTCTTGATTAAAAAAACTATTAAAAATAAAATAAAATTCAGCCCAAAAAAAAGTGTTCTTGTTCATTATTATTTTTATAATTCAAGTATTATTCGGTTTCCAAGTCAAGATAGGAAACATGAAGAGGGGATCCTAGTTCTTGAAGATTAAGGAAACTTCTTTTCTAATTCTTGTGGGTTTGGGGTTTCTTAAATTCTTTCCTTTTTTTTTTCACCAACCAACTCCTATTCTTTCTAGGTTTGGTCTGTCACTTTTCTTTTTCTTTTTCTAACTCCTTATTCTTATCACTACGGGTTGTGACTTGTTAGATTCATTAATAAATCTGTAAAGATTAACAACCAAGAGTTGCTTTGAGTGGGAAAAGGTAAGAGAGGTAAAAACATTAGAAGAAAAAAACCAAATATTCAATACACTTATTTGATGTTTCAAAGAGGTAGTTATGAAGAAAGGAGGTGAGCTATGACTCAACAATTTGAAAGGTCAAACTTACAACAAGCTGAAGTTAAGGGAGACAATGGTAAAGTTATTTTTCAAACAAGAGCTAAAGTGATGTCTCATATTTGTGCCCTTAGAATTGACAAAGAGTTTGGCTATAACTGAATTAGCACTTATATGGTTGAAAAATTGAACTTGCATTATGTTGAGCATATTGAACCCCTATATGTTTGGAGGAGTAAAGGTAGATAAGAGAGTCTTATTGTTATTCTCAATTGGAAGGTACGAGGATGCGGTCTGCGGTCTGGTGTGATGTGATTCCCATGAATAATTATCATGTCTTGTTGGGAAAACCATGGTATGTCTATAGAAGAACTTCATATAACATGGAAAAAAATAGATACTCTTTTGAAGTTAGCGGGAAGAAACTCATTCTTGGACCTTTGACTCTCACAAATTCATGAAGATGAAAAGATTGTTAAAGAGAATATGGAAAAATATGTGAGAGAAAAGAATAAGAGGAGTAAGGGAGTGCATGTTGACATCCCAAGAGAGGAAAAAGGAGAGGATATGTTGAGTAAAGAGAGTGTGATGTCAAGAAAGGAAAAGAGTGAGATGGAGAGGAAAGAAAAGAGAGAAGGCCATGAGATACAAAAAGGCTTTGAGGTAGCGAGAGAGAAAAATGGTTTGAGAGATAAAAAGGAAGAAAACTTTAGTGAGAGAAAAGAGGCTAAGGGTGTTGAAAAAGTTAGTCTTGAGGTAAAAGTCAAAGAGAGTAAGTAAGAAAATATGTTCTTTACTTCTTAACCCATTAACTCTTTCTTGTTTTAGTTCTTGTATTTTTGTGCAGCCACATGTTGAAAGATCTTCTAAAAGGATAGGTGAGGCGAAAGCGATGGTGGCAAAGGACCCTAGTGGATTCCAACATGAATTTGGCAAAATTAATTATTGTTTGATGATTGAAGATAAAAGCTTGGTTTATGACGGAGTTCCTTAAATACATTGCTAAGCTGGAATCATTGCAAAAAAGAATACAAGCTGATGTTGATACATTATTAAATAAGTCCAAGTATGGTATGTATAATTGGTTTATTCGAATTCTTGGCCTTTCTAGGACACCTAAGTTATGTTTGAAGGTAATGAACTATACTCTAATTTCTTATGTTGATGAATTTATAATGGTTAAGGATGATGGTCTTTTGATGCATATCAAGTCATTAATAGTAATATCTAAGTTCAAGTGCAATAGTAATTTGCTTCTTTTTGAAATTGAGTTCGACGTGGATGATTATGAATTCCAACTTGGTAGAACGAGGCTTGCGAATGATTTAAATATTTCTTCTTCTCTTATTCAAGTGTCTAGTGAGCTTTCATATGATAAATTGCTAGAGAGTTATTCTTTAAGCCATGTTGACTGTGAGCTTGTACAAGTGTTTGCTACTAAAGAGGATGTGGAGGATGTGCATGATTATTGTGACGCTTGTGATCAAGTACTCTTTCATAAACTTATGCATGATTCTTTGTCTAATAGCTTGAGTAATTCTTTAGGATCCATTGATGTTGCGAATATTATTGGGAAAAGTTGTAATCATGAGTTTGAATGTATTGAAACTTTTATTTTGAGAATTATGGGTTCTTCAAACCTTCTTGAGGATTTATGTGCTTCTTTAAATAGCTTATATGTTGAAGAATCTAGGGAATTTGTAATTGATATCTGGCTATATCATAAATGTGTCTTATTTGATACATGCAGCAAAGACACTTGTTTTAAATGGACACATGATCAATCTTTTGTAATTTCATTGTCATGCACATTTTTTTACTACCTCAAGAGAGGTATTTATTGGACAAATCTAAGTAGGTATAAATTTTATTGGGATGATGATGTCCATATGCTGTATAAAGGAGTATTTACACCTATTAGGCTTAATTGGGTTAAGTGGACACATGGTCACTATCTTGTTTTATTCCTACCATTTTTTAGTGGATGCCATTTTTTAGTGCCTGTCTTTGTTTTCTTGCAAGGTCGAAATTCGAGGACGAAGTTTCTTCAAGAAGAGGGGAATGATAGCATCCTAGGAAGCTCAAATCTATTTAAGGATAAGTATGAAGCTTTGGAATCGCAAAAAAAAAGGCCTTTAACAAGATCTCAAGTTAAAAAGTTGCAAAACAAGGTCATTTGACCAATTTCGCACCTAAATGTGCTCAAAACTTGCAGCCCATGAAGTCCTACATAAAACCACGTTTTAATGGCATAAAAAGAACTTACTTGATGTCCAAGAAAGGTATAATAGACGTGCTAGATGTTGAGTGCAAGTTGGTGCCAAGTTGCTTGCAAATTACAAATTCAAGATTTTCAAGATTCTATCCAAGATTGGTTTGGAACTTATTTCCATATATTATGGGACAATATTTATTGCTTTCCTAGTTAGTTAAGATTAATATTTTCTTTTTCCTAAGATTGGAAGAATTACTTTCCAAGATTGACTTGGTTTTGGTTTCTTAGAGTTTTACCTTTTCCTATTTTAGTTGGACTTGTTGTCCAAAGTAGTTTAGGACTTTATTTCCTAATATTTAAGGATAATTTCGTGATCACCCTCTATATAAAGGGGTATCTTCTTTGTTTTTAGGTAGATTATTCAGATTATATCAATAAAACTTGTGAGATTTTCTTGCACTCAAGTGTGGCTACTCTTGGATTTATTCTTCAACCTTCAAGACTCAACTTAATGCTCTTCAAGTCTGGAGACCTAGTATCAGGATTGTAGGATAGGGGCTCCTAGAATTTTTCGTACTTCTCTTCCGAGGCTGGGTGAGGCTTGACAGAGCGATCCATAGATGATTTGTGCATTGGATTGTGTCCTCCTTAGGGTAGTTATTTATGGTAGTTACTGTTTGATATTATTGCATGCCATTTTATTTATGGTTCTTATGTTTAGATAACTATTTACGCGATTTTTGCTGGATTTACTAATGCTCTTTTGTTTTTGTTGTTGTTTTCCCTTTCCTTCCCTAAGCCGGGGGTCGATTGGAAACAGTCTCTCTGCCTTTTCGAGTAGGGGTAAGGCATATCTACATATTACCCTCCCCAGACCCCATCTTGTAGGACTATATTGGGGGGTAGTTGTTGTTGTTGTTTGAAAAGAAAACAAAAGATAATCTTCACGTCAGATAACTGATCCTAGTTATATGAAAAGAAACGCACTCTGGAAAGGTTGAAAAGGCACCAACTTAAGGACTTTCCTAATTTTTCTATATAATCCAAAGTCATATTTGTTTGTGGGGGGGGGGGGGGTGTTTACGTACCCTCAGCGAAAGCAGCAAATTCATCATACTTCATTCATCCACAATGCTCCAAACCATCCTAAAATCACAAACAAGATTGCACATGAGCCAAAACTAACGACATAACTTTGTTTTACAAGTTGTTTCAGAGATGAGGATCAGCAGCTTGTACCATACCAGAATATCGAAAAGGCAAGAAATATCACTAGGTATCCAAGCTTATATAGCCGTATCTTCTTTTCCCATGGAAGCTGATTGAAAATCTCAGTTACATCTACCAAGTGGGAGTGATCTGCATAGCTGATCAAAGGTTAACATCAGTCAAAATGTCTGTGCTACGAAATAGTTAAAGGGATTAACAACCATCACATACAACGATTTCTGTACATGTTTCATTTATAGATGCTTACACTTTGATGTTATAATATAAGTATGGTAGACATATCAGAAACATCAACCAATGCCCCGTCACAAGATGTAGGAAGCACAGCGCTCCGTGAAGAACAAACTCTGGTACCACTGCTCTGTTAATCCGAGATGCCGAATCATAAGGGTTAACATAATCGTATTCAAGGTCAGCCAAGCACATGAGCTGCAATAAATAATTGCAATTGTAATATTCTCCAAGCCCAAATATAAGGAAGAAAAGAGCAGTAAGAAAAGAGAGAAGGTGAGCTCAAAAATAAGTATGTTTTGGAAGCTATAAGTAAAGGATCAGTGATACTTGAAATATTGCTAATTTTTCTCTCAATCCTATGAATCGTCTGGGTCCATCTCTATTCAGACAATTCATGTAAAAATCTAAATTAATTCTACATTTATGTTCAACCTACTAAAACCCTCCTATTTTATTGGACTGTCTATGCTATGTGAAACTCAAGTAGACAATTGCTAATGTGAACTAAATATAAATATGTGAGAATGGCTCGTGTCCTAATGTCTTCTTTTTTAAATATCCAAACAATATACACCTTTTGCAGATTTTCAATATGAGAAAGCTCATTCACTCCATTCAACAACATTGGACCCTATCAACATACCTAATAATTCTAATCATTCGATGTCAAGCCCATTTCAGATAGCCTGTATCACTAGAGAGTTAATTGTAAAAGCAGATTTTGTGTTCTTTAAGTTTTTCGTTTTAAAGTAAATAGCTATTGTGCATTTTAAGTTTCTCTTCCTTGACATAGGGAAGCAAACATTTAGAAGCACGATAAGCCTGCCAAACTGGTGGTCACACAACATAATACAATGAAAATCTTTTGAGTGCGATCAAGTCACTTTTGGCTTGTGGCTTGGCTCCGTCAAAAACTTAAGTCAATAATATTCAACTATAGGTTTGATCAAGCTCGAAAGGAACGGAAATCAACCGAGTCTGTTAGCAGAGGCGAGCAAGAGAGGATTGAGGATTTGAAGAAAAACAAACTAGAAGCTTCATTCCTCAGTGAAGTTTCCTTGTTTTACCCTTGTGTAGTCTCAATCCACAGTGAAAGGATCTGCACTTGAGCCTCATTAGACTTAGCTGAAGTGTTATCCCAGATGAGCCACATGCAAGGAAACTTGCATGTGTGGTACTGGTCAGGCTTCCCTAAGGTATCTAATAATCTTGCTTTTGCTCGCTGTTGATACACCTCTCCTAACTATTGCCCATTTATTCTGGAATGATTCATCATACTCTCATCTTTAAGGGTTAAATAGATCTAAACAACATACGATAACCAAACCTCATTAGTATATCACAATAATTTGTGTTCCTACATTATCATACTTCATTTACAAATAATGCCCTTGGGTCTAATTGTATGATCACTATTTGAAACCCTTCAAGATATATTGATTATGAATTTTTGTACCCAAGAAATGCTCGAGATCCTATTGTGCACGGTTCCAAACTCGGTGAATAATCGGCTTGCCCCTCTGCTCCACTTAACTAATGGGTCCGAACCCTTGACGAGATATCTTGGTAATGACTTATTACAGCAAAGGCGTTGTCATATCTATATCTAGTCAATCAGTTGAAACAAGTATTAAATTTATGGATGATATGAAAGTCATTCAATCATCAGTCAATCAACAACGCCGCAAATTTTCAACTAGTTAAAAATAGCTATATGAGTTCCCATTTCATTCCAAGACTAAATATTTTATCTTCCAAAGCAAATTAAGCGTTTTCTACACTAGAGGTTCTCCAAATTCCCACCCCTACCTCTAACACTGAGTTACAAATATTAAGAAGTACTTCACCTATTATTCTAGACTCTGTTTGGAAATAACAACAAAAGGAATTGCAAAAAAGAAGCTTTTTTTCCGAGCATGTGGGATGTTACCTCTCATTTACAGGCAGACATTAAAAAGAATCTATTTTTGCGTCAAAAAAGATTGAACTCCTTGAGAAGTCTTAGATTGACACTTACAAAAGATTCTTTTTTTTTATAACCAAGAAATCCCAGAGGTCGATGCCTCATGTTTCAAAACTTGGTGAATAATAGGCCCGCCCATCTACTCTTCTATACTTAAATACCAAGCTTTTGTCTGTTGGGGGTCTCAAACCTGCGACGTGTGTCTAACCCCCACATCACAAGCTGAGCTCTTACCACTAGACCAAATCCATAGAGGCAACACTTACAAAAGCTTATAGGCAGAAAAAATAGTTTGATTCTTCCCTAAGAAGCACTAGAAACTCAAATTTCAGGCTTGCACATATTTGTGCTGCTTTAGTTTCTTTTTCTCAATACAATACAGTACAAAAAGATAACATTATAAAACAACGGCTAACAACCATTTAAACAAGCTGTAAATCAAGTAAAATTGCTTCTATTCAAAATTTCCCCTTTTGTTAAATATTTTATTTTTTCACTTTCCCAATTTCAATCACCCCCAAGAATAGCCAAAAATACAATGAGGTAACAACTAGTGCAAAGAATTTATATGGGCGACCCCCAAATTACCAAATAAACAACAACAACCAAAAAAAAAACGCAGTTCAGATATGCATTTAGATTTATAAATATATTAAGAAATTCAAAAAAGAAAAAAGAAAAGATATTTACCTGGTAGAGGATAGTAGCAAGAACAGCAACGAGAAGGAAGAAGGAAAATAGCCATGAGAGTAGATCACCCATGGCCTACTTTCTTCCTTCTTCCTTCTTCCCTCTCTTTGTTCTTCCTTTTCTTTTTCTTTTTTTCTTTCTTTTTCTTTTTTTCTCTTTTTTTTCCACTTCTCCTTTAGTGAAGACAGAGTTGTGACCTTCACTCTTTTTAGGACATCCCGCTGTTCTGTTTCTTGCCACGTAATTTCTTTTGACCATTTCTTATGTTCTTTTACTATTTGGTTTAATTCTAAATATACCCCTTACGTTTTGTCTTTGACAACCAGAGCACCTGAAGTTTGAAGTGGGTCGGAGATTTCCCTTTTTTATTTTTTTCTTGTAACGATAGTGTCCGAACTAAAATACAACATGAGGAAAGAAAGATACGAAGCCTAAGTTCGTCTCGATAAAACGAATGAAAGAGAAAAAAAATCAAAAATAAGTTGATGGATCATGAAATTACAATTAGTATATCGTATTGTAGTAGAGTACTTAATTTTAGGTTTTTTATACCGTATACATTTACTATAGTAATAGAGTATCTAATATAATATACTACAATGCAAAAATAAGTTAACACAATACATACAAAATCATATATTTAATTTCAAGTAACTAGTATTTTCTCCGATCCAAAATAAGTAATTTTTGGGCTTTTTCTTGTGGTCTAATATAAGTGATTTTTTCAGATTTTAAGAATGATTTAATTCTTTTTTTTTCTGCATTGCCCTTGGAGTAATTAAAGTTGGAGTATATTAGGAGTGTTTATGTGAAGAGATAGTAAAGATTAATAAGGTCAATTTCAGTGCTAACTAATATTAAAAAGTGAATTTCTTAATATATATAAAAATAACCAAAAAATCATTTATTTTGGACCAGAAATATTTAATGTATAATAGATTTAATACGACTTATTTAGAATTTGTATTTAAGATTTGAATTAGTTTCAGTTTCGAAATATTTTGCTTTTCCAGATATTAGTAGAAAGAGAATAAAGCTTTATCCTTTCAAATGTTTATGTGAGAAATTATTTAATTTGCTTTGCTTAGTTTAAAAAGTGCAGTCTTGGATATGGGTGTTTAACGGGTGGGTCGGGCCTCTATTTTTTTGGTCTCGTACAGGTTACGATTCTGGCGAGTTTCGGGTTGGTCCTTAACGAGTTCGGGTTTATTCGGGTAAAAACTGAACCATAAGGGTTACAGGTTGAGGGGGCCCGACCTAAGGGTTACAGGTTGAGGGGGTCGAGCCAGACCGGGTTTGGTTTATTTTTATTTTTATTTTTGAAATTTTGTATAAGTATTGTAAGTTATATTAATACAAAGTACTAACATAAAGAATACAAGGAAGATGTGAAAATATTACACTTATAAATTGCAACTTTGCAAGTACTACATTTATTTCATAATTCAAAATTAAAGTATGCATATAAAAAGTAAATTAACAAAAAAAAATAGTAAAACTAAATTTTTATGCATAATGAATTAATAATACTTCAAATTGATCTAACAAACTAAAACATTAAGCATAACTATGTCTAATAATTTTAAAATAACACAAATTATTGAAAAATCGTAAATACGAATTTGTGGAGGACGCTCCTGACAATACTTTATATGCCTCATTAAACTGCTTGTGCCAAACTTCGAACGAAAATTTAAGACTTGACCACAATTTTTGCACATTAATTTCTGACATTCTTTAATTTCTTCTACCACCTCAAAGTGTTGCCAAACATATGAGCGCACTCTAGAAGTACGAGGCATGATTTAACTTGAGATTTGAGAATTTGAGATTGAGACTTGAAGTCTTGCAAATTAAAGATGAGGGAATGAGAGAAATTGAGATTGAGAAATGAGTATTGACCGAGGAAATGAAGAAGGGGGGGGGGGGTTATTTATAGTTTTAGAGAATGTTAATTTTGTAAATTGAAAAGGGGTTAAAAAAATTGGCTATTTGTGCAATATTTCCGTTAGCCAACAGACCAAAACATGGTCTGACCGTTGCAAACGGTTAATGGTGCCCAACATTTCGAAAATTAAAAAATAAAAATATAACCATTTGAACCAGGCTGATCCGGCCCGATTAACCCGGTAAGAGGTACTATTCACTCTACTGGGTTCAACCGGTTCCGGTTATCCGTCTGTGCCAACTAAATCGAGTGAATAGTACTTCTTATCGAGTTAACCGACCCGGACCGACCCAGTTCAAACGGTTATATTTTAATTTTATTTTTATAAGTTTTCGAAATGGTGGGCACCACTGACCGTTGGCAACAGTCATACCATGTTTTGGTCCGTTGGCAACCAAAATATTGCACAAATAGCCTTTTTAAAAAAAATAATTAACCCTTTTTCAATTTACTAAACTAACCTTCTCTAAAACTATAAATAACCCTCCCCCTTCTTCATTTCTTCACTCAATACTTATTTTTCAATCGCAATTCTCTCATTCTCCAATTTGCAAGACTTCAAGTCTCAATCTCAAATTCTCAAATCTCAATTCTCAAATCTCAAGTTAAATCATGCATCGTACTTCTAGAGTGCGCTTATATATTTGGCGACACTTTGAGGTGGCAGAAGAAAATGAAGAAGGTTAGAAATTAGAGTGCAAGAACTGTGGTCAAGTCTTAAATTTTTGTTCAGAGTCTGGCACGGGCAGTTTAAGGAGGCATATAAAGTATTGTCTTAAGCGTCCTCCAGAAATTCGTATTTAAAATTTTTCGACAATTTGTGTTACTTTAAAATTATTGGGCGTATTTATGCTTAATGTTTTAGTTTGTTATATTAATTTAAAGTATTAATAATTTATTATGCATGAAAATTTAGTTTTACTATTTTTTTTTTGTTAATTTACTTTTTAAATGCAAACTTTAATTTTGAATTTGAAATAAATGTAGTACTTGCAAAGTTGCAATTTATAAGTGTAATTTTTTCTCATCTTCCTTGTATTCTTTATGCTAGTACTTTATATTAATATAACTTACAATATTCATACAAAAATCCAAAAATAAAATTAAAAATAGACTAAACCCGGCCCTGCCCGGCCCCCTCAATATGTAACCCTTACGGTTCAATTTTTACCGGATGAACCCGTACCCGTTAAGAACCAACCCGAAATCGGCCGGACCGTAACCCATACGGGTCCAGAAAATATAGGCCCGACCCACCCGTTAAACACCCGTATAAGCAACACACAAAAGTAGTGTTTCTTATAACATCTCCATTATATGTAATGCTTAATCGTTAGTACTTTACATTAATTCAAAAAATGATTCGGTGAAGAAGCTAAAACAATAGTTTTTAATTTCACCAATGAGGAAAACCCCAAAATGCAGGTGGTTTAATTCTCCACAATCCAATGTCGCAAAGTTTCTTAACCTTTCCATCTTCCAAGCTGAGCGCGGGATATCTACTACCTTCCACGATATCGAATAACTCTATGCACCAAGGCTTGGATATACAGCAAGACATCACTTAATATTTTTCCACTCAGATTTAAACCTGAACTTGAGTACACAAAATATGATGGATTATCTTATCTATACTATATTAAAAGCACGAAGGCTCTTAGTGAAATGTCGTTCGCCTTTTTTACCCTTTAAGAATTAGCTTTGCACTAGACAAAATGGTCATTTAAATTATTTTCCTAATATTTAGGACTTGAAAATTGATTGTTACTATATTTTATATATTAAATCCTTCCTTATTTAAACTAGATAGAAAATCCTAATATTTAGAGCTTAAAATAAATTAAACTTTTACCTTATATCAATCACTTTTATAAAACCCTCTAACTTAACATACTTTTACCACGTTTTCCCCTACTATCCTTTCCTGAACAAGAAATACATTACCTATTATATGTTTATTTAATTTTATAGTGCCAATAAAATATTATCACCAATGAATTAATATTACCTAGAATAGAGGATTGGAACTTAAACTAACGGCTTTTTGTCTCATTTATAAATAAAGAAAATCTGCAATCCTTGGAATATGTAGTCAAGTACTATAAATAATAATTTATTGAATAGTCAGTTAATTATTTTTTAATATTAATAGTTTAAATAAATTTAAATTTACGCATTAAAAATTCTTCTTATTTAAATTATGCAGAAAGTCCTACTATTTAGAACTTTAAAACTGTTAAGAGTTTACTTTATATAAATCTATGTTTATGAGTTTAAAATTAATTAAAATTTTAGTTATTAATTTTTTCCTTATTTAAATTACGTAAGAAGTCCAAAACCTTTAAAATATTAAGAGTTTATTGTATGTATATCTTACACTTATAAATTTATATCTATACTATATTAAAAGCACAAAGACCCTTAGCGAAATATATTTATCCTTTTTACCCTTTTAAAATTAGAGCTCACATTAGATTAAAAAAAAGTATTTAATTATCTCCCTAAGATTTATGACCTTTAAATTAACTAAAATTTTATAAATTTAAATCAACTGTACGTTGATTTAACTGTCTAAAAAAATAAATTCAAGTACCATATTTTATTTGTCAATTCCATATAACTATATTCTATTTACGAATGCCATATCTTGTAAGACAGGGTAATTTCTTTAGTTTGTCTTTTTATTTTGATACAAAGTTTAAAAGATTATGAGTCTATATGAATAAATATTATGTACCTTGGTTAATAAAAACGAACTTTATCATCATGTAAAGAATAGACATATATCAAGAAAAAAAAGACTCGATCTGAGACAAAAAGAAAAAAGAACATATTTTAAACCTTTAATCTCTTTGTTATATAAAAAGTTAGCTTAATTTATTTTCTACACAAAAGATTTATTTAGAATCTTGACAAATTAAATTAGATTCTACTTTTTTATTTTTTATGAAAATGGAAAACTGATTATACTTACTTATAATATATAATCATAATAAATATTGTATACTAAACCTTCATCTGAATTAGAAAAGTCAATCTTAAATATATAATTCTCTACTATATATCACATATTTTTTTATGTTGAGCAAGTTTTAAAATTTATAATCTCTTTTGTTATAAAAAGTAGCTTATCTTCATTTTTCTACATGAAATATTTGTGTTAGAATCTTGATGATAAATTAATTGTGAAAAGTTACCATTAGAAAGCTTCATTATTTGTTATATTCATTATTTGATAATTTATAAAAGATGTTATTATTCCTTCAAGCTCTTAAATTTTAAGAAAAATAATAACTATTCAATTAATATCATTAAATGAAGATGCACGAAAATTTGTTTAGAGAACAACTTCCTCAAGACTTGTCTAATTAGGTGACTAGAATTTTATGAAAAATTGTATTATTTAGTAAATTAGAATTTCAAGAGATATATGTTTGGGATGTAGCGATGCATCAACCGGATAAACAATTAAGAAAAATTCTTATATCCAATAGTTAAGGTTTATAATATTTTATATAATACCGTTATTGATCAAATTAATAGTCGAAGTTTATATTACTTGTATTCTAAAGAGATGTTAGGAGAGATATAACAATATGATATATTTATTATCTTACTTCACGAGATATTATAATGACAAATATTATATAACTAATTCAACTAAAATTCATCATCTTTGTATATTAAGAAAATATTGTAATAATATATTTTTCTTGTATATATTTTATACCGATTGACGCGAAATACACGTGCAACGCACGTACACTAACACTAGTCCTTCTTAAGTGTCCGGACCACCTTGACTAATTCTACGTGATATCTGCTACCTCTCACAACATCGGATAAATCTGTGCACCAAGTCTTGGACATATAGCTAGACATCACCTATTCCACTGAGATTTGAACTTGAACTAGAGTATACCCTTTTGTTTGCAGCATTCAATTGCACCATCAAACATTTCCTCAAGGCCATACTTGTACCTGAATCCAGTGTCCAAAAATTTCTTTGATGAAAGGCTAGGGTGCTTAAGCCCTCCAATCTCCCTCAAGGAACTGAAAAGAGGTCAACACAAGTTGAATTATTTTCGTTTTTACTCAATCTCGGAGGGTAAAAACAGAGAAAAAGGAGTAATTGGAACTCACTCGGCATCAGGTATTTGATATTCAGGATACCTTGTTGAAAGGAACTTAAAGAGCTCATCTGGTGTAACTTCTACGGCAGAGCAAATATATCTCCCCTTTGCTTTATAATTCTCCAGAAGGAATATGTGGGCACCAGAAACGTCGTCTACATGCACGAATGGGGTAAGCGAGGGATACTTCATGCAATTGTCCCGGTTACCTGCATCAGTTAGAAGACATGACAAAAAGATAAAGGCTTAATCAAGAGAAAGTTCGTCATGATAAGCTGATTCACCACAACAATAGAACTGATGCACGTAAAACAATGGGAAAAATGTGATGATTTTTAGCTATTTATTCTAAAGAAATGATAGAGCATTGCAGCCCGCGCACTAATCTCCAGCCATGCGCGGGGTCCAGGGAAAGATCGGACCAAAAGAGTATATTGTATGTAACTTTATCCTACATTTCTGCAAGAGGCTGTTTCCATAGCTCAAACCCGTGACCTCCTGATCTCATGGCAACAACTTTACCAGTTACGCCAAGGTTTCCCTTCAAAAGATGATCATTGTGAAAAGAATTACTTAGATGAGAATTAGAAGCTGGAAAAGTCTTGGCTATAATGAAAAGGAAAATGCTCATTGCTGAGATTGAACAAACCAGAAACTAGAGGTGGATACGCGTAAAACTTGTAGAAGCCTTTCTGAAATGTCACAATCTGATCAGATTAACCACATCTATAAACGAGGAATGACCAAGAAAATCATTTGAGTAATTTAAGAAAAAGGAGGCGAGTATGCCTATTGAAGAAGAAATATGAGTTCAAAACTGAAGAAGAAATATGAGTTCAAACTGCTCAGAACAACACACTCTTATATCAAAGAGGAAAGGAAAACAAGGTTACTTCTTTCAGCAGTTGTATTACGCAATATACGTGCGGCAACAAATATACTACATTAGCTGCCTTATTAAGCAGTTTGAAATAATGTCCTCTGCTCCAAAACTATGTAAAAAGGTTTGTCTTTCCTACATGCTTCATATAGGTAAAATCCTTCTCTTTATATCAATCAATTGCACCTTATTCGCAAATATTCCTCACTACAGTTGAGAAACTCGGAAAAGGGCATCATTTAATGATTGGACACGAGAAAGTCATAGTGATTGAAGAGCAGAAGGGGCATACCAAAAATCATTGCCATGGCTGATCTTAATGACTCTGGGAATCGAGGACTCAAGAAGGGACCATGTATCCAACTAGGAATAACAGTCACCAAATCAATCCCATGCTTCTCAGCAAATTCAAGAGCAGCCTTTTCTGCTAACGTCTTACTAATTACATAAGAAGCTGCAGATATAGGCTTTAAGGTTTTCATGATACTGATATCAGACCATGAGCTCTCATCCACAGGATCTAAACCTTTATCATTAAACACAAGTGTTGTTCTGCTGGAAGTGTAAACAACTCGTTTTACTGTTTTTGACTTGAGGCATTCGCGTAAAATGCCCAACGTTCCATCAACTGCTTCTCTTATCTTTTCATCTTCAATTTCTTGGTCGCCAAAATTCATCGGATGAGCAACGTGAAATACTCCAATGCATCCTTCAATAGCTGCATTAAAGCTTTCCGGTTTGTCCAAATCAGCACTAAATATCCGTAGCCTTTGGGATGCACCGGGCAAGTTCGTGAGGTAGCTAACATCTGTTTTGTGACCTAAAACTTCATTCAAAGTTTTTCATCAGATATTACATTTTTTACCTTAAAACACAATGAATGGAATCAGCGGAAATATTAACCTCGAGTGGACCTTATGGTAGCATTTACTGAGTAACCATGTTGAAGAAGCTTCATTATCAACCACGACGCTAGATATCCTGTTCCACCAGTTACACAAACCATACCTTTGCTGTCGCCTACTTCCATCTCTCTCTTACTCAGCTATTCCGTCTTCTTAATTTCGTCTCTAGAAAATGTTGCTTCGACAGATATATGATCCGTCCTTTATTCCCCTTTCATCATAAGGCGTGGTGAAGATCTTGTGTTTAGGCCCCTTCTAAGTAAACTCCCTTCTAAGTAAACTGTGCAACACATATATTTCAAGAGTTATTAGAAAGAAAAAGAAGAGCCAAATAATTCTCAATTCATTATTTGGTGGGAATTATTCATAGATAGGAAAAATAACTACTCTCAATCCCAAACTAGCTGGAACAAACTATAGAAAAGGAAAGACAACACCAACAACAACAATAGCAACCTAGTGAAATCCCACAAGTGGGGTCCAGGGACACGATAGTGTGCACGTAGACTATCTGAGTTCATTCCAAAAATTGACCAAGTTGAAAGGCGGAGCCGCAATGTCGGCTACGGGTTCGGCGGAACCTAGTAGCTTTGGTTCTAATCACGTATTTGTCTTAAAATTATCATTAACAACTACAACAAAAACGACCCAGTAAAGTCCCACTAAGAGGGATATGGGGAGTGTAAAGTGTACGCAAACCTTTACCCTACCCCGATAAGGCAGAGAAGCTGATTCCGATAGACCCTCGGGCCTCGGCTCAGGAAGATAACAATAAAACAAGAAAACAAGAAAAGACAATTCATCAGTAACGTCAACATAACTATAGAAATAACGACAACATCCTAAAAACCATAAAATAGATGACATGCAATAACCATAACCCACAACTAAAATTTTCATTAAATATGTACAAATTATTAATTTAAAACCCAATAACTTAAAAGAGTAGGATCCCGAACCCATAATAAGCTTGAAATCCTGGCTTCACCTCTGAGGCGACGCTAACCTTGTCTGATTTGATTAGCTTTATTTTTGGTGGAAATGATCTTCTATGACCCATTACAATGTGAATTGATGAAAATAACTACAACGATCTCTTGTGTTTTATTTACCAATCTCCTGTGTTACTCATATTTTAAAATCTGCCATATATTTAAAAGAGCAATTGTAACCATAAAACCAACCTCTTATGTTCCTAATAAGATACTCTCTATGTTTCAAAAAATTGTCACTGTTTCCTGTCCGTTTCAAAAAGATTAGCAACTTTCAATATTTCCTTAAAATAAGCATTTATAGCCACTACACAAATTTTATGCCAGGTTTAAGATCACAAATTTTAAAAAAATTACCGTACAAATGTTAGGACTTATTTAAGATCAAATATCTCAAAAGTCTTATGTTCTTTATTAAAGTTTGTGTCATGTCAAACGAAAACAATCTTTTTAAAATAGAGGGAGTATGTCAAATTCGAACTTGGTTAAAAGCTAAAACAGTATTTGCTTGTAATTGACCAAATGTGAAGTTTTCAACATCAAAACTGAGTGTAACTGGCCAGAATCTGGATAATATAATCACAGCAAATTTAAATTTTTACCAGAAGATGAACTATTTTCATTACTTAGAGCTAAAAAAGGAGTAGGGTGAAAAGGGGATTTTTCAGAACCTGTACTCAGTGAGCTGCATCGGCGTTTCAAGAGCAGATTTATACGGCCAAATATTTTTTATCAATTATTGAAGACAAACATAAAATGAGATTTTGTTTCACTCCTTTTAGTTGAGAGTGTGTTTTTATAACAGTAATCGGAGGCATTGTAAACCGGTATATCTCCAAATATTTAGGTGCTTATAATTCACTATTAAAATATGAGGTTATTTAATTTCTAATTTGGCATCCCCTAATTATTTATACCACAATTGTGATATTATTTTTTTATTCATCCTTTATATGGGATTACAAATCTCGAGTTACTAATTTTTAAATAAATCAACAAAATTATATATATGTCATTCTCAAAAACATTTCTCTCAAACTCTGAATGCTAAAATTGGATCCAAGTTTATTTATAACATATTTGGTCAAGCTTCTCCACTGGACCATCCCTTCTATGAATCCATGCCCCGTTCCTTTCGAATCTGGCCCTAAGTCGTCAAGCCCCAAAACCGAGCTTCAAGAACCCTAGAATTCGAAAACTAGGGATTTTGTTCGAATTAAAAGTAATTGAAGTCAATAGACTTTAATTGGAGTGTTTTTCGTTTGAAAAACACTTCAATTAAAGTCCGTTTACTTCAAAAGGTGCAAAACTCGAATCCTTTGGAGCCGGGTCCGTCCAACTTTCGATTTTCTTGAGGTAACTGTCTTTTCTTATTTGTTTCAATTGGGTATTTGCTTGTATATTTTTATTTGTTTAGTCTAATTTTGTTGAATTCTTCTCAAATTTTCGCCCATTCTTTCTTCTCCTCAAAGACCTTTATTTGGTCAATTGCTTTTCTGTCTTTGTTTGTTTGATCATGAATGTTGTCGAATACGTGTTCGCGTCGATTAGCGTCGTCGAACAATTAGCCTTGTATTCCCCGGCATTGGCCGAGATTTCTTGATTCACTATTTTTTGCGATTGTTTGAATGTCAATTGTACATGTTATGATCAATTAGTCGAACATCGTCAATTAATTCTGCGAGCCTCGTTTGTTATAACACTGGACCATGATTTAGCTGTGATGTTATGATTCCCTGTGGGTTTTGAGCCTTGAATTCTGCTGATTTTAAATTAGGAAGTTTGGTTTGGATATAGCTGTAATGCTAATAGGATTTTAAGGTGAATATAGTTGCAATTCTGATAAGGTTTTAGAAAATTAAAGAAAAGGTGTAGTGCACATGGGCTAGGGAATAACACAAGCTGGAAATGAGAAAGCACATGGGGTGTGACTAAAAAGCTAAAAGATGCACATGGGCTAGGGAATAACACAGGCTGGAAAAAGGAATTGAGATGGGAGAATCTGAAATTTTGAGAGCTATAAAAAAGAGAAGGCACACACTCACTGGAGCACACACATTGAGACTGACTGAAAAAAAAATAGAAAGACAGAGAGGGATACTTACTGGAAACACACACACAGATACACTGATTGAGAAACAGAGGTAGAATAGGTTACATTAAAAGATTTAGCTCCCAAAAATTTCAATCAATCTGAGACAATTCGAGTCCCTATAACACTGTCACATTGGTCCCAAAATTAGATATAGTCGAGTTTTCTTTGTTTTCTATTTCTAATTTTGTTTGTTCAAGCTGTTTGAAAGGTTCTTTTGAGTTCACTTGAGCCTTTGCTGGTTTGCTACTCGATTTTCTGGAGTTTGTTGTGGTTTTTTCTTAATCCCCTGTTGCTTCGAGTTATCCCGGGAATCCCAATTCGATGTGTTTGCTGTTATAAAGCTGAGTTTCTGTTATTGCTGGTGACTCGTTGTGCTGTTAGTCTTGTTGTAGTGCTGCTTACATTGTTGCTGACCATTCCTCTTGTAAGGCCCCGTAAAATTTTTGTGCATAAAACCTAGTAGCTATTGTGTCATGGTCCGAATAATGTGTTAGGAATGCGTAGAATTCTTCGCGGCGAGCTTGCTCGCCGCGGTTTGGACCCTTGGTAGTGATTTAAGTTTAAAAAATGTAGAGAATTAATTTTTTCGAAAAGTGTCAATTTTGCGGTCAAGAATGCGACCGCAAATCTGCTATGCGGACCGCATTCTTGCCGCAAAGCTTTCCCGAAAGTCTCCCAAAATCATGTTGAAAATGCGGTCGATATGCGATCGCATAATGAATCTGCGGTGCACTTTAGGACCGCAGATCAAGTATGCAGACCGCATATTGGTCGCATTCCGTAACATAACTTGTGTAAATGTTGAGGTCATTCCGCGGTCACTATGCGGACCGCATGTTTATTCTGCGATCTTAGATGCGACCGCAGAATTTACCCCGGCCCAGATTTTTGTAACATTTTGACCCGATCTCTTCTTTAATATAACACCTTTCACCCTCATTTTCTCATATCATCTTACCAACATTAGAGAGAGAAGAGAGGGGTTTTAGAGAGAGAAGTTCTTTATCTTCAAGGATTGTTCCAACCACTTAATTCCAAGGGATCCTAGGGCAAAGATTCAACTTCCCCAATCTTTTCAAGGTAAAAACCCTAACTATTTTCTTTGATTTTCAGTTTTAAATTGGGTAAAGAGAGGTTTGCATATGATAGCTTTTGAAAATAGAATTTTTACACTCATGCATGATTATTGAACTTGATTTCTAGTAAAAAGAAGTGATTAGAAGTAAGAGTCTTCAAGAACAAGGTTGGCAAGAGTAGGATATCTTGGGTAAGCATAAAGTAGGAAGTTAACGGAAGAAAACTCATCACCAGGTATGTATGGCTAATTTTGATTCTTGTGAAATCGCCTATATGTGTGAAGTTTGTTTGGTTCGTGTTAAATTGACAAATTGTGTGAAATTCTTGATGTTGTTGTTGGATATTCAAAGTTTGTTGTTGAGCTATGAGTGATGTAAAATGAGAGTTTAATTTGGTAAAAGAATTGTGAATAATGGCTATAATGGCATATATGGTACTTTGTGGAAAATAAACGAAACACTTGAGGATTGGTAAGTCATTGAACAATACGGTATGAATACTCTTGATTTTTGGAACATTTGTAACTTGGTTGTGATATTGGCTTGAGAAGTAATTGTGAACTTGAACCAACTTGTAAGTTGCTTATTTGAACTTGTTGAAATTGTGTGAAATGCCTTATCTGCTGTTTGTACTTGTTGTGTTTTAAAACTGTACGGTGGGATCGGGTTGCGCGCCGCAACATGAAGAAATAAGGTGTGGGTTGGGGTGATAAGGGTGGCCGAGGTAATAAGGGTGGTCAGGGGCAATAAGGATGGAAAGCGATTGAAATCGCTATTGAAAATTGATACAAAAATCAATGATGTGAAATTATGAAAGGAGATAGCAGGAGAGTTTGCAACCTGGGGGGGCACTGATTGCCCCTATGTTTGACTACTTGCAATTCATGTTGTTGATTGGTTGTTGTCCTATTTGTTGACCTTGAACGTGCTTATGTTGAGGCTTATCTGAAATGAGTAAAAGGTGCAAAACATGGTTAGCTGGCTTGATTAGTTTTGATGTAATTTAATGGCTTGAGTTTACTTGGGACAAAGTTTGTCCATACATGCCAGTACAATTCAAGTGTACTAACGTCCTTTTTGCCGGGGATGCTACATTCGTGTTATGATTGTAGGTGGATCTGTAGCAGGCACTTCAGCACATAGGCGGTAGTATCCTTCATCCTCCACTGCCCGTTTTGGTGAGCCCCTTTCTTCCTCGGGGCCCTGTGTGGTTCACTCCACTTTCGTTTAGATATCATTTTGGTTTGTAAGGTATAGCCGGAGCCTTGTTACCGGCAAGTATTGTATTTCCCCTTTTTGTATCCTAGAGGCTCCATAGACATGTAAACTGTGGGACTCCAGTCTTATGTATATGTATTGTGTTATGTCGGGCGTTGTAAAAATTGCAAACTTGTTAATGAATCACTCGTATGGTTTTATTTGTTTAATGTGAAATCATTCATGATTAGTAAGATATCTGGTTAATGAGAAACAATCAACACAGGGGTAACGCGTGGGAATGAAAGGCACTCAGGTCCGCTTGACTAGGGCAACCCGGTCAGGCGCCGGTCATGCCCTCGATTTTGGGGCGTGACACCTCTTCTCCTATTTCCATTGTCCAGGTACATGTGTAAACTCCTGATAACATATGTTTAAATGGATTGAATCAAATGGAGAAGGCTTCTAAATTTGTTGTTGATTGACCCTATTTCCCTTTGCTTCATTTGCATATTAGTTGATGTTTTAGCTCATTTAAAGTTAGAAAGGCATAGTGTTGTAATTATGATAGGATAATTCGTATAACTTGAATCACATCATGTACATGTTAAACAAAGTTTCATATGTTGTTTAACATTACTTTAACATGTTTAAACTCATAGCCTTACATGGTTGAATCTTATTTAGCCAATTAAAATTCACTTCAGTTACATATGTCGTTTCTTTATGTGTGTATTTGTGTATGTTTCCAGTGTGTATGTGAGAATCAACCCAAATTAAAAAATAAATAAAAATAAAATACAATGCAAAGTTGTACAAATTCAGCTAGTCTACATGTTATTGGGCCATTTTAATACATAGAAACTACATGATTGGGCTTTTAGTTAAAATGTACTCATTTCGAAATAATTTTGGCATGTCGTCTTATATGAATTGCGTAGCCTTCACTCAATTAATGCTATATCGGTCTTAGAATTCGAGGTGCGTCGTTAACAAAATACATGACTCTTGATAAAACACATAATTTAAATCTAACAAATTGATAAATACTCATAGCTTTGCTTTACAACCAATTTAGGTTAACATTACGATTGTGTATACGCTCGCGTAATTCAATTCTTTAAAATGCGAGTAATTCAAGCAATTAAAAGTGGTTAAAAGTTAAAAATTTGCACATAAGTTAAAACATGTTATAAAAATCAGATAAATAAGCCAAATATGATAATTAAGCGACCGTGCTAGATCCACGGGATCCGGGGGTGCCTAACACCTTCCCTCGGGTCAACAGAATTCCTTACTTAGAATCTCTGGTTCGCAGACTTCATTTGGAAAGTCGTAAATTTCTTCGATTCGGGATTTAAATAAATCGGTGACTTGGGACACCTTAATTTATTCTAAGTGGCGACTCTGAAATAAATAGAATATTCCCGTTTTGAATATTGTCACTTAAATTGGAAAAACTCCCTCGCGCATCTACCCTCCGGGGTAGGGGGCGCGCCAAAAGGAGGTGTGACAGCTCTTGCGACTCTGCTGGGGACTACAAACCCAGAACCACTGGTTCAGGGTTTAAGAATTCGAGCTTTGAATAATTGTCGTATTTGACTTATTTATTATCTGATTTTATTATATGTTTGTATTAATGTGCTAAATGTTGCTTTACCGCTTTGATATTTTGTGAATTGTATATAAATTGTGCCGATACCCATTTTTTCTCTTCTAAGTCTTTTGAAATATAATATCGGGCATTTGCTGGACATAGCCCGTTTTTCTCAAGATAGCTGTTGTCACGACCCCAAATCCGGTCGTGATGGCGCCCAACACATTGCTAAGCCAGCCTGATCAATCAATAGCAACAACGGAGCTAGAAGCTCTCTTTAACCCATTTAAGCATTTCAAAATATGAAACAATAGTAATACTTAAACCAACAACGGGGAAACTAAGTCCCAAAATATGCTAACTCCCATAGACCGAAGGGTCAAGAGTCATGAGCCTCTACTGAACGTAAGTATGTAAAGGTTTACAAAAATAACAAGTGTGGAAAGAAATGTCAATACAAAATCAAAAGATAGTAGGAAGGAATATCGGGTCCTGCGGACTCTACAGCTACCTCGTATATCCCACAGATGTCGCCTCGCACAGCTACTGGATCACTACCGAGAGGTACCTGGATCTGCACACAAGGTGCAGGGAGTAAAATGAGTACTGCCAGACTCAGTGGTAATAAACAAGGGTAAGACAGCGCAGATAAGAATTCCACGATAAAGCACTATGTAAAGCTATAATCAGCTACCCTGTCACAGAATTAATATTCACTGTACCTGTACCAACAAATACCAATAAATAGCATAACAGCTAGCAGATGTAGCTAAATGCAATGCAATGCATGATATGACCGCTACGGCGCGTAGCCCGACTCCAATTTTGGGTACCCGTGCTCACTGTGGGGGTTCGGACTCCGGAGGGGCTCCTACAGCCCAAGCACATCTCATAGAGATATTCCTGCGGCGTGCAATCCAACATATATATATCTCGCTGCGGCGCGCAGCCCGATCCACTACTAGTCGGCTAATATGCAGATACAGCCTCGCAGGCTCAAAAGTAGTTTTTGAAAACTCTTTTATCATTTTTCAGTTGGAAAACAGTAATATCAAGTTCCAGAGATTGGAATTAGCATAATAACAGAAATAACTGCGGACTAGTAGTAAACTAGCATGTCTATATGATAAGACAATGATAACGATCCTCGCGGGATCCAATAACTGGCTCACAGCCCACAATATACTCAACCGTCCAAGAAGGAGGTTCAACAGCTCGAGAATAGCCAATAATATAGTATCAACATGTTGGACTAATCTATAGTCTCCAGTTCATGATCGACCCCACACTCTCAAGAGTGTGCGTGTCTCGCCGCTATACAGCGTCACAAAGTGGTATACCGGGGTTTCGAACCCGCTGGTCATCACCCACATCTATTACTCACCTCAATACGACGCGACGACTATTCCACAATGCCCTTGCCACGAGAATCAAGCTCCGCACGCGTAGAATCTGATCAAATACAGTAGAAACACAACAAATTAGGCCAATGGAACGACACCCAATCAATATAACTCAATTTACATCAAAATTCCCAAAGTTGCCAAAACCCGACTTTCGGTACGCTTGCCGACAAATTACAAAAGTCACATATTCGGAACCCTCATCTCGATACGAGTCTAAGCATATCAATTTTACCAAATTCGGACTCCATTTGGCCATTCAAAATCTTGATTTTCTAAAGTTCAAGCCTAGGGCTAAATCCTCCATAAATTACTCCAAATTCCTCCATTTTCATGATATAATTGCATAATATTACCAATACTAATCATAGTTTAAGTCCATAGTTGATTACCCGATGATTTCCCTTGAATTTCTCTTCAAAATCGCCCAAATCGCCTCTAAAGCCGAGACCCAAATGTGTGAAATGTTTCTGAAATTTTTCTAACTTCGGATACACTTAACTCACAGCGATTTTCGCTTCTGCGGATAAAATTCCGCCCCTGCGGAACCGCTTCTGCGACCTTTTGGTCGCTTCTGCGAACCCAGGCCCTTTTGGCCATTTCCGCACCAGCGATCCAAGGACCGCCCCTGCGCATCCTCTTCTGCGGAAATTAGTCCGTTTCTGCGGAATGATCCGCTTCTGCGACCAAGAGTCCGCTTCAGCGGACTCGCATACGCGATCAAACATCCGCTTCTGCGGATTTTCCCAAGACGGCTCAAGACCGCTTCTGCGATCGACCTCTCGCACCAGCGAAGCCGCTCTTGCGGGCCACACTCCGCTTCAGCGGTCTATCCCGCTTCTGCGCCTTCTTGTCCGCTCCTGCGGACTCGCACCTGCGCCCCCATTTCCGTAGGAGAGAAAACCACAGAACCAGAACACAAGTCTGCAATTTTCCACATCTTTCTCCCGTTTAACCATCCGAAATCACCCCGAGGCCCCCGGGACCTCATCCAAACACACCAACACATCTTAATACCTTATTCGAACTTGCTCCAATCCTTAAAACACGTCTAATAACACCAAAACCCATAATTCACATCAAATTCAAGCCTAAATTCCTTCAAACATTCCGAATTACACAATCAATCAAAAACCCGACCAAACAACATCCGAATGACCTGAAATTTTGCAGGCACATCCAAAATCACCTAACGAAGCTACTGCAACTGTCAGAATTCCAATTTCGACCCCCGGATCAAAATCTCACCTACCGTTCGGATTTCGCCAAAATTCAACCTTAGCCAATTCAAGCCTATTTCTACACCGGGCCTCCAAATTCAATTCCGATCGCTCCCCTAAGTCACAAATCACCTCCCGGAACTAACCGAATCATCGGAATCCGATTCCGAGCCCTCTAGCTAAATAGTCAACTCCGGGTTGACTTTCCTTATTCAAGTTTCCTTCACAAAGGCTATATGCCTCATTTTCAATCCCATTCACTTCTAACTTACCCGATAGACTCTAACACTGATATAAAAGCATAAAAAATGTAATTACAACATAACAAGGTGGTAATTCCCGTGACGACGGGCCGGGTCATCACATTCTCCCCCTCTTAAGCAAATGCTCGTCCTCGAGCGGGTCAAGAAACATACCCGAAGTCTCAAACAAGTGAGGATATCTGTTCCGCATCTCCCACTCGATCTCCCATGTAACCTCCTCCACGGGTCGACCTCTCCACTGAACCTTAACTGATGCAATCTCCTTGGACCTTAATATTCTCACCTGACGACCCAAAATAGCAATAGGCTCCACATCATAGGATAGATCACCATCAAGCTGAATGGTGCTGAAATCTAATACATGAGACGGATCTCCAATGTACTTCCGGAGCATAGACACATGGAATACTGGATGAACGCTGGATAAGCTGGGCGGCAAGGCCAACTCATATGCCACCTCTCCAACTCTCCTAAGTATCTCAAAAGGACCAATGTACCTGAGACTCAACTTTCCTTTCTTCCCAAACCTCATGACACCCTTCATAGGTGAAATCTTCAACAATACTCTGTCACCAACCATGAAAGACAACTCTCGAACTCTACGGTCCGCATAACTCTTCTGACGAGACTGTGCTGTACGAAGTCTCTCCTGGATCAACTTTGCTCTATCTAGAGCATCCCGGACTAACTCAGTCCCTATCAATCTAACCTCACCAGGCTCAAACCATCCCACGGGGGATCTACACCGCCCGCCATACAATGCCTCATACGGGGCCATCTGAATACTCGACTGATAACTGTTGTTGTAGGCAAACTCAGCAAGGGGTAGGAACTCATCCCACGAACCACCAAAGTCAATCACACAAGCTCGCAACATATCCTCCAAGATTTGAATAGTGCACTCAGACTGTCCGTCTGTCTGGGGGTGAAATGTTGTACTCAACTCAACCCGTGTACCCATCTCTCGCTGAAATGCTCTCCAAAACTGAGAAGTGAACTGAGTACCCCTGTCGGATATGATAGACACTGGAACTCCATGCAACCGAACAATCTCTCGAATAAAGATCGCCGCCAACCGCTCCGATGAGTAGGTAGTACTAACTGGAATGAAGTGAGCTGACTTGGTCAGTCTATCCACAATCACCCATACGGAATCAAACTTCCTCGCCGTCCGAGGGAGTCCAGTAACAAAGTCCATAGTGACCCTCTCCCATTTCCACTCAGGAATATCAATGCGCTGAAATACACCACCGGGCCTCTGATCCTCGTACTTAACCTGCTGACAGTTGAGGCACCGCGCTACATGTCTGACAATGTCCATTTTTATCTTTCTCCACCAATAGTGCTGTTTCAAATCTTGATACATCTTTGCGGCTCCTGGATGGATAGAATACCGCGAGTTATGGGCCTCCTCCAGAATCAACTCACGAAGGCCATCAACATCGGGCACGCATATCCGGCCCTGCATCCTCAATATGCCGTCACTATCAATGGTGACATCTCTAGCATCATCATGCTGAACTCTATCCCTCAGGACAGCCAAATGTGGATCATCATATCGGCGCTCACGAATACGATCATATAGAGATGACCGAGATACAACACAAGCCAATACCCGGCTGGGCTCCGAAATATCTAACCTCACTAGCCGATTGGCTAGCACCTGAACACCATAAGCAAATGGCCTCTCCTCAGCTGGAATATATGCCAAGCTCCCCATACTGACCGCCTTCCGGCTCAAAGCATCGGCCACCACATTGGCCTTCCCGGATGATATAATATAGTAATGTCATAATCCTTCAGCAACTCTAGCCATCTCCGCTGTCTCAAATTAAGGTCTTTCTGTTTGAACAAGTGCTGGAGACTACGGTGGTCGGTATACACCTCACAAGACACACCGTACAAATAGTTCCTCCAAATATTCAATGCATGAACAATGGCGGCTAGCTCCAAGTCATGAACAGGATAGTTTTTCTCATGCGGCTTCAACTGCCGAGAAGCATAAGCAATCACCTTACCTTCCTGCATCAACATACAACCTATCCCCACTCTCGAGGCATCACAATAAACGGTATATGAACCTGAAGCTGATGGCAGCACTAATACTGGAGCTGTGGTCAAAGCTGTCTTGAGCTTCTGAAAGCTCTCCTCGCACTCATCCGACCACACGAATGGTGCACCCTTTTCGGTCAATTTAGTCAATAAAGAAGCAATGGATGAAAATCCCCGAACAAACCGGCGATAATATCCCGCCAAACCAAGAAAACTCCTGATCTCTGTAGCTGAGGTCGGTCTAGGCCAACTCTGCACCGCCTCTATCTTTTTCTGATCAACCTGAATACCATCACGAGACACCACATGTCCCAGAAATGCTACGGACTCGAGCCAAAACTCGCACTTGGAGAATTTAGCATATAGCTTCTCCTCCCTCAATCTCTGCAACACAATACTCAAATGCTGAGCATGCTCCTCCCGACTACGGGAGTAGACTAGAATGTCATCAATGAACACAATCACAAATGAATCCAAATAAGGCCCGAACACACTGTTCATCAGATGCATAAATGCTGCTGGGGCGTTGGTCAGCCCAAAAGACATCACAAGAAACTCATAGTGACCATATCGGGTCCTGAATGCAGTCTTCATAATATCCGAGTCCCCGATCTTCAGCTGATGATAGCCCGAACGAAGATCGATCTTAGAAAACACCCTCGCACCCTGTAACTGATCAAACAAATCATCTATGCGCGGTAGAGGGTACTTGTTCTTCATTGTCACTTTGTTCAATTGCCTATAATCAATACACATTCGCATGGAACCATCTTTCTTTTTAACAAATAATACCGGCGCACCCCACGGGGACACACTAGGACGGATGAAACCCTTATCCAGAAGCTCTTGAAGCTGCTCTTTTAGTTCTTTCAACTCAGCCGGTGCCATACGATAAGGTGGAATGGATATGGGCTGAGTGCCCGGCACCAAGTCAATGCCAAAATCAATATCCCTGTCCGGCGGCATGCCCGGCAGGTTTGAGGGGAATACATCTGGAAAGTCCCTCACAACAGGTACAGAATCAATGCTAGGAGACTCAGCTCCCACATCTCTCACAAAAGCTAAGTACGATAAACACCCTTTTTCAACCATCTTCTGAGCTTTTAAGAACGAAATAACACGGCTAGGGACGAAATCGGTCGAACCCCGCCACTCGATCTGAGAAATACCAGGAATGGCCAACGTAACTGTCTTAGCATGACAGTCCAATATAGCATGGTACGGAGACAACCAGTCCATACCCAATATAACATCAAAGTCCACCATCCCCAACAATAACAAATCTGCCTGGGTCTCCAGACCCCCAATAGATATAACACAGGATCTATAGACATGATCCACAACAATCGTATCACCCACGGGGGTGGATACATGAACAAGTAAATCAAGACTACCACGAGTCGCACCCAAATGATGTGCAAAATAAGAGGACACGTAAGAATATGTGGACCCTGGATCAAATAGAACAGAGGCATATCTGTGACAGACAGAAATGATACCTGTAATCACAGCATCGGAGGCAACCGCATCACGCCTGTCAGGAAGTGCATAGAACCGTGCCTGGCCTCCACCAGATCTCTCCTCGCCCCCGGGGCGACCACGAGAAGACTGACCTCCACCTCTACTAGACTGAGATGGTGCTGAAGAGGAGGGCTGATCCCTCTGCTGAGTCCTGCCCCTACGTAGTCGAGGGCACTGTCTCCTCATGTGGCCAAACTCACCACACTCATAACATGCACCTGGTGCTGGAGAAGTAGGTGCTGCACTCTGGGCTGGGAGGGCACTAAGTGATGACTAACCCTGCTGAAACCCCTGTCGCCCACGACCATAAGAACCTCTGCTCTGTTCCGGGCGGCCTGAATGAGAAGGTCTAGATGAGCGACCTCTGCTCTGCTGGGAATGCTCTCTGGACGGAGCACCACCGAAACTACCAGAACCACGAGGCCTCTTGGCCTCCCGCTCTTCTCTCTCTCGGCGACGATCCGCCTCAATGGAGCGTGCCATATCAGCAACCTGCTCAAACGATGATGACAGAACTCGCTCGCCGGTCATAAGAATACGGATAGAGTAGTTGAGGCCATCAATGAACCTCCTGATCCTCTCCCTATCGGTGGGGATCATCCATGTGGCATGCCTAGCCAACTGAGTGAATCTAAGCTCATACTGGGTCACAGACATGTCGCCCTGAATCAACCACTCGAACTGGCGAAGTAGCTCCTCGCGACGAGACTGAGGCACATATTTCTCTAGAAAGAGAGTAGAGAACTGCTGCCATGTGAGAGGTGCTGCTCTTGGAGGCCTACGCCTCTCAAAATCCTCCCACCAATCAAATGCGGGACCAGTGAACTGAAATGTAGTAAATGAAACTCCGCTGGACTCAAGAATACCAGCCGTACGCAGCATCTTCTGACACTTATCCAAGAAACCCTGGGCATCCTCGCCCTCGACGCCACTAAAATGGGGTGGCTGAAGTCTGCCAAATCTCTCAAGACGACGCTGCTCGTCATCGGGCATAACCTGAACCATATGCTCTGGAGCTGGAGCTGGTGCAGCTGGAGGAATAACTGGTGCAACCACCTGAGCGGGGACCGCCTCTGGCGTCTGAAGTCCCTGAACAACCTGCTCAGGTGTGCGAGCTGCAGGGGTCTGCTGACCACCCCCTGTCTCAGATGTCGCTGCAGTAGCGGTAGCTGAAACTACCCGAGCCAAACCGGAACACACCGATAATATCTGAGCAAGAGTCTCTTGAAGACCAGGAATACCAATAGATATAGTCTGGCCCTGAACTGGGGCTGCTGGAGCATCAACCACTGGGGGCTGCTCCCGAACTGGTACAACAGGCGGGTCAGCTGGCACTGCCTCAGCCGCCCTACCTCTACCTCTAGCACGACCGCGCCCACGGCCTCTAACAGGTGGCAATGGAGGTCGTCCACCTCGTCCCGATGCTCACGTTCTCGCCATCTGCGAGAGAATAGAATATAGAAGTTCAGTTCTCAGAACAACAAGATCGCACGATAAGAATTCCAAGAAATGTGAAGTGTTTTCTAAAGGTTCGCAGCCTCCCGAGGATAAGTACGAGCGTCCCCGTACCGATCCACAAGACTCTACTAACCGGCTCAAGACTCATGAGGCCTAGTAAACCTACCCACTGCTAATCTGTCATGACCCCAAATCCGGTCGTGATGGCGCCCAGCACATTGCTAAGCCAGCCTGATCAATCAATAGCAACAACGGAGCTAGAAGCTCTCTTTAACCCATTTAAGCATTTCAAAATATGAAACAATAGTAATACTTAAACCAACAACGGGGAAACTAAGTCCCAAAATATGCTAACTCCCATAGACCGAAGGGTCAAGAGTCATGAGCCTCTACTGAACGTAAGTATGTAAAGGTTTACAAAAATAACAAGTGCGAAAAAAATGTCAATACAAAATCAAAAGACAGTAGGAAGGAATATCGGGTCCTGCGGACTCTGCAGCTACCTCGTATATCCCACAGATGTCGCCTCGCACAGCTACTGGATCACTGCTGAGAGGTACCTGGATCTGCACACAAGGTGCATGGAGTAAAATGAGTACTGCCAGACTCAGTGGTAATAAACAAGGGTAAGACAGCGCAGATAAGAAATCCGCAATAAAGCACTATGTAAAACTATAATCAGCTACCCTGTCATAGAATTAATATTCACTGTACCTGTACCAACAAATACCAATAAATAGCATAACAGCTAGCAGATGTAGCTAAATGCAATGCAATGCATGATATGACCGCTACGGCGCGTAGCCCGACTCCAATTTTGGGTACCCGTGCTCACTGTGGGGGTTCAGACTCCGGAGGGGCTCCTACAGCCCAAGCACATCTCATAGAGATTTCTGACGGCGTGCAGTCCGATCCAACATATATCTCGCTGCGGCGTGCAGCCCGATCCACTACTAGTCAGCTAATATGCAAATACAGCCTCGCAGGCTCAAAAGT
The DNA here is from genome assembly GCA_032618575.1 of Nicotiana noctiflora. Taxonomy (NCBI): domain Eukaryota; kingdom Viridiplantae; phylum Streptophyta; class Magnoliopsida; order Solanales; family Solanaceae; genus Nicotiana; species Nicotiana noctiflora. The sequence goes on from JASVEL010012156.1 coordinate 72,952, forward strand.
AGTTTTTTTGAAAACTCTTTTATCATTTTTCAGTTGGAAAACAGTAATATCAAGTTCCAGAGATTGGAATTAGCATAATAATAGAAATAGCTGCGTACTAGTAGTAAACTAGCATGTCTATATGATAAGACAATGATAACGATCCTCGCGGGATCCAATAACTGGCTCACAGCCCACAATATACTCAACCGTCCAAGAAGGAGGTTCAACGGCTCGAGAATAGCCAATAATATAGTATCAACAGGTTGGAATCTATAGTCTCCAGTTCATGATCGACCCCGCACTCTCAAGAGTGTGCGTGTCTCGCCGCTATACAGCATCACAAAGTGGTATACCGGGGTTTCGAACCCGCTGGTCATCACCCACATCTATTACTCACCTCAATACAGCGCGACGACTATTCCGCGATGCCTTTGCCACGAGAATCAAGCTCCGCACGCGTAGAATCTGATCAAATAGAGTAGAAACACAACAAATTAGGCCAATGGGACGACATCCAATCAATATAACTCAATTTACATCAAAATTCCCAAAGTTGCCAAAACCCGACTTTCGGTACGCTTGCCGACAAATTACAAAAGTCACATATTCGGAACCCTCATCTCGATACGAGTCTAAGCATATCAATTTTACCAAATTTGGACTCTATTTGGCCATTCAAAATCTTGATTTTCTAAAGTTCAAGCCTAGGGCTAAATACTCCATAAATTACCCCAAATTCCTCCATTTTCATGATATAATTGCATAATATTACCAATACTAATCATAGTTTAAGTCCATAGTTGATTACCTGATGATTTCCCTTGAATTTCTCTTCAAAATCGCGCAAATCGCCTTTAAAGCCGAGACCCAAATGTGTGAAATGTTTCTGAAATTTTTCTAACTTCTGATACACTTAACTCACAGCGATTTTCGCTTCTGCGGATAAAATTCCGCCCCTGCGGAACCGCTTCTGCGACCTTTTGGTCGCTTCTGCGAACCCAGGCCCTTTTGGCCATTTCCGCACCAGCGATCCAAGGACCGCCCCTGCGCATCCTCTTCTGCGGAAATTAGTCCGTTTCTGCGGAATGATCCGCTTCTGCGACCAAGAGTCCGCTTCAGCGGACTCGCATACGCGATCAAACATCCGCTTCTGCGGATTTTCCCAAGACGGCTCAAGACCGCTTCTGCGATCGACCTCTCGCACCAGCGAAGCCGCTCTTGCGGGCCACACTCCGCTTCAGCGGTCTATCCCGCTTCTGCGCCTTCTTGTCCGCTCCTGCGGACTCGCACCTGCGCCCCCATTTCCGTAGGAGAGAAAACCACAGAACCAGAACACAAGTCTGCAATTTTCCACATCTTTCTCCCGTTTAACCATCCGAAATCACCCCGAGGCCCCCGGGACCTCATCCAAACACACCAACACATCTTAATACCTTATTCGAACTTTCTCCAATCCTTAAAACACGTCTAATAACACAAAAACCCATAATTCACATCAAATTCAAGCCTAAATTCCTTCAAACATTTTGAATTACACAATCAATCAAAAACCCGACCAAACAACGTCCGAATGACCTGAAATTTTGCAGGCACATCAAAAATCACCATAACGAAGCTACCGCAACTGTCGGAATTCCATTCCGACCCCCGGATCAAAATCTCACCTACCGTTCGGATTTCGCCAAAATTTAACCTTAGCCAATTCAAGCCTATTTCTACACCGGGCCTCCAAATTCAATTCCGATCGCTCCCCTAAGTCACAAATCACCTCCCGGAACTAACCGAATCATCAGAATCCGATTCCGAGCCCTCTAGCTAAATAGTCAACTCCGGGTTGACTTTCCTTATTCAAGTTTCCTTCACAAAGGCTATATGCCTCATTTCCAATCCCAATCACTCCTAACTCACCCGATAAACTCTAACACTGATATAAAATGATAAAACATGTATTTACAACATAACAAGGTGGTAATTCCCGTGACGACGAGCCGGGTCGTCACAGCTGTGGTGCTTGGCACCCGGTGAAGGATTTTGTAGTCACACATGTTTAGGCGGAGAGTTTTGTCAATTAAGTCGGAAAGCCATGCTACCGGTGCACTGACACTCTTCCGCTCGAGTTAAAGCCAGTCTAGACACTTTTCCCAACAGGATGATGACTTAGAATAACAAAACCTTATGCCGGATCCCCGATAGGAACGTTTATTTGCATCATGTGCATATTTGACTTAGGAGGCTCAACACAGGGGTTGGGCCTGTCTAGGACAGGTGTACTTGAAACAAAGACCAACTTGATTGCATCTTTTGTCTGTGCATTTATTTCGATCTTACATGCCGACTGGTTTGTTATTAGAAATGAGGAGAATAAGAAGTGGAAATTGTCGGGGTATAGAATTAGTTAATTTGATGAAAATAGTGTGTTTTTCTTAGAAAAATATTTTTTGAAAAAAAAAACGAAAAATTTGAAAAAAAAATCTCCGATTAATTTTGTTGATTTCTAAATAGTTAGTTTCTTAATTTTACAAAAATTAGATTCTTTTAAATATTGAAAAATGCAAAACAAAAAAAAATTCAATAGTTTTTTTTATGAAAAGTAAGTGTCTTTGAAAATAATTTGTTTTGAAAAATTGATGTTAAAAAATAGTTTGTTAAAATAATTTGGTTCTTTTAGTACCGAACTACGCTGGTTTGATTCTCACATGGTGTGAGATACGTAGGCAACCTTCATCGGGTCCAACCTCCCCTTTTCCAAAAATAACCAAAAAATATCGAAATTGATTTTTTCGTTGTAAATATGTTGAGTGATGTCGTTTTCAAAAACAGCCGAATGTACCCGAAAGGGACGCCGGAAGGTTGACTTTGCATAAACGGCCACTTTTGGGTCATTTTGTATATTTTTGGTCGATTGACCCTCACAGCCTTATAATCTTCGTCCCCGAGGCGCTGAAAGGCCGTATTTGCAATACCAGATTTTTTGTTTTAATTTGAAAAATAAAAAGAAAAAAAAATATATCCAAATTTTAATTTTTGTCATAAATAAGTTAGGTGATGCCGATTTTGCCAAAAATAGTCGAATGTTCCCGAGAGGGACGCCGAAAGGCTGACTTTGCATAAACGACCACTTTTGATCATTTTTAGGATTTTTGGTCAATTAGCTAAACACAACCTTAAAATCCTCGTCCCTGAGGTGCTAAAAGGTCGTGTCTGCAAAACCATGTCTTTTATTTTAATTTGAAAAAAAAAATAAGAAAAGAATCAGTGGCAAGTAAATGCTTGAATTTTTGGTCAAAATAAGCCAAGTTAGTTTCGGCGGTATTTTAAATCGTTCTTGCCGAGATAGCCTTATAGCATCTTTCAGTTGTCGAAAGGTTGTCTTCGGTAAAAGAATGGGCAAGTTTGTAAAGAAATCCTTCCCGACCTCAAAATTCATATGGAGTTGAGAAGGGGCCACGTTTACAGAAATAGCCATTTGGTTGAAATGGGTAAACAGGGAAGTAATTTGCTAGTTTTCTTTTTCTTAATTTATATTTCTTTTTTATTAGATCAGTGTTTGATTTTCAAGTCTGTAAGTATTTCTTTTCATCAAAATCTGTTAGTATGGCTAGTTTTTTAAAACTTTGTAATCAAGTTTGTTTTATTGTGAAAATTGAAAATTCCTGTAAAAAATGTTTTATTATTATTGTCCTCTCGTTTCCGAACTACGCGGGTCTGATTCTCACCGGATGTGAGATACGTAGGAAAACCTCATCGGTTCCGACCCCAATTTTTATAAAAAAAAATCAAAAAAAATAAAATAAAAAATACTTTCGTTTAGTTCCTTCATTAAAATCTTTCTTTAGAAAATTCAAAAAAAAAGAGTAAAAGTAGTTCAAAAAAAAAAACTAAAAAAAAATGGTTTCGTTCTTTCTACTGCTTTTCATGAAATAAAAAGAAAAATCAATAAAAATCAAAATTTAAAAATATGGATTTTACTCCAAAGCAAATGAAATTTTATTTTTAGAAGTCTTTCTATCAAATAGCAAAAAACAAAAAGCAAAAATATGAATATATTTTACTTTTTTCTCTTAAAGCATTTCTTTCAAGAATTAGTTGATTTACTCAATGCCCGATTTTCCGAACTACGCCCGGTCTGATTCATGCGGGGACATGATACGTAGGCAATCCACATAAGATTCGACCATCACCAAAAGAAAAAAAAAAGAAGAGAAAATTGATAAAGGGGAAAAGAAAATTCAGAAAAGGAAATTGGTGCACCTAAGCAAGCCTATGTGGAATGGGGGGCAATTAAGACACCACGGCTGAATGAACCAGTGTTTGTTGGATGCGTTCCGCAAAAGCTTAAGGACCGTCAAGAGGAAGATAATGAGGATTTCATGACTGAAGAGAGTGAAGGAAAACATGAGGCAAAACCCTTCGATGCCCACATGGTCGAGCCAGGGAAAGGGACTATCACCGTTGAGAGGGGATCAGACACTAAACTTCCAAACTGAAAGGCTAGGCCATTTCCGATCAGGCGGAAGCCCAGTAAACTTGTCCTGCCGCACTTTTCTGCATCCAGAATTATTTCAGGGTTAAATTGGATGTTTTCTTTTAGTTTTTGTCTTTAAATTTCTGAATGTGAACCCTGTTTATCCTTTCGATTCCAAGAAATGAAATTAATATTTCATCGTCCGTTTCCTTTTATTTTGTTATTTTTTATTCTTTCAGATTTGTTTTAGTTTTCTTTTTCTCTTCTCTTTGGGTTCAAATCATGCAGCTTTAAATAACATGACATGCTTGCGGACTTCATGCCTGGATCCCAAAACGCTGTCAGACTTCAGAATAATGAATCGAGAGTTGAAATGCACAAAAGTTTATTTTTGAGGAAATGAAACAATGAATTGGAATAACTGAAGGAAAATTGGTTCGTATACAAAAGGGGTGTGTTGTACTGAGAGAATATCCGAGTAGTTATCCCAACAAAGAATGGCCCATACTTGCAACAAGAAAGTGCGGCCCAGGAATCTCGAAATAGAACAACCGACGTTAAGGTGCATTCCTCCTCATTACCAAGAAACAAAAGGAAAATTTTTCTCCTAATTGGAAGGATCCATACATCATCCGGAAAATATCACTGAGAGGGACACTGTATCTGGGAGACATTGAAGGAAATAATCTTGAAACGGCAGTCAATACAGATACGGTATAAAGGTGGTATGTCAGGACCTCCTGCGACGTTGGCTTTTGTATAATTGAGATGACGAAGGCTTTCTTTATTGCTACCCCAAATACTGTAAACCCTTTGTGAAACCCTTTGAGCCGGTTACGTTTCTTTGTTCACCCTCTTTGGAACCCGAAATAAATAAAAAAAAATAAAAAAAAAAGAAAGAAAAGAAAAGAAAAGAAAAAAAAACCAAAAACAAAACAAAGTACCTGAACTACGTTCTGACTTGATTCCGAAAGGATACGTAGGCAACCTCTCCCTGAGGTTCAGTCACACCAAAACAAAACCAAAATCCCAAATTTCCCCAAAAAATTGAAACTGGGGCGGATGATATGACGGTTCAGTTTAGATCCGTCAAGATGGTTCCAGAGTTGTAATTCCATTCAATTTCCTTTTTACCCAAAAAACCTTGTTCAAGTCCTTCAGATCAATTGGCAAAAGCAAGGAAGTGAAGAATGTCATTGACGGAAATCTGACACAGCCTGAAATGAGAGAAACAAAATGAGAGAGTCTTATCGGTGAAAACCTTAGGGCACCATAAGGCGATGGCAGTTGGAGAAGCTAAAAATGAGAGAGTCCGTTTAGTGAGAACTCACGAAGAGCACTATCGGGCGACAATGAGAAGAGAAACGAGAAAGGTCGATTGGCAAAAACCCGCAAAGGGAGTCGCCGACCAAAAAGAAGACATCCCTTCGCTAAAAGAATTTTGGCAAGGATCCCTGGTTTGAAATTGCAAATAAATGGGTTCATAAGAAGTTGGAAAGTTTATGTGGGTCAGGCGTCCAGTCCAAGAAGCATGTCATGTTTATTTGGAGTTAGCATGCATCCCGGATAAGTCCTTCTTTTCCCCGAAAGGGACGCTTCTCTTTAAACTCATTTTCTTGTTTTTTGTATAGTTATTCTTTGAATCTCTTTCGGTTTAATTTTAATTCTGAAACTATTACAAAGAAAGGCGGCAGGACCGGTTTTACAGGACTCCGTCTGGTATAAAAAAATAAAAATAAAAATAAAAGTTGAAGAAAGATACCCAGCCTAAGTGGTGTATTGATACAATCCCCGATTTGATCGTAATGATCAATTGTTTCCAAAGGAACGAATGTTAGGAAGAAAATGGAAATCAAAGGCTAAGGTCTTAGAAGAAACGGAATGAGACAGAAAGACAGAGCCCACACAGGCGAGTCCTCAAAGAATTCCGAGTTTGAACCCGGTCAGTTTGAAAAGAAGTCACCCCTAAAGACAATTGGTAGCAAAGTTCTCAATGGAAATGAGGCAAGAATCAAGCAATGAAGAATCAAGGCCACAAAGTCAACCACATTTTCAACTGATAAAATGTTCTTTGTTGAAAGCAGGTCTATTTAATTGTGCAAGAAGAAGGTAAAACTCAAAGAAGTGAAGTACGCAAGCATTGAAATGGCTTTGGAACAAGGAAAACACATAAAAAGGGAAGTTTCTTTTTAGAGCTTTATCTTAGGCATTTGTTGATGGTTAAAAAGAAAGCCTAAAAAAAGGCCCAAAAGGAAGAATAAAAGAGAAGAAAACTCCAAAAAAAAGAGAATCAAATCATATCAGTCCAATATCTGTTTGGACCCCGGTCGAAAAAACCGAGGGTCTTTCCGGCCAGAAAGCCGTGAAACTTTTATCCCCGGTCAGAAAACCGAGGATCTCCCAAGTCAAAAAATTGCGGAGCCATTTACTTTTACCCCGGCCAAAAAACGGAGGGTTTGACAGCCAAAAACCGTTAGACATTGTTTGAATTCCGGCCAGAAAGCTGTGAAACTTTTATCCCCGGTCAAAAAACCGAGGATCTCCCAGTCAAAAAACTGCGGAGCTATTTACTTTATCCCCGGCCAAAAACCAAGGGTCTGACGGCCAAAAAACCGTTAGACATTGTTTGAATTCCGGCCAGAAAGCCGCGAAACTTTTATCCCCGGTCAGAAAACCGAGGATCTCCCGATCAAAAAACTGCGGAGCCATTTACTTTTACCCCGGCCAAAAAACCGAGGATCTGACGGCCAAAAAACCGTTAGACATTGTTTGAATTCCGGCCAGAAAGTCGTGAAACTTTTATCCCCGGTCAAAAAACCGAGGATCTCCCTAGTCAGAAAACTGCGGAGCCATTTACTTTAACCCCGGCCAAAAAACCAAGGGTCTGACGGCCAAAAAACCGTTAGACATTGTTTGAATTCCGGCCAGAAAGCCGTGAAACTTTTATCCCCGGTCAAAAAATCGAGGATCTCCCAGTCAGAAAACTGCGGAGCCATTTACTTTTACCCCGGCCAAAAAACCGAGGATCTGACGGCCAAAAAACCGTTAGATATTGTTTGAATTCCGGCCAGAAAGCCGTGAAACTTTTATCCCCGGTCAGAAAACCGAGGATCTCCCCAGTCAGAAAACTGCGGAGCCATTTACTTTTACCCCGGCCAAAAAACCGAGGGTCCGACGGCCAAAAAACCGTTAGACATTGTTTGAATTCCGGCCAGAAAGCCGTGAAACTTTTATCCCCGGTCAGAAAACCGAGGATCTCCTAGTCAGAAAACAGCGGAGCCATTTATTTTAACCCCGGTCAAAAACCCGAGGGTCTTGCGGCCAAAAAACCGTTAGACATTATTTGAATTCCGGCCGGAAAGCCGTGAAACTTTTATCCCCGGTCCGAAAACCGAGGATCTCCCAGTCAGAAAACTGCGTAGCCATTTATTTTAACCCCGGCCAAAAACCGAGGGTCTGACGGCCAAAAAACGTTAGACATTGTTTGAATTCCGGCCAAAAAGCCGTGAAACTTTTATCCCCGGTCAGAAAACCGAGGATCTCCTAGTCAGAAAACTGCGGAGCCATTTACTTTAACCCCGGCCAAAAAACCGAGGGTCCGACGGCCAAAAAACCGTTAGACATTGTTTGAATTCCGGCCAGAAAGCCGTGAAACTTTTATCCCCAGTGAGAAAACCGAGGATCTCCCAGTCAGAAAACTGCGAAGCCATTTATTTTAACCCCGGCCAAAAACCGAGGGTCTAGCGGCCAAAAACCGTTAGACATTGTTTGAATTCCGGCCAGAAAGCCGTGAAACTCTTCTTCAAAGTCCCGGCCAGGAAGCCGTGGAACGTTTATTTGTGAAACTGTGATTTTTTTACCCAAAGAGTCTTTTTTGATCACTTTCTATGTCACAACTAACTCACGAAATTTTTCTAGCAAAACTGGGGCAGAAACATTTCGTTCGTTTGTTTGTTTTGTGGTCTAAATAGGTTTGACCTCGGGACGTAAGGATCGAGATAACCTACGAGTGAAACATCAATCCAGAGTGAAGAAAAGAAGAAAAGAACCAAAAGAAAAGAGTTCAAACGTTGGAGTAAACAAAGGCGCGGATTGCTCAGAAGATGATTGAAGTAACAAGCTCCGCCGACTCCATTTCACTCAATGTATCAGAAATAAACAAGCACGTACAGCTTGTTGAGCATCAAGATTCAGATCGAGGTCTACAGTAAATAAGCTAAGATTCAAGATCAAGTTTTCAAGAGAATCATAGATAGGAATCTTATAACTCATAGTTTGATAGCATAGCTAGTTCAGCTTTAATTTCTCTTTTGGTGTAATAGGAGGTCGGTGAGCAGTAAGCAGCAATAACAGCAATGATAACAGCAGTAACAGCAAGATCACAGCAGTCATGGTAGTCCCAGCTACCAAAACTTCCCGAACTACATTGACATGATTCCTGTTTTGCCCAGGATATGTAGGAAGCCTCCCGAAGCAAAGGCTCGGTCAAGATCTTTTTAAAATGCTTTACACGGAGTGCTCGAACGGGCAAAAATCATATTAAAATATGAGGTTATTTAATTTCTAATTTGGCATCCCCTAATTATTTATACCACAATTGTGATATTATTTTTTTATTCATCCTTTATATGGGATTACAAATCTCGAGTTACTAATTTTTAAATAAATCAACAAAATAATATATATGTCATTCTCAAAAACATTTCTCTCAAACTCTGAATGCTAAAATTGGATCCAAGTTTATTTATAACATATTTGGTCAAGCTTCTCCAAGGTTAAAGGTATTTTTTTTTCAAAAATAAAAAAAAAGTATTTTTTTCGAAGTTAAAGTGCTTGGTCAAAGCTTATATGAGGAAAAAAGGTATTTTTAAGTAGAAGCAAAAACAATTTTGGAGAAACATAAAAAAAAAATACTTTTAAGAAAAACACTCTTTAAAGTACTTTTTTAAAGTTTGGACAAGCCTTAATTGTTGCCCATAAGTAGTTATCAAATTAATTAGTCAAACACAAATTATTTCTCACCAAAACTACTTTTGAGAAAAAAAAAACACTTCTTAAAACAAGTAGATTTTTCAAACTTGGCCAAACAAGCAATAATAGAATTGATTTACACCAAACATATGTTTTATATTATATAATTAGAAGAATTTATTTTCAGTCCAATGAATCAAAGTATAAACGTTAGATAATTTAATCATTATTTAACCATCATCATATTTTTTAAATTAAAATATCAGGATAACGTTGTTTTGCTCAAAAGTTAATCGTTACTTTATAAGCTTGAAACAATCAAAAGATAGGGAAGGGGTAAACCGTAATCAAATATAGTGAATCTAGGAGTGAGATCAACGTAGTTATAATGTAAAGATATTTGCAAAAATGAAGAACTTTAAGAACAATTGTTTATCATAGTCAAGAAAGATAGAGAGAGAATATGAGAGTTGTATTATTAAATCATAACACTTGGTCCTTACAACACGGAAACCCCCTTTATATAAAAAGGGGCCTCCTTATTAAAATAATAAAACGTAGAATTGTGGTCGACGTCCTCTTGATGAGGACGCCCAAGAGTAAGCGATGTCATTCACGTCCTTACGCCCGAATTATGTCCTCGTTATGAGGGGCGTATAAGAGGGGTCGTATCCTCGTACTTGTGAGCGTGGGTGTGAGCACGTGATTTTTGCCCTACATGAGAATTACTCCCAAAATCAAAAAAAAAAAAAAATTATAGAATAGTTTTGTGTTATGTTGATTTTTGTATTTTTTGTTTGATTTTTCTTAGTTATTGTCTACATTTTTATCCATGCATGTTTATTTGTTAAACTAATAAAATAAAATATAAAAAATAGTGTGATATTTTTGCATTTAAGTTTTGTTTAAAGTAATTAAGTTTATTGCAAATGATATATAAGATAAAAGTCACAAAAGTAATTCATCTTATACATTCTTAACATTTAAATGCCTAGTTGTGTGATTTATATTTGTTTGATATTTAATTATGTGTGATAATTGTTAGTATAATTTAATTAGTATTAATATAATTTGATTTGATTTTTTGTAGTATAATTAGAATTTTGTTTTAATAAATTAGGAACTAATTTCAAAAGAAAAGAGAGAAGAATTAAAAGAGAAAATGGATTGGGCTATGCACTAAATCGGACAAAATTGAGGCCCAAATACCCAACAGATCCGCCCCATCTCCCATCTTACAATCTAGACCGTTGATGATACTTCATCCAACGGTCCAGAGCATTAACCTAATTCTAATTACCCAAGACCCCAAACCCTTTCACACCCCTAACCAAACAGCCCCTCTTTGAACTCATCTTCCTCCAGGCGATTTCCGGCCACCATCCGCCACCGTGAACCGCCGGCCGGAAATCGTCTCCGCCGGTGGTGGCGCTCCAAACTGCCTGAAATTTACATCCCAAACTCCCCTTGACCTCCCCGTCCCAAATCCCTAACCACCTAACCTCAAATCCTCGTAGATCATCTCGAATATTAGATCGAAGATCGACCCGAAAACCCAAATTACCCCAAACCGCCCCAAATTGGTACCACACCACCACTGGACCATCCCTTCTATGAATCTATGCCCCGTTCCTTTCGAATCTGGCCCTAAGTCGTCAAGCCCCAAAACCGAGCTTCAAGAACCCTCGAATTCGAAAACAAGGGATTTTGTTCGAATTAAAAGTAATTGAAGTCAATAGATTTTAATTGGAGTGTTTTTCGTTTGAAAAACACTTCAATTAAAGTCCGTTTACTTCAAAAGGTGCAAAACTCGAATCCATTGGAGCCGGGTCCGTCCAACTTTCGATTTTCTTGAGGTAACTGTCTTTTCTTGTTTGTTTCAATTGGGTATTTGCTTGTATTTTTTTATTTGTTTAGTCTAATTTTGTTGAATTCTTCTCAAATTTTCGCCCATTCTTTCTTCTCCTCAAAGACCTTTATTTGGTCAATTGCTTTTCTGTCTTTGTTTGTTTGATCATGAATGTTGTCGAATACGTGTTCGCGTCGATTAGCGTCGTCGAACAATTAGCTTTGTATTCCCCGGCATTGGCCGAGATTTCTTGATTCACTGTTTTTTGCGATTGTTTGAATGTCAATTGTACATGTTGTGATCAATTAGTCGAACGTCGTCAATTAATTCTGCGAGCCTCGTTTGTTATAACACTGGACCATGATTTAGCTGTGATGTTATGATTCCCTGTGGGTTTTGAGCCTTGAATTCTGCTGATTTTAAATTATGAAGTTTGGTTTGGATATAGCTGTAATGCTAATAGGATTTTAAGGTGAATATAGTTGCAATTCTGATAAGGTTTTAGAAAATTAAAGAAAAGGTGTATTGCACATGGGCTAGGGAATAACACAAGCTGGAAATGAGAAAGCACATGGGGTGTGACTAAAAAGCTAAAGGGATACACATGGGCTAGGGAATAACACAGACTGGAAAAAGGAATTGAGATGGGAGAATCTGAAATTTTGAGAGCTATAAAAAAGAGAAGGCACACACTCACTGGAGCACACACATTGAGACTGACTGAAAAAAAAATAGAAAGACAGAGAGGGATACTTACTGGAAACACACACACAGATACACTGATTGAGAAACAGAGGTAGAATATGTTACATTAAAAGATTTAGCTCCCAAAAATTTCAATCAATCTGAGACAATTCGAGTCCCTATAACACTGTCACATTGGTCCCAAAATTAGATATAGTCGAGTTTTCTTTGTTTTCTATTTCTAATCTAGTTTGTTCAAGCTGTTCGAAAGGTTCTTTTGAGTTCACTTGAGCCTTTGCTGGTTTGCTACTCGATTTTCTGGAGTTTATTGTGGTTTTTTCTTAATCCCCTGTTGCTTCGAGTTATCCCGGGAATCCCAATTCGATGCGTTTGCTGTTATAAAGCTGGGTTTCTGTTATTGCTGGTGACTCGTTGTGCTGTTAGTCTTGCTGTAGTGCTGCTTACATTGTTGCTGACCATTCCTCTTCTCCTATTTTCATTGTCCAGGTACATGTGTAAACTCCTGATAACATATGCTTGAATGGATTGAATCAAATGGAGAAGGCTTCTAAATTTGTTGTTGATTGACCCTATTTCCCTTTGCTTCATTTGCATATTAGTTGATGTTTTAGCTCATTTAAAGTTAGAAAGGCATAGTGTTGTAATTATGATAGGATAATTCGTATAACTTGAATCACATCATGTACATGTTAAACAAAGTTTCATATGTTGTTTAACATTACTTTAACATGTTTAAACTCATAACCTTACATGGTTGAATCTTATTTAGCCAATTAAAATTCACTTCAGTTACATATGTCGTTTCTTTATGTGTGTATTTGTGTATGTTTCCAGTGTGTATGTGAGAATCAACCCAAATTAAAAAATAAATAAAAATAAAATACAATGCAAAGTTGTACAAATTCAGCTAGTCTACATGTTATTGGGCCATTTTAATACATAGAAACTACATGATTGGGCTTTTAGTTAAAATGTACTCATTTCGAAATAATTTTGGCATGTCGTCTTATATGAATTGCGTGGCCTTCACTCAATTAATGCTATATCGGTCTTAGAATTCGAGGTGCGTCATTAACAAAATACATGACTCTTGATAAAACTCATAATTTAAATCTAACAAATTGATAAATACTCATAGCTTTGCTTTACAACCAATTTAGGTTAACATTACGATTGTGTATACGCTCACGTAATTCAATTCTTTAAAATGCGAGTAATTCAAGCAATTAAAAGTGGCTAAAAGTTAAAAATTTGCACATAAGTTAAAACATGTTATAAAAATCAGATAAATAAGCCAAATATGATAATTAAGCGACCGTGCTAGAACCACGGGATCTGGGGGTGCCTAACACCTTCCCTCGGGTCAACAGAATTCCTTACTTAGAATCTCTGGTTCGCAGACTTCATTTGGAAAGTCGTAAATTTCCTCGATTCGGGATTTAAATAAATCGGTGACTTGGGACACCTTAATTTATTCCAAGTGGCGACTATGAAATAAATAGAATAATCCCGTTTCGAATATTGTCACTTAAATTGGAAAAACTCCCTCGCGCATCTACCCACCGGGGTAGGGGGCGCGCAAAAGGAGGTGTGACAGTGGGGAAGGTCGTATTTGGCCCCATACAGTTAGTCCCTCCGCTCGTTGGAGGCATATGCAGCATACATCTTCAATGGAAGGAAATGTCGATCCGTCATGGCATTTTTAATTCGTTGACACGTGGTCTACTTTTTGAACTGACTTTACTGCCGGCATGGGTCCTGACTATACCTACTCCCGAGATGGATTAGGGGGCGATTTGACATTTTTAGTTTCCCGCCTCCTTTTCGACACATGCCTCTTCGATTTCTGTGTACCTGAGCCTTATAAATAGAGAGGAGGTTCAATTTTTGCGATCTTTTGAACTTCTCAGACTTTCACTCTGTCTTTTCATCCTCTAAAGGAGATCCATATCTTTTGCTTTGAACCTTTGAGTTTTATTTGAAGTCGGTTTCTTTAGTCGTCGAAATCCTCATTCTTAGATAAATACTTATTATGGCAAGACGTGGCCAACAAAACAGAAGGGACCGAGATGAGACCCCTTCTAGGGTTCCACCACTTCGGATGGTGGGAAAAAGGACCAAAGACCCCTTGTCCCCCTCAATGTGGACAACGTTCTTCCTAGAGAGCTTCATGCTCGAAGGGATTTTCCAACAAGATGCCCAACTCCCCCATGGGGGCTCCGAGTTTCTCTGATCACATTTGGACGACATGCGGGGGGCATGCCAAATTTTTGACCTAGTGGTCATGGAGACGGCCGGGGAAGACTTCATTAATGTACATAGACCAGGTTTTTGTGCTTTTTATGAGTACACATTCTTGATTGGATACAAACTCCCAATTTACCCTCTAGCACATGAGCTTTGCCATTTTTATAACGTATTCCCTGCTCAGCTCACTCTGTATACCTGGAAAGTGTGTCGTATTTTGACCACTTACGCGACTCAGGCCAGACTCAACGTCTCGGTCCATCATCTACTGTAGTTGTTTAGCCCCGGCTTTATGAGGGGCTCTATGCTGTAGTTGAAGATTCATGGCAGGAAGGGCCTGGTTGTCAGGGCGAACGATAAGACCAATCATCGTTTCTGGCTCAAATTTATCTATGTCAGGACGGGGGACCTGGTGTCGACCTCGGAAGGATTCCCGGGGATGTGGAATCCAGAACGTGAGTGATTTTACCCTCATTTAGTATTTTTTGCAACTCTTGACCGTTTAATCTTGGTAACTCATTTTGCTGCTCTCCTTCTTTTTTTTGCATCGAGGGCTTCTCTACCCCGACCCGTCGTAGATATAAGGTCGTGGGTGGAAAGAGTGATTCCCTTTGCGGAGTACGTGGTTGGCGTTCCTCAGCCGATACGGCCCGTCAGGTATTGTGTCGATCAACGTTCGGAGATTTTGTTTTAAGTATTGTTGCTTAACCTATTTTATTTTGGCAGGTCAGAGCGCTCCCCATAGGAGGAGAAGACGGAATGTTGCAGCCCCCTCGGCGGTGAGGGTCGATTCTGGGACGAGTATGTGCCCTAGGAACCTTCAAGCGAGGGCATCCCCGAGGTCGCCTAGCCTGACGTCATGCCTGTGGCTGCGTCCAGGAGTGAAGTGATTCCTTCGCCTCCATCTCCTCATCCTGAGGAGGCTTCCAAAGGCGAAGAGCTGCCAAAGCGGAAGAGGCGTCGATTGTTACTTGGCAAAGGAATTGCCACAGAGGATGAGAGGGCGAATGAGCCCCATCCGTAGTCGAGGCCGGTCTTAATGGCTGATGTCATTCTCTCGGGGAGTCCGGCTCCCTTGAGGATGGTGGTACCCGATATCGCCCCCGCAAGTATTCTAGGGGATGGCACATCGGCCGCTGCTGAGGTGCTTGCCGATGAGGGAAGGCAGGTCTTGAACGGGCCCCCACAACTAAGGACGAGTAGGGGGATCATGCCCGTGTGGAGATGGCGGTGGTTGGACCTAACTGCCGGATCATGATCCTGATCGGATATAACCTGTTGCTGGACAGCGAGTAGGCCGCAGCGAATATGACTTTACTATGTGCGGCCGCTGAGAGCGAAACTTTAAAGGATATCAGCGATAGGGACATATCCCGAAGAGTCGCCGGTGTAGCTTTGTAGGTATACTTTATTCTTTTAGTTTCATAGAATGAACCTTAGGTGTACGTTGATTTGTTTCCTTTTGTTCAGACCCTCCTTTTGGAAGTAGAGAGGGGCTGGCGTGCGCAGAAGAAGGCCGCCACCCTTAATAAGGTGGTGAAAAAATATACAAGGAGTGCCACGCCATGCACCAGATGTTGGCGGACTTATATGCCCAAGACCCGCAATTCCATGATTTTGTGCGGGCCTGTAGCAGTCGGAAGCTCAGCTGGGGGAGCGAGTGACTCAATTGGAGCAAGTAGATGATCATTTAATGACTACCCTGGCTCGAAATATGGAGTTGGAGAATCTTCTTTAGTTGAAGGATGACGAGTTGGAGATCGGCCATGGGGAAATGGCGGAGGCCGCTAATTTGCGTGCCGAGGTTGATGCCCTAACTGCCAAGCCCAACGCCAGAGTGGCTGAGGTTAATGCTCTCAGACAAGCTGCAGCGGCCCAGTTTGACGATGACATGTCTAACGAGGCACACGATATGTGGGTGTACGCCGAAACTAAGCTGGCATTGTTTGAAGATTTACTTGTCGTTGGTCAGGAAACTGAGACAGAGGTCGAGGACCAATGTCGCTTGGTACGGGTCGCCCGTGAAGCTTGTGGTTATAGTTCTGTTTCTCTGGACCGTGTGGGCTATACCTTCAAAGACATGAACCGTCTAGCTTCTAGGTCCTGGATTTTTGCGGCTTTTCGGACCGAAGGCGATACTGGGCAAGATAATGGGCCAACTGGCAATGGCGAACAAGGCGGTGGTGGCTAGGATGTGTATTTATTTTGCTGTTATAATTTTGTATGTGTGTAAATAGGACCCTTTGTAAATATATACCTTCTTTCTTTTGGAGGAAATGAAAGTTATTCTTTTGATATATATTTTTTGCATATTTTGTTTTGTGTGTCTGTCGTAGTAATATGCGCAGTGTCGATCGTTGTTGAGTTATTTTTGTTTGTTATGGCCGAGCTAAGTCGACTTGTTACTATGGTGGCCTTGGCCATTTATTTTCTTTGAGGTGGTTGTGACCAAGCAAGCGATCTCGACCGTGTCGAGTTGACTTGTCGTAATCAAGATGAGTCGATTCATTACGACCATGGCCTTGTCTATTTATTCGTTTTGAGATGGTCGTGACTATGTAAGTGATCTCGACCATGTCAAGTTAACTTGTCGTAATCGAGATGAGTCGATTTATTACGACCGCGGCCTTGGTCATTTATTCATTTTGAGATGGTCGTGACCATGTAAGTGATCTCGACCATGTCGAGTCTGTCGTAATCGAGCTGAGTCGATTTATTACAACTGTGGCTTTGCTTTTTATTCATTTTGAGATGGTCGTGACTGTCACACCTCCTTTTGGCACGCTTACGATAGATAATTGTCACGACCCAGATTTTCCCCCAACATCGGGATCGTGATGGCGCCTACTCGTGATAGCTAGGCAAGCCACTTTACTCACACTATCCTATTTTTAGCAATATTTCATAATCAATTTAACAACCAAACCATAACCTTAATTAAACAAGTGCAGAAGACTTTATAAAAATAGCAATAAGCAGTTTCAAAGTAAAATAATACTGAAATCCTCTACCCAAGACGTGGTGTCACCAACTCACGAACTACTATATGAATACTACACATAAAGGTCTGAAAGAAATATAACATAATCTGTTCATTTCGGAACAAAGAGACTACAGTTAATAGCATAAATAAAAGGAAGAGACGCCGGGCCTGCGGACGCCTGCAAGCTACCTCGGTCTCAAATATGATCAACTCCCACGCAAAAGATCAACTGCTGCTGCTCCTGATTGAATCCTAGACCTGTGCAAAAACGCATAGAAGTGCAGTATCAGCACAACCAACCCCATGTGCTGGTAAGTGCCTGGCCTATCCCGGCGAAGTAGTGACAAGCCTAGGACCAGACACCCACATAAACCTGTGCAGTTCTATATATATGTATACCACAAGATAACGAGAAATAACCAAGTAACAATGCAACAAGGAATGTCACAGAAGAACTCAACAGTTAACAACAATCATTAAATTAACAAGAAAAAAAACAAGTATAATGAGAAACAAGTAATGTTAAGTTAATCAAATAGAAAATAAAGTGCACGGCATCACCCTTCGTTCTTTTACTCTCATCCTCACCAAATAAGCAAATAAAGTGCACGGCATCACCCTTCGTGCTTTTACTCTCATCCTCACATCCATGGTACGGCATGATCCTTCGTACATGGTTCAATAACAAGGCGGCATGATCCTTCATGCATAATCAATAACATGGCACGACATTAACCTTCGTGCATAATCAATAACAAGGCACGACATTAACCTTCGTGCATAAACAATAAATCAAGGCACGACATCACCCTTCGTGCATTATCACTCTTCCTCACCCAAATAACAATCACAGTTAAGGGCAGAGAATGAAAACAGTAAATCATGAACCATCCCGGCAAGGGACACAAAAATCATCACAACAAAGTCCCGGCAAGGGCAATCAATATCTCACTTCACAACAAGTCCAAACAAGGGAGAACAATAGAAATTCTACAGCCCGGCAAGGGTTCAACAAGTTATCTTAAAATATGTCTCACAACAAGTATTAACAACGACTCACGGTCATGCTAGACGCTAGTGTATGGATGCTCGTCACCACAGCCCATACACCGCACTCGATCACATAGCACATAGCACATAGCACATAGCACATAATCCTATTCCCTCAAGCTAGGATAGAACAAATACTTACCTCTAGCCTTGAAGTCCAAATTATACTTCAATTATAGCTTTTCCCCCGAATTTCCGCTTTCAACTAGCTCGAATCTAATCACAATTGATTCCATTATTTTAATAATCACTAATTAACTTGGTTTGAATGCTTAAAGATGTTTTTTTCAAAGTTTACCCCAAAATTTCCCAAAATGCCCCTGGCCCCATGTGGTCGGAACTCGGGGTTCGGACCAAAATCCGGTTACCCATTCCCCCACGAGTTCAATTATATGATTTGTTTCAAAATCGGACCTCAATTCGAGGTCCAATTGCCCAATTCATGAAAAACCTAGGTTATACCCAAAAACATGGATTTCTACCATAAAAACCTTTGATTCTTATTGAAAAACATGTTTAATGTTGTTAGGAATTGAAAGAATTAAGTGAAAGTGACTTACAATTGCTTTGGAGTGAATTTGGCCTTGAGAGCTCGTGTGTGGTGTGAGGGTTTTTGAAAAAGTGAAGAATGAACTGAAAAATTCGTTTAAGTATAGAATTACAAAGCTGCAGATATCGCAATTGCGAACATTTGTTCGCAATAGCGAACGCTACAGGTCTGGGGTCTGCTGTTCTCGCATTTGCGAGAGAAAGTTCGCATTTGTGAACTCTAGCCAAGGTCTGCCAGTCTCACATTTGCGAGACTTCCTTTACATTTGCGAAGGTGAGGCCTCATTGCTCATGATCGCATTTGCGACCCTTTGTTCGCATTTGCGAACTTGGCATGATTCTAGCAGACTTCGCATTTGCGATCAAGGGTTCGCATTTGCGAACCCAACCTTGACTGTCACCTTCGCATTTGCGAGAATTTGTTCGCAAATGCGAAGCCAACAGCTTGGTGAAAAACCAGCAGTGCAAAAATTCAGAAATTGATCCAACGGCCTATCAAATCTTTACCGGAGCCCCCCGGGCTCCCAACCAAACATGTACACAACATCAAAAACACATTACGAACTTGTTCGTGCGATCACATCGCCAATATAACATCGTTTGCATCAAATCAAGCCTCAAGTTCATGATTTTCATACTTTTGGTTTTCAAATTTTCAAACTTGGAACTCAAGGTCCAAAACATATCAAATGACATCCGAATGTCACCAAACTTTGCAGAAAGCACATATATAATATTTAAGACTTGTACCGGGTGTCGTAACCAAAATACGAGCCCGATGCCATGGTCATTTAATTCATTTTCCTTTAATAATTACAGCAAAAACAATTTCACAGAAAAATTCATAACTTGGGCTCTAGGCTTCTGAATTCGACTCCGGACGCATGTCCAAGTCCTATATTTTCTTACGGACCTTCCGGAACCGTCCAATCTCGGGTCCGGGTCCGTTTACCAAAAATGTTGATCGAAGTCAACTATATCAATATTAATATCATTTTTCTCCAAATGTTTCATAGAATTCATATTTTCTATCACAAAATATTTCTGGCTACATGCCCGGATCGTGCACGTAAATCGAGGCAACATAGAATGAGGTTTTCAAGGCCTCAGAAGTGTAGAACAAATAAGGAAAATAGGTGATGACCCTTTGGGTCGTCATATCCTCTACCTCTAAAACAACCGTTCGTCCTCGAACGGACAAGAGAAAGAAGTACCTGAGTCGGGGAACAAATGTGGGTAGCGGATCCACATATCAGACTCGGACTCCCAGGTCGATGCCTCAGGAGGCTGACCTCTCCACTGAACACGCACCGAAGGGTAACTCTTCGACCTCAATTGTCGAACCTACCGGTCTAGAATAGCCACCGGTTCCTCCTCGTAGGATAGATCATTGTCCAATTGGACAGTACTAAAATCTAACACATGTGTGGGATCCCCGTGGTATCTCCGAAGCATAGATACATGAAAAATTGGATGCACGGCTGATAAGCTAGGCGGCAGAGCTAGTCTGTAAGCCACCCCTCCCACTCGGTCTAGAATCTCAAAGGGGCCAATATGCCTAGGGCTGAGCTTGCCCTTCTTCCCGAACCTCATCACGCCCTTCATAGGCGACATTCGGAGAAACACTCGCTCACCAACCATGAAATCTATATATCGAACCTTACGATCCGCATAAGTCTTCTATCTGGACTGAGCTGAACGCAGTCTCTCCTAGATAGTCTTGACCTTATACAAGGCCTCCCGAACTAAGTCTGTACCCAACAACCGAGCCTCTTCCGGCTCAAACCATCCGACTGGATATCGACATCGCCTACCATACAATGCCTCATACGGGTCCATCTGGATGCTGGACTGGTAGCTGTTATTGTAGGCGAACTCTGCTAATGGCAGAAATTGGTCCCACGAGCCTCCGAAATCAATGACACAGGCCCGAAGCATGTCCTCTAGAATCTGAATAGTCCTCTCAGACTGACCATTTGACTGAGGATGAAAATCTGTACTCAGCTGAACCTGGGTGCCTAACTCCTACTGGACCGCTCTCTAGAACCGCGAGGTAAACTGTGTACCCCGATCAGAGATAATGGATATCGGCACCCCGTGAAGTCGAACAATCTCTCTGATGTAAATCTCTGCTAACCTCTCCGATGAGTAGGAGAAAGATACTGGAATGAAGTGTGCTGACTTGGTCAACCTATCAATAATGACCCAAATTGCATCAAATTTCCTCCGAGTCAAAGGAAGTCCCGTAATGAAGTCCATAGTGATTTACTCCCATTTCCACTCGGGAATCTCAATCCTCCGGAATACACCACCAGGCCTCTAGTGCTCATATTTCACCTGCTAACAATTTAGACACCGAGCGACATATGCAACAATATCTTTCTTCATTCTGCGCCACCAATAGTGCTGTCGTAAGTCCTGGTACATCTTCGCGGTGCACGGGTGAATAGAATACCACGAACTGTGGGCTTCCGCTAAGATCAACTCTCGAATGCCTTCGACATTGGGCACACAAACTCGAACCTGCAATCTCAATACCCCATCATCATCTAGATTTACCTTTGTGGCACCTCCCTGCTGTACTGTATCTCTCAAATCACGCAAATGAGGATCATCAAATTGCCTCTCGCGGATTCCCTTTAATAGAGATGAACGAGCGACCTTGCAGGCCAACACCCTGCTAGGCTCAGAAATGTCTAATCTCACGAATTGGTTGGCTAAGGCCCGGACATCTAGAGCAAATGGTCTCTGACTGACCGGAATGAATGCAAGACTACCCATGCCTGGCAAACTTTCTACTCAATGCATCGGCCACCACATTGGCCTTACCATGGTGGTATAGGATAGTAACATCATAGTCTTTCAGCAACTCTAACCATCTCCGCTGTCGTAGATTCAACTCCTTTTGCTTGAACAAATACTGTAGGCTCTTGTGATTCGTGTACATCTCGCACGCCACACCATATAGATAATGCCTCCAGATTTTTAAGGCATGAACCACTGCTGCCAGCTCAAGATCATGGACCGGATAATTCTTCTCATGTATTTTCAACAGTCTCAAAGCGTAAGCAATAACCTTACCATCTTGCATCAATACCGCTCCAAGCCCCGTGCGGGATGCATCACACTACACAGTATAAGGCCCTGCACCCGCAGGTAGTATCAGCACTGGTGCTGTAGTCAAGGCTGTCTTGAGCTTCTGGAAGCTCGCCTCACACTCATCTGACCACTGGAATTGGGCACCCTTCTGGGTCAACCTGGTCATCGGGCTACAATAGAAGAGAACCCCTCTACAAATCGACGGTATGAACCTACTAACCCCGAGAAACTATGGATCTCGGCCACCGAAGCCGGTCGAGGCCAATTTTGGACTACCTCAATCTTCTTTGGGTCCACCTGAATACCTTCCAATGATACAATATGACCTGGAAATGCCACCAAACTCAACTAGAACTCACATTTCAAAAATTTGGCATATAGCTGATTATCCTTAAGAGTTTGAAGAACCACTCTGAGGTGTTGCTCGTACTCTTCCTGGCTGCGGGAGTATACCAGGATGTCATCTATAAAGACTATCACGAATAGATCTAAGTAAGGCCTGAACACCCGATTTATTAACTCCATGAATGCTGCTGGGGCATTGGTCAACCCGAAGGACATGACCAAGAACTCATAATGCCCATATCTAGTGCGAAAGGTTGTCTTAGAAATGTCAGCCGCCCTGATCTTCAGCTGATGGTAGCCTGACCTCAAGTCTATCTTTGAGAACACCCTCGCTCCCTGGAGCTGGTCAAATAAATCATCAATCCTCGGTAGTGGATACTTATTCTTTATTGTCACTTTGTTCAATTGTCGGTAATCAATACACATCCGCATCGAGCCATCTTTCTTCTTCACAAACAATACAGGTGCTCCCCATGGGGAAACACTGGGCCTGATAAAGCCCTTCTCAAGAAGGTCTTGCAACTAATCTTTCAACTCTTTTAACTCCGGCGGGGCCATACGATAGGGTGGAATAGAGATGGGCTGAGTGCCCGGTGCCAGATCAATGCAAAAATTAATATCCCTGTCGGGTGGCATGCCCGGCAGGTCTGAAGGGAAAACCTCAGGAAACTCCCGTACAATGGGGACTGACTCAATAGAAAGAACCTCTACGCTTGAATCACGAACATAAGCCAGATAAGCTAGACATCCCTTCTCGACCATGCGTCGAGCCTTAACATACGAAATAACAGTGCGAACGGAGTGGCTTGTGGTACCTTTTCACTCTAGACGGGCTGATTCTGGCAAGGCCAAGGTCACAGTCTTGGCATGACAATCTAGAATAGCATGGTATGGGGACAACCAGTCCATCCCCAATATGACATCAAAATTCACCATGTCCAAAAGCAACAGATCAACACGGGTCTCAAGACCCCCAAAGATAACTACGTACGAGCGATGTACCCGGTCGACTACAACGGAGTCGCCTACTGGTGTAGACACATAAATTGGAATATCCAGAGCACAGCTAGGTATGGCCAAATACGGTGCAAAGAAGGAAGACACATATGAATATGTAGACCCGGGGTCAAATAATACGGAAGCACCTCTGCCACAAACAATAATGATACCTGTGATCACCGCATCTGATGCCTCCGCCTCTGGCCTGGCTGGCAAAGCATAGAATCGGGGATCAGCACCTCCCCTTTGAGCTACATCCCTAGGACGGTCATCAACTGGCTGACCTCTGCCTCTGGCTGGACGGTCTCCACCTCTACGGTCTCGACCTCCACCTCTATGATCTCTACCCCCGCCTCTGGCTGGCTGGGTAGGTTGAGGGTCAGCTGGGGCCTGAATCATGGGACGAGGGCCCCGCTGCTGCGTGTTGCCCGTCGCTCGAGGGCAGAACCTGACAAGATGACCTGGGTCACCACAACCGTAGCAACTCTTAGGCTGATGGGGCCGCTGGCCCTAACGACCTGAATGGCCTCCACGAACACTCTGAAGAGGCTGGGCACTAATAGGAGACTGATCTGAATACTGCTCACGAAACCCACGATCGCCTAGTCCACCCTATGAAGCCTGAAGGGCGGAATGGAAAGGCCTGGAAGACTAGCCCCTATCGAAAGATTCCATGCCACCAGAAGAAGAAGCACTAAACCTGCCTGAATGACGAGCCCTCTTGTCTGAAGAATAACCCCCTCCCCGAGCAAGAGCCATCTCAACTCTACGTGCCGCATTAGCTGCCTCCTGAAATGATATATCACTCCCCACTCCCATAGCCATCTGGAGTCTAATTGGCTGATTAAGCCCATCTATGAACCTGCGGACCCTCTCCCACTCTGTGGGGAGTATCACCACTGCATGACATCCCAAATCAACAAATCTCGTCTCATATTGAGTGACGGTCATAGTACCCTGCTGGAGGCGCTCAAACTGCCTCCGAAGTGCCTCCCGCTGAGTAACAGGGAGAAACTTCTCCAGAAATAACTCCGCAAACTGGTCCCATGTTAATGCCGGGGACCCTGCTGGTCGAGTCAAACACTAATCTCTCCACCACGTCTTGGCGGATCCTGAAAGCCTGAATGTGCGAAAATCAACTCCATTGGACTCCACTATCCCCATAGTCTTGAGAATCTCATGGAAACTGAATAAGAAATCCTGGGGATCCTCTGATGTGGCACCGCTGAAGGTAGTGGTAAACAGATTGGAGAACCGATCAAGTCTCCATAAAGAATCAGAAGTCATGGCCGCTCCATCTTCGGCCTGAGATGTGGTACCTGACTGAGTGGCCACAGCTGGCTGAACCACTAGTGCCTGAGGCTGAGAAGCTACTGGCTCTAGAGTACGAGCAATAGGAGTCTGGGCCCCTCCTCCAGCCTGAGAAGTGGCTGGTGCAGCTGGTAATAAGCCTGCCCTGACAACGTTGTCCATAAAATCCGCTATCCTGACCAGTGCCTCTCGAAGATCCGGGGTAAATAAAGCCTCTCCTAGGACCTGAGCTGGGTCCCTCTGGAGCTGCTGGGACTGGAACCTCCTCGCGAGTCTCAATATGAGGCTCCACCTCTAGAATAGCTGCCGGGGGCTGAGCTCTACCCCTACCACGGCCTCCGATACGACCTCGGCCCCTGCCCCTCACGGGAGCTGCCTGGGGCTCGGGCTGCTGGTCAGTGGACGAAGAAGCGCGTGTCCTCACCATCTGCGAAAGGACAGAGTAGAAGTTCAATCAGTATTTGAAGGACAAATCGCACGACAAGAAGGATCAAATGAGAGACTCTTTCCTAACTCAATAGACTCTGGAGGACAAGTACATATGTCTCCATACCTACCTCTCAAACTCTACTAAGCTTGTTCGTGAGTGGTGAGACCTATATAACCTAGAGCTCTGATACCAACTTGTCACGACCCGGATTTTCCCCCAACATCGGGATCGTAATGGCGCCTACTCGTGATAGCTAGGCAAGCCACTTTACTCACACTATCCTATTTTTAGCAATATTTCATAATCAATTTAACAACCAAACCATAACCTTAATTAAACAAGTGCGGAAGACTTTATAAAAATAACAATAAGCAGTTTCAAAGTAAAATAATACTGAAATCCTCTACCCAAGACGTGGAGTCACCAACTCACGAACTACTATATGAATACTACACATAAAGGTCAGAAAGAAATATGACATAATCTGTTTGTCTCGGAACAAGGAGACTACAGTTAATAGCATAAATAAAAGGAAGAGACGCCGGGCCTGCGGACGCCTGCAAGCTACCTCTGTCTCAAATATGATCAACTCCCACGCAAAAGATCTACTGCTGCTGCTCCGGATCGAATCCTGGACCTGTGCAAAAATGCACAGAAGTGCAGTATCAGCGCAACCGACCCCATGTGCTGTTAAGTGCCAGGCCTATCCCGGCGAAGTAGTGACAAGCCTAGGACCAGACACCCACATAAACCTGTGGAGTTCTATATATATGTATACTACAAGATAACGAGAAATAACCAAGTAACAACGCAACTAGGAATGTCACAGAAGAACTCAACAGTTAAAAACAGTCATTAAATCAACAAGAAAAAAAAAACAAGTATAATGAGAAACAAGTAATGTCAAGTCAATGAAATAGCAAATAAAGTGCACGGCATCACCCTTCGTGCTTTTACTCTCATCCTCACCAAATAAGCAAATAAAGTGCACGGCATCACCCTTCGTGCTTTTACTCTCATCCTCACATCCATGGTACGGCATGATCCTTCGTACATGGTTCAATAACAAGGCACGACATGATCCTTCGTGCATAATCAATAACATGGCACAACATTAACCTTCGTGCATAATCAATAACAAGGCACGGCATTAACCTTCGTGCATAAACAATAAATCAAGGCACGACATCACCCTTCGTGCATTATCACTCTTCCTCACCCAAATAACAATCACAGTTAAGGGCAGAGAAAGAAAACAATAAATCATGAACCGTCCCGACAAGGGACACAATAATCATCACAACAAAGTCCCAGCAAGGGCAATCAATATCTCACTTCACAACAAGTCCCGGCAAGGGAGAACAATAGAAATTCTACAACCCGGCAATGGTTCAACAAGTTATCTTAAAATATGTCTCACAACAAGTATTAACAACGACTCAAAAGCTCAATTGGTGAGAGGTGAGGGAGTAAAATCCCTGAAAAGCCTTGGGTCTTAGGTTCGATTCCCAGTAGCTGCAGCTATGCGTGGAATGCTCCTATACCCAAGGGTAACAATTCCTTAGGCTGCGTGTCCATGTGTGGCACGGCCGGCACCGCCGCTGCGAGGGGTCCATGTGTGGCCATAGGCGGGGTGTTACAATAATGCACAAGTAAGTTTCTCCAATTTAAGTGACAATATTCGAAATGAGATTATTTATTTATTTCAGAGTCGCCACTTGGAATAAATTATGGTGTTCCAAGTCACCGATTTATTTAAATCCCAAATCGAGGAAATTTTCGACTTTTCAAATGAAGTCTGCGAACTAGAAATTATAAGTAAGGAATTTTGTTGACCCGAGGGAAGGTGTTAGGCACCCCCGGATCCCGTGGTTCTAGCACGGTCGCTTCGATCATACTTGGCTTATTAAAAATATTTAATTATTGATTTTCAAAACCTATATGTATTTATCTTTTATCGCTTTTGGTTAACTGAATTACTCGTATTTAAAGAATACAATTACGCGAACGTATACTCATTCCTTTTTTACGTGTCAAATTATGTCACGCGAACGTGTCCACAAATAATAACGCTTTGTTTATTAATTTAAAAAAATTTTAGTTGAGGTTGCGCGAACGCATACCTTGAGTCTTTTAAGAATTAAATTTATAATTATGTTACGCGAACGTATACGCAATCACAATAGCACTTATTGATTAATCATTATTAATATTGTTGCGCCTAATTTAGGCATTAGAAACATTTCAATTCCACCATCCACACGAACATATAAAATCAACAACCAAGCAAAGAAGAACAAAGATAATCCAAAGTATGAAAAGTACGAAAGTTACAAGAAATAAAATAGGAGAACATATGACCAGAACTATTTTGCTTAATCAGTCCATCACATCATTCCGTGATAAATGTAAATGCATACTTCAAATCATTAAATGGATAACTTAAAATAAGAATGTAGCATATCTGTTATCTAGATAATTAGTGTTACATGTATTTTTTTTTTTTTTTAAAATATTCTTTTTTAAACTTATCACTACGAATCTTTCATTCAATAGCTAAAACGAAGATCAGTTGGTTGTTAAATACTAATTACTTCGCCTCAAACACAGATCAAAAAACCACCCCAAACAAATGCATCAACTTTTTATCATTTTGAACCAAATTTGTAGTACAAGAAAAGCGCACAAAAGAGTATTAAAATGAAAAATTCTATCTTGCAACAACCGAAACAAAAGTGCAGCGCTTTTTTATTTTACTAACCTGGACTCACAATTTATTCACATCAGATTATACGACAAAGGTAATAAGCCATATTTAGACTAAGCAATATGATTACCTCACTAACATTAATGTGATCAATATAATAACCTAGACTCACATTTTATTCGCAACTGATTATATAACAACTGAAGTACACTATTAACAATCTACTAGTATAAACTAACTACTGCAGTTCGAAACTATTTGGGATGTAACTTCCACTTGAGATCATCAGAACTAACATGGATACCACCAGTTGATCTCAATATGCTAAACTAAGTAAGTATTAACTATGCTAAGATTACAGCTACATGACTACAAAGTTAACAGTCCAATTAAGTACATACAAGTCATAATCAGATTATAATAAACGAATATATATATATATATATTACATCTAATTAATTGTCGCTACATCATGGTCCAAACAGGTGTGATTCCTAGAATCAAATGAAGGAGCTTTTATAGTATTTCCACTCTGAAACTACATCAAGTCAAATTTTAGAATTTATACCTGGAAATTGAGAAATCAAAAGGAAAAGGGTCAGTGACTTGCAGCAGTAGCACATCCAAGCAGCAAGGTATCAGTAATAGCAAACACACAACTCCAGACTTAATGAAAGGGACCCCAAGATGTTGTTCCTCAAAAACCCAAATGACGCAATAGTTTCAATACTTCTATGCTCAAAATTTATATAGGAAAACCAATATCAATTTACTTCAAAGTTCCAAGTGAGTTACAAGCTATTATTTTTGAGAATTGAAAAGGATAAAAAGATGATCACTGAAAGGGTTTGATGAAACAGTAGAGTTTTAATCTGTCTATCAGTGAATTCTGGTGCTCTCTATCTATTCCTCTCCCATTTTCAGTCTATCCCTCTCTTTATATTTCAGAATCTCTTATACTCTCTGTCTCCTCTTTTATTTTTTTAGATTGTATCTATATCTGTTCTTTCCAAATGTAAGATTGTGTAAAATCTCTCAAGAAAATCTGCTTCAAAGAATTTATTTATTTTTTTCAAAAAAAAGTGTTCCAGAAAATGTGTGTATATTCTCTCCCAAATCTCTCCTCAAATTTGTGTCCAAACTCTCTTCATCTCCAGCCCTATTTAAAGAGCATTCATCAATAAGTGCATTCACCACTATCCACTTATCTTGTTAATTCTTAATTATTCATTAACCTAGTGTTGTTTATTTAAATCCATCTATTGCCCCATTATCCTCTAGCAGCCCACTAAACTAGTGCTTTCATTTTTTAAAATAATTAATGTCCCCTAGCAATTGTTAGCAGACTCCTATTTAGTGAGGGTCCAAGTCCCTAAACTAACCCTTAAATTACACTGCCGGATCAAACCGGGTCAAATTGACCCAAGTTAATGGGTCGATGATCAATTCCAATCCAATTTGGTTTTGAAAAACTACCTCTAAGATTGACTAAGAATATTCACACAATAGGAACTAAAATCAAACAAACAATTAACAATTCAACTAACCTAGTTCAAATCTTTATTAAGTTGGTCACCGAAAAAGAAAAGAAGTATAAAAAGAAAAAGCTGAAATAATGAATCGAAATTTATGAAGAAACTCACCTCACAAATTCAAAAATTTGGATTGACCTCCTTCGATTTAAACTGCAAAATAGTGTCAATTTTTTGTTCTTTGTCAAGAACAACGGACGAAAGCTATTTCGCAATAAAAATCGGCTCCAAAATCCTCTAATACTGGAGTCACAATGATTATGGACTAGTTTAATTCGAGCTCTAAAAGCTCGAACCTATGATTCAAAATTCGACGAGTTAGAGGGGTATTTGAGGGTAAAGGGTTGCAAATTTGGGAAGAAGGGAGTCTAGTGGTCATGTGGTGTTAATTTCACGGCCATCAGAGCCGGCGAAGTTTTTGGCCAAACATCAATTCAATATTCGAGATGTTGAGGCTTGATTCGAAGGAAAACAAACCCAGGACTGGAATGAGGGGGTTACGAGGGGTGTTGTGGTGTTAAAATGGGGTGATTTGGCGACTGACTGCCGCCGTGGGTGATTTTCGGCGGGCGGTCAGCGTCGGGGTAGGGCGGAATTAGGGTTCGTCTCTGTTAGAGACGAGTGAGGTGAAGAGGGTATTTGGCTTGGGGGCGGGGTGCATTTTGAAAATATATAGTGGGCTGAGGATTTGATCCTGGCCATTTGATCAAATGAAATTGACGGCCAGGATCCCGTCACTTAAACAAGAACGATGTCGTTTGGTTTTCCTCGAGACCGGGGCGGTCTCAAATGAAAAGGGTCGAGTGTAGGGGATGCCTTAGAGCCATTGGATCAATAGGACTGGATGGTTTAGAATTGAGTCCCTTGGAACGGCGTCGTTTGGTTATCTTCGTGGACAGGGTCATTGGACGGGTAAGGGGTTGGGGTTTGGAGTGGGGTTGGGCGTATTTGGGCCTGATTTTGGGGTTATTTAGTTTGAACTTGGGGTTTAACTTAAAAGCTGGCCCAATTCTAAATTCCTTCTCTTTTATTTTACTTTTCTTTTCACTTTACTTTCTTATTAAAAATAAAATACAAACCTAAATTTAAACATGACCAATTTATCCTAAAAATATTAATTAAATCTAAGTAGTATTTAATCCAAATAACTAAATATTGAATTAAAATAAAATCACATAATTCAACACTAAACATAAAAAATGCAAAAATACATTATTTTTATGATTTTTATTTTCTTGTAAACAAACTTAATTACTTTTAATTGTAAATTAAATCCTAAGAATGCAAATGCAATATATATATATATATATATAAACACTAAACATAAAAAATGCAAAAATACATTATTTTTATGATTTTTATTTTCTTGTAAACAAACTTAATTACTTTTAATTGTAAATTAAATCCTAAGAATGCAAATGCAATATATATATATATATATATATATATATATATATATATATATAATCACACAGAAGTCACAGAAAATCATACATAGTACAAAACTATTATATTTTTTGGATTTTTGGGAGTAATTCTCATGCCGGAAAAAAATCACGTGCTCACAACTGCCCCTATTTGCGTGGAAACGCGAAGAGTTTTCGTGCAAAGAATAATAAGCAAATACGAGCAATTTTTGCATGTTTGAGCACTCCGTGTGTGAAGCATTTTGAAAAGAACTTGACCGAGCCTTTGCTTCGGGAGGCTTCCTACATATCCTGGGCTAAACAAGAATCAGGTCATTGTAGTTCGAGAAGTTTGGTAGCTGGGACTACCGTGGACTAACACTTTGCTGTTATTGTTGCTATCGTTGCTGTTGTTGCTGCTTACTGCTTACTAACCTCCTTATTTCACCAAAAGAGAAATTATAGCTAAGCTAGCTATGCTATCAACTATGAATTACAATATTCCTATCTATGATTCTGTTGAAAATTCGATCTTGAGTCTTACCTGATTTTGCTGTAGACCTCGATCTGAATATTGATGCTTGCAAATTGTACATGCTTGTTTATTCCTGTAACATTGAGTGAAATGGGATTGGCGGGGCTCGTGACTTCAATCAGATTCTAAGCAATCCGCGCCTCGGTTTATTCCAACATTTGAACTCGTCTTTTTTTTGGCTCTTTTCTTCTTTTCTTCATTCTGGATTGAGACTCAACTCATAGGTTATCTCGATCCTTGTGTCCCGAGGTCAAATCTGTTTAGACAATAAAATGAACAAAATTTTTCTGCCCCAGTTTCACTAGAAAAATTTCGTGAGTTAGTTGTGACACATAAAAAGACTCTTCGGTATTGGCCAAGAGAATCTTGATTTTTAAAACCTACTTTCGGAAATAAACGCTCCACAGTTTTCTGGTCGGGAGATTTTCTAATAAGGTTCCACGGTTTTCTACCCGGGATATTTTGAAAAAGATTCCATGGTTTTCTCGCCGTGAAAACAAAAAAAAGGGGTTCCACAGCATCCTGGCTGGGAGATTCTCGGTTTTCTGACTGGGATACTCTGAAAAGAAATGCTTCACGGCTTTATGGCCGGAATTGAAAGAATCATTTCACGGCTTTCTGGCTGGAAGACCCTCGGTTATCTGGTCGGGCTTTTGAAAGAAACGCTCCACAGTTTTCTGACCGGGAGATCCTCAGTTTTCTGGCCGTAATTTTGAAAGAAAAGTTTCACGGCTTTCTGGCCGAAAGACCCTCGGTTTTCTGGCTGAGGTTTTGAAAGAAATATTTCACGGCTTTCTGGCCGGAAGACCCTCGGTTTTCTGGCCGGGATTTTGAAAGAAAAGTTTCACGGCTTTCTGGACGGAAGACCCTCGGTTTTCTGGCCGGGGTTTTGAAAGAAATCGCTCCACAGTTTTATGACCGGGAGATCCTCGATTTTCTGGATGGGATTTTGAAAGAAATGTTTCACGGCTTTCTGGCCGGAAAACCCTCAGTTTTCTGGCCGGGGTTTTGAAAGAAATATTTCACGGCTTTCTGGCCGGAAGACCCTCGGTTTTCTGGCCGGGGTTTTAAAGAAACGGCTCCACGGTTTTCTGACCAGGAGATCCTCGGTTTTCTTACCGGGATTTTGAAAGAAAAGTTTCACGCTTTTCTGGCCGAAAGACACTCAGTTTTCTGGCCGGGGTTTTGAAAGAAATGGCTCCACAGTTTTGTAACCGGGAGATCCTCGATTTTCTGGCCGGGGTTTTGAAAGAAATATTTCACAACTATCTGGCCGGAAGACCGTCGGTTTTCTAGCCGGGATTTTAAAGAAACGGCTCCACGGTTTCTGACCGGGAGATCCTCGGTTTTCTGGTCGGGATTTTGAAAGAAACGTTTCATGGCTTTCTGGCCGGAAGACTCTCGGTTTTCTGGCGGGGGTTTTGAAAGACATATTTTACGGCTTTCTGGCCCGAACACCCTTGGTTTTCTGGCCGGTGTTTTAAAGAAACGGCTCCACGGTTTTCTGGCCGGGAGATCCTCGATTTTATGGCCGGGATTTTGAAAGAAAACTTTCACGGCTTTATGGCCGGAAGACCCTCGATTTTCTGGCCGGGGTTTTGAAAGAAATGGCTCCATAATTTTCTGACCGGGAGATCCTTGGTTTTCTGGCCGGGGTTTTAAAGAAATGGCTCCACGGTTTTCTGGCCGGGAGATCCTCGGTTTTCTGGCCGGGATTTGGAAAGAAAAGTTTCACGGCTTTCTGGCCGGAAGACTCTCGGTTTTCTGGACGTGGTTTTGAAAGAAATATTTCACGGCTGTCACGACCCTAGTTCACCAATTGTGAACATGTCGTGATGGCACCCAGTCCCCACGACTAGGTAAGCCTAACATGTTGCGGAATATACAAGTTATAAACACCTAATTAAGAAACAGCGGAAAAATAGCATAAAAGATATGTAATTCGTGCCGCTTGGCACATACATCCGTCACACAATAAATAAAACACTACCAAGATCCGGAACCCCACGGTAACACGGACTAAAAGAAAAATACAATTGTGGCTCGATGTGTAAAGAGTATCTAACAACGAAATGAAGAAAAATGTCAACTAGTACTACTAGAATAGAAGGGAAGCCTCCGGATCCGCGGACGTAGCAGATCATACCTCGAAGTCTCCCAGAAAGCTGCGGAATCACCTAGTACGAGCCTGTCCTGATGTACCTGGATCTGCACAACAAAAGTGTGCAGAAGAGTAGCATGAGTACACCACGGCGGTACTCGGTAAGTGCCAAGCCTAACCTCGATGGAGTAGTGACGAGGAAGGTCAGGGCCCTACCGAGAAACAATAATAATATGATGATAACAAAATAAACAGTTTAAATGATAATAACAATAATTTCCGAAATAACAACCATAAGATGATTACCGTAACTGTCTACAATTAAGCTAACAACAAATAATCAACTCAATAAAACAATTCCAGGACCTGTGGGAATTGAACCCACAGTCCCATTCTCAGTACCTCTGGGTCTCCGGGAATCGAACCCGCAGCCCATGTCTCAAGAATATCTCAATAACTCAGGATCTCCGGGAATCGAACCCGCAGTCCCTACCAATAAGTCAGGATCTCGGGAATCGAACCCGTAGTCCACATTTTCAATAATCTCTTGATCTCGGGAATTGAACCCGTAGTCCATATTTCAATAATCTCGGGATCTCGGGAATTGAACCCGTAGTCCATATTTCAATAATCTCAGGATCTCGGGAATTGAACCCGTAGTCCATATTTCAATAATCTCAGGATCTCGGGAATCGAACCCGTAGTCCACAACCACAGCAAGTAAAGGAATACACAGAGAGAAGTATAATATGCTTAACGATAACATCGCCGATGAACAGCGCCAGCGATTACCAAGAAAAACTCAAGTAAGTCAATTAAGCAGCTAGACAGTTAGATTCTACCTAATCATGCTTTTCTAACTACTACCGGGTAGGAATATCGAATTTAACAACTAAAAACGGGAATATCACTCATTGAACATTTTGAGTAAAGTATGTGTTCAACAACCAGCGCATGTACACGCCCGTCACCTCGCGTACAAGGCATTTAAAGTATCACAATAATATCCTAGGGGTGAAAGTCCCCCACACGAAGTTAGACAAGCCACTTACCTCGACTCCGGTACAAAACCGCTATGAAACAACTCTCTTGCCGTGAATGTCGGCCTCCACAAGTGTAGAATCTGATAAAAATCAATAGAATCACATAAAATAGGCTAATTGGGCATTACCCAATCAAAAATAACTCAAAATACACCAAAACCCACAAGTTGCCAAAACCCGACTTTCGGTACGCTTATCGAAAAATCACAAAAGTTATATTTTCGGAACCCTTGTCTCAATACGAGTCTAAGCATATAAAGTTTATCAAATTCGGACTCCATTTGCCTACTCAAAACCTTGATCTTCTAAAGTTCAAGCCTAGGGTGAAAACCCCCATAAAACACCCCAAATTCCTCCATTTTCATGAGATAATTGCATAATATTGTCAACAATAATCATAATTTGAGTCCATAGTTGATTACCTGAAGAAACCCCTTGAATCTCCCTTCAAAATCGCCCAAATCGCCCCTTAAGCCGAGCCCTCAAAGTTTGGAAATGTTTCTGAAATTTCTAACTTCGAATATAATTAACTCTCTGCGATTTCCGCTTCTGCGGACAAAATTCCGCTTCTGCGGATCCGCTTCCGCGACATTTTGTCGCTTCTGCGAAGCCCAGGCCTGGCTGGCCCATTCCGCTTCTGCGAGCCTAAAGCCGCTTCCGCGAGGCCGCTCCTGCGGACAAAGGTCCGCTCCTGCGGAACTCTCCGCTCCTACGAACAGAAGTCCGCTTTTGCGGACTCGCCTAAGCGGAGGCTTGTCCGCTTCTGGGAAATTCCCCAACTCGTCTCCTGACCGCTTCTGTGGTCCCCATCCTCGCACCTGCGATGCTGCTCATGCGGACAAGGACCGCCCCTGTGCTCCAGTCCGCTTCCGCGCTCCAATTTCCTCTTCAGCGGACTTGCCTCTGCGGTTCCATTTCCGCAGGGGCGAAAACAACAGAGGCAGAATTCCTTAACCTGCAATTTCCATGATTTTCTCGCGTTTAACCATCCGAAACCACCCCGAGGCCCCCGGGACCTCATCCAAACACACCAACACATCCTAATACCTTATTCGAACTTGTTCCAATCCTCAAAACACGTCTAACAACATCAAAACCCATAATTAACATCGAATTCAAGCCTAAATTCCTTAAAACTTTCCGAATTGCACATCCGATCTAAAACCCAACCAAACGACGTCCGAATGACCTGAAAATTTGCGGACATATCAAAAATCACATAACGAAGCTATAGAAATTGTCGGAATTTCATTCCGACCCCCGGATAAAAATCTCACCTATCATTCGGTTTCGCCAAAATTTCAACCTTCGGCATTTCAAGCCTAATTGAGCTACGGACCTCCAAAATACATTCCGAACGCGCTCCTAACCCCGAAATCACCCAACGGAGCTAATGGAACCATCGTATTTCCGTTCCGAGATCATCTTACACTGTTCCGGCTATGGACCGTTTTCTAGCTTTAAAGCTCTCATTTAGGGACTAAGTGTCCCAAAATGCTCCAAATTTCAGAACTGACTCTCCCGGCAAACCACAATAGCAGAAATGAACTTAGGGGAACAGTTAAATTAGGGATTGGGGCGTAATTTTCTAAAACGACCGGTCGGGTCGTTACATCTTCCCACACTTAAAGATTCGTTCGTCCTCGAACGAGC